>ML785715.1:160634-172335 GCA_009831015.1 Picea engelmannii
TACAAAAAGGAGCTTGCAACATATAAACAAGATGGTGTTCCAAGTAGTCCTACATGTGGCATGTTTCACATAAACACCTAGAAGCCAAATAACACAATAAAACATAGAAATTAAAGATAAATTTGGAGATTGTTTGCTTCATTCGGGCCATCGTTTGTGTGTGTTGATATCATGGTCGTTGCGGGAGGTATTAACCTATACATGCAAACTTGATGAGACTAGAATATTCTGGGAAGCAAGAGAAACCCTAAAACGTTGGATAATAACCCTAGGAGACAAGTCAACTCAAGAGAACATTTATTATTGAGTTATTAGCCTCTAGAAGTAGAAGTCGGCCCAGTTAGGTCACTTGGAAGACTATAAATAAGAGGGTGCTAGAGCTCATTTGTCACTCTCACCCTCACAACTGCATAAGGACAAGTGGTGTGCATGACTTGAGGAGCGCTGCAGCTGCAACAATGATGACTTGGTCTTTGGTTATGGTTGGACTTTCTTCCTGGTTATGGTTTGGACTTTCTGCTTGGTACGCTAGCTCTAGAGAGAGGTACACTACCTTGGTTGGCTATTGGTTCTAGGGCATGCTTCAAGAATTATTCTCTCTGTCAAGTTTAAGGTGTTCGGGGGTGGCATTTGTGCCTATGGTTAGGTGAAAATATTGAGGTATTGTATATGGTGAAATGAACACACCTATTTTTCTAACATGTTATGGGCCCACATTATCTTCGGACAGTCTAACCACTGGAAGATAGATTGGGAGGGTTTTCTTAATTACAGTTGCAATTGCAGTCAAATTTTTGTTGCAGCAATGAAACCCTAACCCTCTTGTTGAGGCACCTTAAGTGAAGAGCTTGACCTAATTTCTAGATAGTCTAGTGCGCCCTAGCCTAGCGCATCTCTTGGTACTCTCAGCAAGCCAAGATGTCAAGTTTGAGTTTTTGGTCAAAGTCAAAGGTTGACGAAGTCAAATTCAAATATTGACCAAGTCAAAGCAATCATGAATTACTATATGAAGTAAAAAAAAAAAGTTAGAAGGGGCTTCTAACTTCAGAGCATGGAAGAAAACGATTGAACTCATCCTTTCCAAGAATAAAGTGTTGGATATCGTGAAAGGCAAGATCATGGAACCACAGTTTGAAGCGAGAAAAGAGAAGGAACCTCAGAACATTGCAGTTATAGAGAAGTTCAAGGACAATGAAATCAACGCTATGAGTATCATAGTGGACTCTGTAAAACACCACTCGATACCCTACATATCTCATCTTGACTCATCTAAGAAGATGTATGATTCCCTAACTAAACTCTTCTCAGTCAGAAACATTGGAAAAGTAATGAGTCTGAAGAATGAGCTCCATGACATGGAAATGAATGATGATGATAGCATAACATCATGCTTTGTGATAATCTCTTAGTTAAGAGATCAACTACAAGCTATTGACGAAATCATTTCAGAAAAGGAACTGGTAAATACAATACTCAATGGGATTCCCAAGACATGGGATGCATTTTCCGTAAGCATGAACACAAGAAAGGAGTATCCCACACTTGAATAACTTTGGACATGCTGTGCACAAGAAGAATCAAGGATTAACGCAAAAGAGAAATCCCAAAACAAATATGATGATCAAGCCTTCACAACAAAATTCAAGAATTTCGGGAATAAGAGGAAGTTTGGCTTAAGGAAGAAACCAAATTAAGAAAAGGATATGTAAAAAAAAAATACAGTGCTTCAACTGTCGAAAATATGGTCACCACAGGAACCATTATCCCGAGTTAAATAAAATTAAGGAAACAGACGAAGCAACAGTTTCCAAAGAAAGGGAACCCTCAAAGAAAGCCAAGCAGGATAAAACAAACCTCTTCTTCTAGTCAAGGTAACAATATTCTTCTATAGCATAGTTCTTGTACATACCATTTTTGCATAGTTCATGTACATATCATGCATATCTATTTCTTATAAGAAAATATGGTAAGTGAAACAATGCCTATGGAAGAATAACAAGATAAGGATTTTTATTACGATGACAACAAGAAGATGAAGTACGTTGGCAAATTCTTGAGGAATCTATTATACAAGTAACAACTACTAGATAAACCAAAATTGGAATCAAACTTGAAGAGACCCAAAAGGAGTCAAATACGAAAGAAGTCAGTAATCAAGAGGAAATTAGAATAAGACTTGTGACACTTTGCAAAAGGCAATAAGGATGCAAACGGAAGCATGAACTCTCTTAGATGGAGGGATTTGATTATGTAATTCCAAAAGAAGAGCATGCATTCATGCATGAAGCTAGGATTAGGAGGGAGCTAATCCTAAATGATATGATCCATTGAAGAATCCATGAATATTATGAAGTATTTTTCCATGTTCCCATTGAAAGTAGCAGCCATGATAAACAACATGTGTTCAATTTGACTCTAGAATAAGTCTTCTTCCAAAAGAAGTCTTAAGTATCCTTGGTTGTCCATCTACATCTATGTTCCTATAATGAAAGGAAGAAGTTGGAATATTTAGGAAGGAAGGGCATGGAATCTATAGAAGACTCCATAGACACCAAAGTTAAAGAGGAACATGAGGAAGAACATGAAGATTCCAAGAAAGAAAGAAAAGCCAGAACAATCAATTATTATAACGAAAATCATAAGACTACCAGCTTGGTTTAAACCCACTAGAAGTGATCAAGTAGAAGAAATGGAAGTTGTGATGAAGAGTAATGTATGTAAGAAAATGTGAAAAAGACTTATGAATGGAAGCATTGTGAGATTTAGAACTAGAGGTTCTTATAGAAGGAGGGAGAAGACTACGACAACAACTTGTTCCAGTAAACCAGATATACCTCTTGCAATATACATGGATTGAAATTTACATGTAAAAGATTGTTCTTCCCAATAAAGAAAATTGAGAAAGAACCTTATACCAGAAAGAGACCCATGTATGCAAATGGAAGAAGACCTTGTATGGATTCAAGCAAATTGATGCAGAGTATCACATATGCAACAAAAGCATGGAAAAAAATTTCCTATGACAGAGAAGTGTATCAAAAAGGTTACTTAGAAGTCAAGGATGATGGATTGCAAATCCATGGCTAACTCCCATGATAACAGATCTAAAGAAGTTGAAGAGACTCTAATCCAGTAGACCCATCTTTGTATTGACAATTGATTGGCTTGTTAATGTATTTGGAGAATACTCAACCATATATTTGTTTTGTGGGACGTTTAAATTATGACATACAACTGCATGAATTTATCGATTTAGATTGGGTAGGGAGTGAAGATGACAAAATAAGTGCTACTTGGATATGTTTAAGTTTGAGCTTTGACACGATGTCATGGGCTAGAAAGAAACAAAAGTATGTTGCAATCAACACTACATAAGCGGAGTATATTGCAGCTTGTGATGCTTGTACATAAGCAATGTGACTCCGTAAGTTGATTTCTAGACCGTTTGATCAGGCGCTGAATTCGACCATGATATATTGTAATGATCAGAGCTATGTGAATCTTTCAGAGAAAATGGTGTTCCATGACAGGCCAATGTACATTGAGATCAAGCATTATATTCTTCGTGATAAATTCCAGAAGAGAGAAGTGATTGTCCAGTACATAGCAACTATTTTGGTAAAGCCTCTGTCCAAGATGAAAAGTTTGCATACTTAAGAGACCAGCTAGGGCTCATGGAGACAACTTCCTTATTGAAAAAAGAAGCGATTAATCCTAGGTTGGGAGGGAGCACTGATACGTTGTTGATTTATGAACAATCATTTTCCAGTTCGTAAAATGGTACAAGATGGGCAGTTTCTTTCCAGTTCGGAAAGTGGTTCGAGATTTCTGACAGACATGCATTTTCCAGTTCAGAAAATGGTCTAGATTGGACTGTCATTTTTGTAATGAAAATGGTCTGATAGATTGTTGATGTACCATAGACAACGATTCCCCTTGTGGCCAGTGTGGGGGAATGGTATAGGACAATCATTCTTCTTGGAAGTCACTCTGAGTAGTGGCCAAGTAGAATGGTCTGCCTCGCTGGGCAATCATTCTTTCGTAGTTCATAGTTGTGAGTAGTTTCGAAGAATGGTCCATTTTGGAGTTACAGAACAATCATTTCCATAGGAAGTGGTCCAAACAATCATTCCTGACGCAGAACTATCAGCCCTCGGGCCGAGATCCGCTCACAGGATTGTTCTTTAACTCCTTTGAGCCGAATCGGCTCTTTCAGATTCCCTGCTATAATCTCCTTTCAATTTGATCCATGGGTCTTTTTCGCAGCTCGCAATCTCGCGAGTTCACGAGTCGTGACTCCTGACTCTTCCTTCTCAAATCCGTGATATCCAAAATTGTGAAATGGCTATAGCTCTTACTCTATCAGTGCCTTCCTCGTGCAATCGTTGGCTAGGCTTATCATTAGCTCCTCTCGCCTCTCACGCCTTTGCGAGTTTCAATGTCGAGCCCTCGTGCTCTCACTTCAAGAATTCCTGATATACGAGAGTCAATGGAGTGTTGACCCCCTTCCTCCTAGTGACACATGTCTACCTGTCTTTTTTCCCGGCCCCACCTTCGTGGTTCTGCCACGTGTCCACACTCGTACCTCACGATTTTGCGACTTCGCGACTCAGAGCACCCAACTCTTGAGCTCTTACCTTGCGAACCTCCAAGTTCGCGAGATCCTCTCATCTCTGCCACCTATCCTCCTCCTAACAGACGGCTGTGATTCTCTCACGGTTTCACGACTTCGGGACTTTCAGGACAAAAGTCTTGACCTCTTACCCTCCGATATGCCGAAATGGAGAAATTCCAACACGTCTTCTACGCAGGTCCCACGATGGAACTTCCCACCTTTTTGGAGTTTCGGACCTCGCGACTTTGCGAGTCTTGATGCTGAACTTCTGGCTCTCCGACTCACGAAACCCAGAAATGGTCAACAAAGGTCTGACCTCTGTGTCGGCGAGTGTGCCACCTGTCCACTCTCAGATGGACGGTCCTGATTATCTTCGCAGCTTTGCCACTTGCGAAGTTGAAGAACTTCTCTTTCTAACCTCCGATGTCCGAATCTACGATACGAGAGATCTCGCAACACATGTCCACCCAATCAGATAGCTCAGATTCCTTCACGGTTTAATGATTTCACCTTTCGCGACCTCGCGAATCTTGATGCAAAGGTTTCGACCCTTCAACTCACGAAACCCGGAAATGAGATTTTACATGGGTGATCCAATAGCTCCTGTTGACTTGGATCCCTCGGTCCAAATTTCTCCCGAGATTGCGCTTAGAAACACTCACCGTAACCTTCTTACTCCTCTGCAAGATCTGACGGCTCTCGGGACTTCGCGAATTCTCCACGGAGAATTCCGACCGTCAAATTCCTCCTTGACGATTTCCGCGAAATGAACACGGTATCTCCTTTCAGAACTTGTCCTCCTGCAAACCGACTTCACTACGCCTCCTTTCAACACTTAGGGCACTAACTCTATTGAGCTTGATTGAAAAATCCTCGAGTCCTTTTGGGGAAAATTTATGTGCGCACTCCTTGTGGTAATTCTTCAAATACACTCCAAGTATTTGAAGTCTTAGACTCTGTGCACTCCCTGCGATAGCAGTCTTCCAACAGTTTCGCTCAGGCTGCAAACTCTAAGACTTCTCTCGGCCTGTGCACTCCTTGCACGGCTCCTGTGCTTAACTTGCACTTCTACGAGAATGAGAACAAGGTTATCTCTCCTGAGCTTGCAGAGATGAACTCTGACTTTTGTCAACGCACACCTTGCGGACAATTTTGTTGCACTCCTTGCAGGAAAACTCTTGCTCTGACAGAGAAACAGTTGAAACTCATTCCTTCCTCTCCCTCTCTTCAGATTTCAGACATTAAATATGAAATCATACATTCACGCATCAAAGAAAATGCACAACAGAGAGTAAACAAGCATCTATCAATCAACATGTGCAACACAAAAAGTATTTGAACACCATGAGTTTGATTCAAGCTTCATAGATTAGTCTCAGAACTTCTGTACATGGTTTCTTCTACATAGTTTTTCTGCTTCTGCTCTCCTATGCTCTCTTTGATTGTGCTGCTTATTTTTTACAATGATACAAATGAGGGTGTCTATATTTGGTTTCCCTCTGGCTCCTAAAACTGTCTAATCTACGAATTCAAAGCTACCTACTTACATTTACTATTATAAATACCTCTTAGTCCTTCAGACAAGAGCGGGATGCTCAAGGTCTGATTACAATCTGCGAGTATGCCCTTTCTTAATTGTTACATTTAAGTTTGGCGCATCCAACTTCAAAACATTTCAAACAATTCCTCATGTGCCAAAATGTGTTGGCGCTTGCCCCACGCTCGCTTGATGTTGGCGATGCTCGTGCATCATACTCCCTCGCTTGAAAATTTTCATGGGCTCCTATCCATGAGCTCTCGCACGGTCTTTCCATGCTTCTGAATCTCTGCTTCATTCTCCCAACTGGCATCTTCAATCGGATGTCCTTTCCACTTGACTAAGTATTCAAAATATTCCTTTCTTCTGGTCTTCTTGCTGACTCTTTTGTCCGGTATGATTTCCATCTGCGGCTTCTCTGCAACTGGCATCTATTTAGTCCATTAAACCTCTGGTTGTTCATCACTTGTTCCTGCTTCCTCAGCTTTGTATGGGTACAAATCTGAGACATTGAAGAAATTCCGATCCCATTGGGTAATTCAATCTCATAAGCATTTGCCCCAAATTTCTTCAAGACATTACATGGTCCGATCTTCTTCATCTTCAGTTTGTTATATGTCCCCTTTGGGAATCTTTCCTTTCTCAGATGTGCCAGAATCAATTCACCAACCTCAAATTGAATTTGTCTCCTGTGTTGATCTGCTCTGCGCTTATACTCTTGGCTCGAGTTTTGCAATCGCTCCTTCACCTGGCTATGAAGTTCCTTCATCGCTTCTGCGAAATCCTCTGCACTAGCACTCCTAGTTGCATTATGTTTTGAATACCTCAATTCATATACTCCTCTTGATTGCGTCCCATAAACAATCTGGAATGGACTTTGCCCTATGCTTCTGTTGATTGAATCATTACAAGCAAATTTCGCATGTGGCAGAATATTGTCCCACTGACTGTGGTGTTCTGTCACCAAGCTCCTCAACAAGTCTCCCAAACTTCTGTTCACAACTTCTGCCTGTCCATCCGTCTGAGGATGATAAGCTGAACTAAATGACAAGTTTGTTCCTAGTTTGTTCCTAGTTTTTTCCATAAGGTTCTCCAGAACTGTCCCATGAACTTGGTGTCTCGATCCGAAACTATGCTCCTTGGTAAGCCATGAAGTCAAATGACCTCTTTGAAGAACAGATTCTCAATGTGAGTTGCGTCACTAGTTTTCTGACATGGTATGAAGTGTGCCATCTTCAAAAATCTATCCACCACCATAAAGATCGAGTCAAACCCTCTTTGTGTTCTTGGTAGCCCCAATATGAAGTCCATGCTGACTGCATCCCACGGCCTGTCAGGTATGGGTAACGATTGATAAAAGCCTGCATTCTGCCTCTTCCCTTTTGAATGCTGACAAATTCTGCATCTGTCCATGAATATTTTGACGTCTGCTCTCATTCCTGGCCAAAAATATGACTCGTTTAACTTTGAGAACGTCTTGTCATGACCGAAATGTCCGGCCAATCCCCCACTATGTTTCTCCTTCAAAAAATTCTCCCTCATGGAGCATTTTGGCATACAAAGTTGATTACCCTTAAACAATAATCCTTCTTGGATCATGTATTCTGTCCATTGACACCTGTCCCTAAGAATTGGATTCTCAGCTGCTTCATATGCCTCCTTAAAGTCTGGATCATCTCTGTACATGTCCCTGAGATCATCAAAACCCAGTGTTTTGACTCTGAACTCCTGCAACAACAAACATTTCCTGCTCAAAGCATCAACAACTTTGTTAGCAGTTCCAGAAATATGCTTAGTTACAAAAGTAAAGTTCTGCATGTATTCAACCCATTTTACATGTCTTTGATTCAACTTCTCCTGTTGAGTCACAAATTTCAAAGCATGATTGTCACTATATAAGACAAACTCCTTGGGGGTTAAGTAATGCCTCCATTTCTTCAATGCCTGAATAATAGCATAGAACTCCTTGTCATATGTGGAGTATTTTACTTTCGCCTCGTTCAGCTTCTCTGCCTCTTTCTCTGGCATTAAGAGAACTTTTCGCATCATCAGCGATCTTCTGCCTTCAGCATCTTCTGCCTCAACATTCCACCTCTGTGCTTCGGAAATGTGAGTTTCACCACCTTCTTTCTTTTTGTCTGGACATTCATAAGACTTGTGTCCATTATTTCCACATGTGAAGCATTTCACCACTCCACCTCTTCCTCTTCCTCTACCTATGGTACAAGGAAAGATGTTTACATCAGCATACCGACCTCTATGTTCAGTATAATGCCCTCTCTGTGAACTTCCACCTCTCTGAGTTTGAGTCTGAGGTTTATTCCACTCTTCCTTGGGTTTCTGATTTCTATCCTGGGCAACTGATTTGCCTCTAGCTTGACTTCTGCCTCGGCCTCTTTGACCTTGTTTTCGGCTCAGCTTCTCTTCTTCTTTTAGAGCCATATGATAAGCATCTTCCACCATTCAGATGGTCATCATGCTCATCTCATCCTGAATGTCGTATCTCAGACCATTCATATATCTGGCAACCTTTTCATCATCACTTTTGCGATGACCTGCCCTGATGTTCAGCCTGTAGAATTCTTCAGTGTACTCCTTTACTGTCATCAGCTTTTGTCTCAAATTTTGCATTCTCCGAAACAGAGTAATTTGGTAATCCTTGGGAATGAATTTCGCCTTCATTTTCGTGATCATCCTATCCCAACTCTTGATTTTCTTCTTGCCTTTGCAGCGTCTATCAGCTTGTAGCTCATCCCACCACAATGTTGCATATCCTTTCAATCTTGTGACAACATGTTTGACTTTCTTGTCTTCCTCGACATCTTCATAGTCAAAATATGTGTCCAGAGCTCTAATCCAGTCTAGAAGCTCTTCAACATCCAGGTTTCCTTCATATACTGGAATGTCCATTTTTTCCTTAGCACCCATTCTTGCAATAACCCTAATCAGGCGTTCATTTGTTGCATCTTCTGCTGTGACTTCTTCTCCTTCATGTCCAGCTTCATTTTCACTTTCAGAATCACTGACATCCCTAGCACCATCTTTTCACCTTTGTGTTGTCTCCATGTCCTCGAGTCTGGCACGTATGTCATGCATGTCTCTTTCCATGGATGGATTTGGCACCTGCCTACCCCTTCCTCTTGGCATTTCTCTTTCCTTTGGCGGATCAGGTGTTTCCTTGTCTCTTCTTCTCGGCGGCATGGCTGAGATTTTCTTTCTCACTTTCCGTGTCTGAAGTATACAAATAGAGCCAAGCTCTGATACCAAAACTGACGCAGACCTATCGGCCCTCGGGCTGAGATCCGCTCACAAGATCGTTCTTTAACTCCTTTGAGTTGGATCGACTCTTTCGGATTCCCTGCTGGAATCTCCTTTCAATTTGATCCACAGGTCCTTTTTGCAGCTCGCAATCTCGCGAGTTCGCGAGTCATAACTCCCAACTCTTCCTTCTCAAATTTGTGATATCTGAAATTGAGAAATGGCTATAGCTCTTACTCTGTCAGCGCCTTCCTCGCGTGACCGCCAGCTAGGCTTATCGTTAGCTTCTCTCGCCTCTCGTGCCTTCGCGAGTTTCAACGTCGAGCCCTCGTGCTCTCACTTCATGAATTTCGGATATACAAGAGTCAATAGAGTGTTGACCCCCTTCCTCCTGGTGACACGTGTTTGCCTGTCTATTTTTCCGGCCCCACATTCGTGGTTCCGCCACACGTCCACACTCGTACCTCATGATTTCGCGACTTCACAACTCGGAGCACCCAACTCTTAAGCTCTTACCCTGTAGACCTTCGAGTTCGCGAGATCCTCTGATCTCTGCCACCTGTCCTCCTCCTAACGGACGGATGCTATTCTCTTGCAGTTTCACGACTTCGAGACTTTCGGGACAAAAGTCTCGACCTCTTACCCTCCGATATGCCAAAATGGAGAAATTCCAACACGTCTTCTATGCGGGTCCCACGATGGAACTTCCTGCCTTTTTGGAGTTTCGGACCTCGCGACTTCGCGAGTCCTGATGCTGAACTTCCAACTCTCCAACTCACAAAACCCCGAAATGGTCAACAAAGGTCTGACCTTCGTGTCGGCGAGTGTGCCACCTGTCCATTCTTAGATGGACGGTCCTGATTATCTTCACAGCTTCGCCACTCGCGAAGTTGAAGAACTTCTCTTTCTGACCTCCAATGTCCGAATCCCCGATACAGGAGATCTCGCGACACGTGTCCACCCAATCGGATGGCTCAGATTCCTTCACAGTTGTAATGATCCCAAGCCATTATGCAAGGATCATCACTATTTTGGTGTCTTTTTAAAACTTTTTCTTGGTTGTGGTATTTCGTCAAACAGTTTGTTGATCTACTTGTTTAGATGTGTTTAGATGTGTGTATGCAGCAAATAACAGAAAAATATAACCATGGAACATACCTCAACCATATGCAATAAGATAGACAAGACAAAACATGTCAAATCTTCTTTATTCATAAAATAGAGGAACCTGCTACAATGGAGATGTCGATCTGGAATGCTCAACAGATGGCCAATATGATAGACAATGGATAACAAGTATGAGCTGCTACAAAATGCTCCTGAGAATACAAAATAAGCCTCCAAAGGATGGATAAGAGATGAAGACCAATGCCAAGTGCCAAACCCCTCACTGCTGGAAGATGCCACACTCTGCTAGATAACTGAAGCTCCTCAACAATTCGGCCCTGGTGCCAAAGATGTCTAATCACCTCTAGAAAGATGCCAAATAGTAGATCGGGTGATGGTAAGAACAACCCAGGTGCCCGAATCTCCAAGATCCCTCTCAATCTCTGTAGATCTGAAATCCCCCACTAAATGGTACGCCCCACTGGATGACTGAAGCCCTAGATAATTCGGCCCTGATGAAAGAGGCCTCCAAATGCTCCAAAACTCTCCACAATGATAGATCAGGATGCTGCAATGAGAACCCAAGTGCTCAAATCCTCAAATACCGGCTAGATCCTTAGATCTAGCTACCCTCCAAATAATGGTGCGCCCTCCTCTTAGGAAAACGTCCCACTCTCAATACAAATCGATCCTCCACTGAAAGACTCCGGAAAACCACCAAGAATGATGCCAAGACACCTTCAAAGGAAACCCACTACTTGGATTTTCTGGAATCCCTTCTCCTCAGCTAGGACGAATCCCTCCTCAATGAATGGTGCGCCCCCCTTGTTGGAAACCCCAACTGGTGGGCCCTCTCTCTACCTGCACAAGCAACTGATGTGGAATCCTCCTGCAACTAAGTATATCTGGAACTAGAATGGTGTGGGAGCGTATTGCAGCTCCGAGACCAAGCTTGGGACAAGATAGGTGGAATATTTCACCACTTAATCGTCCTCTAGGGTTTGTTAAGTCAAAACCCTCAAAACCCCTAATGTTGGGCTCACTAGCTAGAAGCCAAAAATCAAAAGATAAACATACATGAATCATGAGTAGAGGCCCTTGCCTTCCTTTTATACTTTTTGGCTCACCTTGTCCCTCCAAAGTGACTTTCATTTTATTAATATTTAATTAATTAATTAAATCAC
>ML785715.1:193013-205199 GCA_009831015.1 Picea engelmannii
CATTGCCACCATTGCCAACGTTCTTGATCTAGATGGAGAACACCATACCAGAGTTTGGCCAAGTCATCTGTAATGTCGTATAAAGAGAAATAATGTTCCATTTGGGTGACCCAACCAGTGGGATCCGAGCCATCAAATTTGGTCACATCCACCCGCGGAAGGCGTAGGTCACGTTGAAAGTGATGGTGCTAAAAGGTATATGGGAATGGGAGGAATGTTCACCTTTAGTCTTTGGAGGTGCGTCAGAGAAAGGGTCATCTGTAGGGATCTTCAGTTTGGTGCAGAGTGATGCAAAGACAGATTCAAGCTGGGTGGTCAGTTCTTGTTTGACTTCCTCCATTGAGGACTGCATGGTTGTATTGATGGATGTATCGATGGAAGCAACAGTGGCATTGAGTTATTTCACTTCTTTTTGGGTCTCGAGGAAACCAGATTGCAAGGTGTTGAAGCGAGCTTCCAGGTCTTGGCTACAGGTATAGGCCATGAGGATGGGTGAACTAAAAAGGGGCGGGCGGGGTCAAAAATTTTGCTAAAAAATGATATGGATGAATGTGACAAGGGCGAAGAGATGAATCCAATGGAATAGGTCTCAAATAATGGTGAAAAAATTTCCAGACTTTTTTTTTACACCTGCGGAGTTATACTCCGGTCTGAAGAATATTGCAGCGATGAAATCCCCAAATGCTTAATCAAAAAGAAATGTGTATTTACTTGGCAACCCGAACACAGTTGCGCGACAATAGATCTTGTCTGTTTTAATTTGTTTATGTTTCTGTCCCCCAAGGGTTAGGTATTCAAGGGTTCTACAGACAAGGGTTTGCCTTGTGCTATGGCTCTCTGATATACGTGCAGGGTCCAATAGTAGTACTCGACCCAATATCTCAGGGCACTAACTAAGGAGGATAGACCGTACCCTTAGCCGTACTACCCGACTACCCAGGTACTAGAGAGTATCTTCCCGAGTGCTGTTCTCGGTGGCACTATAGCAGTCAGGCGGCTGATCGGTTTATCTAAAGAGGGCTTCAGGAAATCTAGGCCGATCCGTACACAGGTGATGTCTGATGCGCTACCACTCGAAGGGGTACCAACAGGGGTTACAAGAGTGGCCAACAGATGTGCGCTTAAGAACCACTTGTATTTCCTGTGTGTATGAATCCCTCAACCGTGGGTTTATGCGCGTAATGACAGATCTCTATGGCTTAAAGACGTCGGAATACGTCTCTACCCTGAAAAAAAATTCCCACAATTTCTACCAAGGAAAGTGTTCTAATACCACTTGTAATATACCAGATATAAAAAGTATGCAGAACAGAAATAAAATACTAGAAATGGCAGAATAACAGTAATATAACCAGCATAATCTCCACAATAACACATCAATGATATAAGAACAACAACAAAAATATCATTTTGATTCATAAAGCAATGTTCACGGGCCTCTTCGAGGGGGCAACCTCCAGTCGAGCAACGCTCTGTTACAATAATCTCCAAGCTAGGGTTTTCATACTCTCGACCCTTATTTATACTAAATATGTCTATCAAGAGAAGCATCTAGAGGAAGATCCTTCTAGAAGAAGAAGCTTCTATTAGGTCTTCTTACATTCGCCTTATTCTATTTTATTGAAAGGCCTTATTAATATTGACCTTTATTACATCTGAATATATTGCTCTACCTATGTGTGGGTTAGGACCCTAACAGTGTTACATGCAAAACCAAACTTAAGTGGAAATCCAAATATGTAAATTTAATCCTACCTAATGAAATAATTGTGACTTCACCAGGGTTTTGAATGCCCCACCAAGGCCCTGTTTCTTTATCGAGGTTGAATTCTTAAGCATCAACAATTTGGCCCCTTGTCAATGCCACTCTCAAATTCCCAACCACCAAAGGGAACAAACAAGTGCCAGGTAAGGGGCCAGAGAATATAATTTATTTCCAATAGAGCAATGGATACCAAATTTCCGCTAGCCCCTGACTTTGCCCATAATCTTTATGAAGAACAATTCCAAAAACAAACAAATTGAAACCTAGGAACTTAAGTTTATCTTCACCTCCCCACTAGAAGAGACAATACAATAATTTTTCCAAACTTGGCCTTTGAATGCACCCATGCATAGATTTAAAACATTTCAGATAGGGTTGAAAGAATCAACATACAACCCATAGTTGTGGGTACTAGCTAGACTGTCGGGCCCTCCAAGGTAACTGTTGAACTTGTGCCTAATTCCATTCCACAACCTTTCCATTATCCCACAAGGCCTAAGCAGAAAACAAACTGAGTATTCGATAACCATGAGCAAGGAGGGAGATCACATGTTGAAGAGTATGTGGCTTGTCCTTCACTCTCTCATCTTGATGCCATTATGGTGACATGAAAAGATTTGGTTCATGTGAAATAAATGAGGATGTAATGTGCCTTTGCCCTATGCTTATCTACCATTCAAAACGATGTTAGGGCTAGATGTGGATTTGCTCATATCCCCCATTTTTAAACTAAATTCATGGACCAAGCTCTGTATCGCACTTAGCCCATCGATCTGCTTCCAAATTTAGATCTCACTTGATATGGTAAAATGGATTTTTTGAGGACTTAACCTCCTTTTGTAGACGAGCTACAATATGTACTAATTTGTTTCCTAAAGTGAAAGATTTGTCGAGCATTGCTTTGACAACCATCATTGAGTCTCCAAAGACTATTAATGTTCTAATGTTGGCTTCTTTGACTAAGATAAGACCATGCAACAATGCATAAGCTTTTCCTTGATTGTTGGTGGCTTGACCAAGTCCCAAAGCACATGTTAAAACCGGTGTTCCTTCAAAATCATGAAAACTCCCCCACACATGCTACCCCTCATTGCCTTAATGATGAACTCCTTATTCAATGACAAATCCACACTAAAACCAACACACACTTCTTCTTGCCTAGTCATATATATCCATCTCACCATTTACTTCCACATGGAGTGGGCTGACTCGGGAGCAATCTTCCCTCTCGTGATCCATAATATATTTGCAGAACGAAATGAATACAGATTATTATCAAAAGATGCTTAACACAAAATAACATATATATAATAAATATGGTTTCTATTCAATAAGGAAATAAGCTGAAACTGTAAAATGCAGCGGAAACAAGCTTGCTAGAATGGTGGCGGCTTATCTTTGAGAAGAGATGTGATGGATGCGCTCATTCGCAAGAAGATGATTACAATGAGGCTTTGAAGGCCTTTTTACAATAAACAGGAATGTAAAAAACCCTAGACATCCAAAAAACCTAACCCTAGGAGATGAAGCGCCAAAAGTCATGTGGGCCCCGTTTGGGTAAGTTAGTACATCAAATTCTCGAGGTCGTAACTTTTGCATACGATCTCCGTTTTAGGCGCACGATAGCTCGTTGGAAAGGTCTATCCGAGGAATACACATTTTGTTGCTATCTATCAAAGGTCATTCCCACTGTGGCGAGTCCTAAAAAACGTTATTTAGGGCCTCAAAACGACCTCGCAAGTTAGGGACCCGAAAACTAGGGAAAAAATTGCCTAGTTGGAAAACTGCCAAAAATGAGCCAGTTGGAATAGGTGGGAGGTCACCGACATCCATTTGTGGATCATCCCGAGTTTTTTTTCTAACAGGTTTTTCGACAGTCCGCTTTTAAATTTCCAGCCAATCCAGAACTCTGATCGATTTTTTGAACATCTAAGTTGGTTTAAAATGGGGCAAAACCGTTGGAACAAGGTTTTGAAATGCATGAACCTTTGATTCTTGCAAAACTTAGACTACCCCTGAAAATTTGACCGAATTCAAGTCCATTTTTTTACCTGAAAAGCGAAACTCAAGAGGAAAAAGTACTCCCGAGTTAGCCTACTCCCTTCCACATTGCTATTCTCTCTCGATTCAAGAGCATTTACATCTTAATTTAAATAATATGGGATTGTCAAAAGGAGAATAAAACTTTATGCTTGGCACACCCCTCACCACTCGTAGTGGGTGCAAGGAAACCTAGGGTCAGCATAGCAACACGTCCAAATAGTTCTACCCTCTTCCCTCTAACAAAAGGCATTCACTTTAAAAATATATATGTATGTGGAGAAGGGCTTACAGTCGACATGACTGCAAAGTTCTCTACCTATGTGCTTGCGGCCCATGGTGTCTAATGGAAAAAGTGGTTCATTGTCGTTGTCGGATATACACGTCCGGTCTTCCTAGGGCTTAGCATTTTATTTTTATATGCCCCGTTTTGAGCTCAATGTCTACTGTCCAACCCTAAAGCTTCATTTTTGACGACGGAAGCAGGCAACCGTCAAATCGCATCCAAAGTACTCGAAGATTTTCAAGGATAAAGTCGTGATCCCAGATCTGTCGTTCGGCGCAGCGAGGAACGCCGCTGGACCAGGTCCCCGCCGTCACCATTCCGTCCCGTCCGCAGGACGCTTAAAGTAACATCACAAACTATCATCTCAAGTCCAGTTAATAAATAATAACGGCTCATTTTAGCAACATAACGGCAAGATTAATCCTACAAATTTTTTTTTCCGCTCCCGAGAGACAAGGCGATGATACTGGGGCCAAATTTGGAACTTGGGCGTAGCGTAGAGGATCCCTGTTATGCCGCAGAAATCGTTGGTCGTGCTGTCAAATACTGGAAGAAGGGACGTGTTTACAATTGGCTGTATTTTTATTTTAACGTCTGGGACCGGCGTGTATGAGGAATTCCCTCCGCCTTTGTTTCCGCGTGCTTCTGTGTGTATGTATCCTTCATCATTGCAATCCTCATGCCCAGTGCCCACTCCAATACTTAGTACCATAGGCCCTCGGTATATACGCATGGGTTGTTTGATTATATATACATATTGAGGACCTGCAGGCTTTGATATATACACAGCAGTATCTAAAAGCATTTGTGCAAGCAAGCTTTATTTGGCTTGCTAGGCGGGACTGAATTCATGATGGCCGTGCTTCCCTCCGGCCTAACATCCCTTTAAAATGCGTAGAAATGATTAAGGCATTGGGGCACACAAATTCAAAGCTCAGCATGGTCTCCCCATGGCTTGAAATTCACACCCATATTGCATGCTTGGATGGATACCTTTTACCCACTGTGTATTATTCCTATCTCAGTATATCGGTCAGGGTCGGTTGGGTTGACTGGTAGGAATTTATCTCAGGTTCAATTCTCATTCCGAGAGTCACGAAGAGGAGTTTTCGATGATCTGTGTATTAAAAAAATGGAAAAGTTGTTTTGGGCATGTATGGGTTTGGGTTTCTGTATTTGATTCCCTGTAATATATTTGTGGGCTTCGCCAATAACTTGTTGCTTTCTAGAGCATAGTGGCCCTGTCTCCTTATGCTAAATCAAGGGTTTCAGTGAGGCTGTATCTCCGAAAGGTGAGTTATAGGCTTGTTGTCACCATCTTCATCTTTAGCCAAAAGCTGCAGTAGGTCTTTTCAGGATTCCCCGTGTTTTGCTGGTTAAAGCTGCGCTCTGTAAAAGGCATTTTAGGTCTTCAAATGGTTATGGATTTAGAGAAAGTTGTATCTCTCTGATAGATTTCTAGGAGAAATATAGATTTGGGGGAAAATATTGAAGATGTCACCAGATGATGGCGAACGTAGCAGCAGCAGCAGTGGAAATAGTAGYAGCAAGAAGTTTATATCAGCGGCAAGCGCCCTGCGTGTAATGGGTATGGATTGTGATTTTCACCCTGAGAAGGCATTGGTCCCATTTGCAAAACCCCAGAAAAGCCACAAGGTTTCGACCATTTTACGGTCTCTTCGCCGGGCGATCCCTGTTCCGATCGGGGTTTCTTGCAGAGCGATGGGAATGCCTGCTGGGCCGTCTGATAAGCCGTCTCTTGGCAGCAGAGTCACGGGGACTCTGTTCGGACACCGTAGAGGTCACGTGCATTTCGTCGTGCAGGAGGATCCGCGGTCTCAGCCCGTTTTGATCCTGGAGCTCGCGACTCCTACGAACTCCCTCGTGAAGGAAATGGCGTCTGGGCTTGTAAGAATTGCTCTGGAATGCGAAAGGACGGCGGGCAGGGGGAAATTGTTTCAGGAGCCCGTCTGGACCATGTATTGCAATGGCCGAAAGACGGGTTATGCCCTCAAGAGAAACTGCACCGAGACGGATTCCCAGATTCTGGGCATGGTCCAGGCCATTTCCATGGGCGCCGGGGTGCTTCCGTTGGACGAGGGATCGGACGGGGAGCTCATGTACATGAGAGCCAGGTTCGAGAGAGTCGTGGGTTCCAGAGATTCCGAGGCCTTTTACATGATGAATCCTGATGGTACCGGAGGACCGGAGCTGAGCATTTTTCTTCTGAGGATTTAGATCGTTGTGTTCTGTTCTGTTCCATTGACAAATTTAATTCATGATTTGCATATTGTACAATTATATCCATATATATATTTTTGGGAGATGAATTGATTGTAAAATTGTGTAAGACCGAAACTACAAGTTTATATATTCAATGTCTGCGTTGCATTTCAGACTTGATGTCAATATGCCCTTCGTATCTCGATGTCGTTGCAGATAGGCACCATCAAATTTTTGTGTAATAAGCGTTTTTTTTACTGTTGAAATTCCCCAAAACACAGAAAGAATTTTATCGATTTGGAGCTTTAGTCTAATTTTTAAGATTTGGATCGGGTAGAGCTTTTAAATGTATAATTTATGTTCAGAAAAACTCAGCTCATATTTGAAATTTTTTTACGAAGAAAATCCAGTTACATTTACATACTCCATTGTAAATATGTATAAGCCAACATTTCCAATATTAATTTTGAGACTTAACCTGTCAAACTCCTGGCAAGGTGTGGCAGGGCAGATAGGCCGGAAACAGCCTTTATGGATACTGGTTGGAGGGCATTGTCTTTTCCTGGATTTATTATTGGAGCTTGTCTTTATCCAGTGGACTTCAGATTTATCAGAGGGAATCGCTTTTAATAAAGAGGGGCTGTCACCATCTGTCTTGCACTTCCGGGAGTTGGGTATCCGGACGGATCTCTCTATGCGCTCCCCCACCATACCTTTAGGTGCAGCCCCCACCGTTCAAAACTTTTCTTTCACTCCGACGATCAGTGCACACCATTATTATTATCAGTGCACACCATTATTATTATTGCTCAGAGCCATATGATCACCGGGGTGCAGGATGGATATTCATGTAAAAACTGCAAAAAAAATATTGCTAAGTGCAGGGGAGAGAGGCCGAGTGTTCTGTGAATAATTCCGTTTCCACAGTTGTAGAGATAGAGTGGTTTAATTTTGAAGAGCTTAGTCTAAACGTTTCCTTTTTTGGTTATTTTTTGGTGATATTTTCTGTTTGATTTTGTTCGAAATCAGATGAGGAATGGTTGGATCTGCAAACTTGAATGACTAAGTTTGTATAATCTAAGTGTTCCAGGGTTTTTCAGCAAAAACTGAATCTATTTATGCATTCAGAAATGCAATTTCAACAACAAAATTAGTGATTTTATCCCGATTTACATAGCCTATTCCTCTCATAGAATGGTAGTTTGTATAATCTAAGTGTTCCAGGGTTTTTCAGCAAGCTGAATCTATTTATGCATTCAGAAATACAATTTAAACAATAAAAAAAGTAATTTTATCCGAATTCCTCTCATAAAATGGTTTAATTTTAAAATTGGTTTTATCAATTTTTTGAAATTGCCAATAATTGTTATGTTTGGTTGGTTGATAGAAAATGTGGTTTTAAAAGTTCAAATTCATATAAACATAATAATGATTTTTAATGGACTGGGTGTTTGAGTAAAAAGATTATTTATAGTCCTGATTGATTCCAGTTGTAAATTTGAGAGGATGTAGTTGAGTTACTTCAAAAAAATCATTATAATAAATTTTTGATTTGTGGGAAATGCTGTTTTATTGTAATAAATTATTAATTTCTTTGCCATGAAATTTATATGAAATCATTATTTTTTGTTATTTAAAATCTATTTTTGAATGTAAAAATAAATTTATGTTGAAATTTTTTTAGAGCATTCTGATTTTATAGAAATAACCACTCAAATTTACTGATCTAACAAAATTACATCAATTATTTATTTTCTTAAGAATATATATATTTTTAATTATATATAATGAAAACAATTAATTAAAATAAATAAATAATAATAAAATAAAATAGGAATATTTTAATTTTTGGATACGTAGAGATTTACACTGAATGTAATAAAGTTACAGTGAGAAAAAACGTACTGTATTAAATTTTCCAGTTTCATCGTAATAAATTTTCACACAGAAAATCTTTGACTGTAAGATTCGTTGCGATGATTTTCGTATATTGAAAAAAGTTTTGTTGCAACAACTTTTCGGATAAGTTTTAATTACAATGCATTTTTATATTGGGAAAACCTAAAAATATAAGTATATGGAACATTCGCTTTATTGTATCCAGAAGCATGATGCATTTTATAGTATGCGGGAATTGAAATGTGATATAAGTTGGTTGATGGATTAGATGTATAATATTTATATTTATTTTATTTTTAAAAAAATATCAAACATTAATTAATATATATTAATTTAAATTTGTTTAAATTTGAGATTTTAATTATTTTTTATTTTTTTTATTTAGTACATTTTAATATTTAATAAATTCAAAGAGATTTTAGTCAAAATGATTTTTATTTAGTTCATTTTAATATTTAATAAATCCATAGAGATTTTAGTTAAAATGGATATATTTTGATTATGATAATTTTTTATTAAAATTTTATTGTAATAATTTTTTAGTGGGAAAATATCATGTGAACATAATGGTTAAGAACATGTATTTCCTCCTAAAAAGTTACATGTTCAAATTCAAAGGGGGATAGGGTATGTATACTTCATAGGGTAGATTCATGAATGAAGATGCTTCCACTAATTACCTTGTCACCCTTAGAGTTGTGGATGATTTTAGAGACAAAAAAATACCTTGTTTGTGGTTTTGTTGATTTTAGTAAAGCTTTCAACACTATTTTGAGATGGAAAAGATTGAAATAAATAAATATCCCTCATGAGGTTTGCAGATATTTAACTAGGATTTACAAAAATGTTATTGTTAATATGAAATGCAATAAGGAATGGTCAATGAACTTTAATCATAATATTGTTGTTAAGTAAGGATGCTCTCACTCTCTCACCCTTTTTGACATTTATATTGGTAAAACTAAGCAATGTTTAGAAGATGAGGAGTGCATTGGTATTAACATAGTTAAATTTGTTGTCATCATTCTCTTATATGGTGATGATATTGTTTTTCATGTGAAAACTATTGGCAATCTTTACAAGCATTTCAAAGTTTTGGTAAAAAATTATATTACCTTTAATATTGATAAAACCAACATTATGATAATTAAAATCTAATAAATAACCTCCTCTCCAATTTTTTATGGTGATAACACATGTAAAGAGCTTCAGCATAGGCATTGAATTCAATTACCATTGAAATTGGAAATGTAGTGTAGAGAAGAGAATAATTGGAAGTTGGAAAGCTTATTATAGTCTTGAAAATGTACAGAAATCTAGATCAAATCAATAATATCATAAATATTAGATCTTATATCTTAATTAAATTTCAAGATAAAATTTTAAAATAATAATAAAATTATATATCAATTTTGATTTTGTTTAATTTAAATTATAAATTAAAAAAATAATATAAATATACTTAAAATAAATAAAAAATGAATCAATAATATCCTAAATATCAAATCTTATATCTTAATTAAATTTTAAAGATAAAATTTTAAAATAATAATGATTTTGTTTAATTTAAATTATAATATTATATTATAAATTTAAAATAATATAAATATGGTTAAAATCAAAATTAATAATAGTTCTTTCAATCATGAAACTTATAACCTTAGATTCTCTTAATAAAAAGAATAAACACATTTCTTTGTTAATTTTTATCCGACCTTCTCATGGTTAAAAACTAAACCTATTATTAATCTCTCTTTTTTTCTCCAAGTGTATTGTTTAAAGTAAAAAAAATGATAATTATTAATAATTTATTAAAGGAAAATTAATAATTCTTTCCTTTATTTATTTATTAAATCATGGAAATTGGTAATTTGTTAAAGGGATTTAAGTTAAGCTCAAGATCAAACCAACTAAGTGTCACTATAATTTAAGGGTATAACTAACAACACATATAAGCTAGATATAACAACAGATTATAACTTAACAAGGGTCGAAAATCGAGATGTTTCTAGGCACCCCTGAGTGAATCTTTATCTCAAGAGGTGTATATCCTTTTAACCTTATCACAATGTATCGAAATCTCATCAAAAATTTTGAACTCAGATTTTGAGAGTGTAAAATAAACCTCAACCATTTTATCAAATCACCTCAACTTAAATCCCTTCAATTTACTCTACTAACCAAAAAACTCACATGTAAATAAAACCCCTTAGTGAAAAGATTGAATTGTTAAACATTACCCTTGTGAAATTTTTAAACTCAGATTTTGAGAATGTAAAATAAACCTCAACCATTTTGTCAAACCACCTCAACTTAAATCCCTTCAATTTACTCTACGAACCAAAAAAAAAACTCACATGTAAATAAAACTCCTTAGTGAAAAGATTGAATTGTTAAACATTACCCTTACGAAACTCGACAAGCCATACAAATACCATCATCCACCTTCAATTTCTACAAAGAAAAACACTACAAGGTGGGTAGTTTATATGGGGCGATGCCCGTTAAAGGTAAGCATTTTTCAACATTTTCCATAAGGTTATGTGATGGCCACCTTTGCAATAATCTCACACACTTTAGGGATAGTGAATATAATTGATTGTCTCAAGGGAAGAATAGAGAAATCCACTAGTTGTGGTCGAGGAAGTGAGGGACATCCGAGGCATGCCCCCTTTCCCTCTAAGTAAAGGGTGTTAGTAGCCAAAGACAAATGATAATCATAAGTAGCTTGTGCTAAGGGTACGAGGTCCCATAGCTATAATTGTTGTCTCAATAAGTACCTTGTGCTAAAGGTACGAGGTCCCATAGGTATAATTGTTGTCTCAAATTTTAAAGGAACTCTATCATGAAGAAATAATTATTATCAATCTCTTTTGAAAAGTGATCACAATTATTTGCTACGTTATAATTATAAGTAGTGACTATCTCCCACTTAGGATATATTAACTATTTTTTTCAATGGGGTATATGCTTTTGTTTCTTTATTTGTCATTAATAAAAGTTTATACCTTTTATTTTTTAATTGAATTTATATAAAAGTAAAATTATATATATATATTATTATTATTATTATTATTTTAATAATTAATATAAATTTATTTTAATTTTATATTTTTTAAGTATAAAAAGGAATAAAAAAAAGTCAAAATATGAATTTTTGGATATTTAAAAGATTTGGAGTTAAAATTGACTTTTTGAAGAAATAATTATGGGGAAACTCAAGGGATATTTCTCTACATTTGTGTGGTTAGTAAAACTATCGGTATAAACAAATGCACCTCGTCTAAAGGGATTTCAATTGGGCATATACTAACATAGAACTAGCCAAATGCCCAACATTGTTGGTGACAACGAGCTAATCTAACCCCTTAGGATTTTTGTCCATGGAAAACCTCGCATGGAAACCCAATGAATGTTTCCCCACATTCATGGATGGCATCCTTAGTAAACTTGTCGATGTAGACAAGTGTTCCTCACCCAAGGGGATTCAAACCATGCATATATTGACACAAAACTAATAAAATTCCCATCAACATTGGCAACAACTAGTGGAGTTAACCCTTTGGGATTTTTTTCCAAGGAAACCCCAATGAGGAAACCCAAGGGATGCTTTTCCACATTCATGGATGGCATCCCAAGTAAGCCCATTGCCATAAATTGGTATGCCTAACCTAGGGGTATTTGAATTGAGCATGTGTTAGCAAAGAACTAGCCAAATGCCCAACATTATTGGTGATAACCAATTGAGATAACCCCTTCAGATTTTAGAAATTGAAGAACATGGAGGTAGGCTTTGATCCACCCATGTGTGCATGGGTCACGAGATCATTTAATATAATATCATTTGGGTCTAAACACACATTCAAACAATACCTCAAGGTGAACCCACGACTCCAGGATAATCCTTCACCAAAATTGAATCTTGCACAATAGTGAAAAACTCCTTACTCCTCACCATTGGATCAATCTATTT
>ML785715.1:205389-216065 GCA_009831015.1 Picea engelmannii
TATCTATATATATATCTATATCTATATCTATATCTATATCTATATATATATATATATACCCTTTGTTAAGACCAAGAGGTTTGTCAGAGAAATAAAGGGAATCGCAATAAATATTCTTTAAATTGTCATTTTTATATTTTAACATGGTAGAAATAAAAGTACCAAGGCCATTATGATTTTTTTAAGTCAAAAGGTTCTGAAAAGTAATTGTGTTATGACAATAGGTGAAGTTATGCCTTATATTACGAAGGGCTAAGCAGGTTAAAAAGAAAAGATGTCCATCCTCAACCTCCTTGGTATTGCAAATTTTATAAATTTTATCATCTCAATGTGTTTTTTGGGGTTAATAGAGCAATTGCTTTTATTATGGAGGTCATGAGCATTGGTTTTGATTTTGGCAATATTCATTTTTTTTCTTTAAACTCATAATATAGGGAAATTAGTTTTGATTATGAAATTAGGATTTATAAAATCTTTATATTCCAACTTCTTATTAATGATTTCATCGTTTTCCAACACTTATCTTTAAGCTTCATAGGGATGTATGATTCAATATTATATATATTATTAATTTGGTTGTCTTCTTTTATGTTCCAAGGGAGTAGGAGGTGCACATATCTATATAGATTTCAAATGCTTTTTTATTTTGGATTTTATCCTAGATCAAGATAGAACATGGGTTGTTGGTAAGGGCCCTTAGTATATGGACAAAGCAGGCCTTTTTAAGAAGCCATAGCAACTAGGGTTTGACCTTCTTGCAAAATCATTAACAAAGGTTCCAATTTGGGAAAGAATTTTGAGAATACCCTTTCTGCGATTGATAATACCTAACACAAGTTTATTACCTTAAACTTAGAACTAGGAAGTCCAGGTCTATCCTCCCTATTGCACATATATATATAAAGGTTTTTCAATAAAATTTCACCTCTTACTTGAAGGCGAGTCTTTTAAGTTAACAAAGGGTCCCAATAATAAATCCAATGACACTACAAGGAGAACACCTTCTAGCAGATATTTTTTGCGAAGATTTTTAGTGTTACAAAATTTGACAAAATTTTCAAAAACACCTCCACTACAACCTCCTCTATTGGTTGTGGAGGTTTTAGCAGATGTTCCATATAACCAAAAAAAATTGGGCGGGTGGAGGTTTTTTTTTCTGGTGCTTTTATTGTCAAAACACGTTGGTGCAGTATTGAATATAATGCACCAATGTGCACACATAAATGAGAAGCACTTGCGCACATACATAAATGATAAACATCAATGTGCACACATAAATAATAAGCATTGATGCACACACATAAATGAGAAGCATCGATGCACACACATAAATGAGAAGCACTTGTGTTTTTTATGTTTATGCATGCACTAGTCCGTATTGTAATCATGCACATCGAAATATTTTGAAAGGATAAAAATATAATCATACATTATGTTGTTTAAAACAACATTGCTTTCTCACAATTTTGAGCACCAATGCATATAACTCATAAAAAAACACAGTTTAGTGAGTTCAAAAGAATGTAGTGCCTCGATATGTATATTTTTAATTATTTGTTTTTTTTACAAATTTTCAATTAATCATCTCAAAATCAAATATTTGTTATAATAATATTGATTTTATATTTTTGTTATTGTGTTTTGATATAATGATTGCATTAATGTGTTATCCAATGGATTACACCTCTATTATTTGTAACAATGTAAATCATCCATATATTAATTAATCAACAACACAACATTTTACAACATTTGACAATGCAATAAAATAAGAAACCCATTTTATTATATACGAATAAGTGCCCCATTGTCATACAAAATGGGACATCGTAAAGGTCCACAATAATCAAAATGCAACTGATATGTAATTTTTACACTCATTGGTAACATTTCCTCATGCAATTGGGGCAATACGTCAAGTACATTAAACAAAATCCATGATTTTCACAAATAAATAATCCAAAACATACAACTTGCAGTAACATTCAATTATATTGATTGTCATTCGACATCATTTGAACTGCTATCATCGCTTGAGTTGTGTGCATGCCTAATTTCTTTATCACTTGTAGGCGATATTGTACTTTGGTTATTTAGCCTAATGTTTTCTTGATTGACTTGTTTTTTATGTTCCACCTCTTCATGTTACATCTACAAACATAGAAATAAAGTGTAATAAGTGTGTGTGTGTGTGTGTGTGTGTGTGTGATTGCGTAAATAAAAAAGTGTACCATAGCAACAATTGTTTCATAAACACTACATATTCTTTTGAAGCCATGCTTCATGTCGTCTCTCAAAATATCTTATGTTGGATGCACTCCATACTTTGTTTTTTGCATGTTTAATACGCCATGACAAAGCCCAATCGATATAATTAATATAAAGGTTTCTTGTTGTTCCATTAATTATAAAACAAAGGAAGTTAAACAAAATATATACGTGTTCAATTAAACCTTGATACTTAAACATATACTCACAACCAATACTTAACCCAATGTCTCTCAATTTTTTAGTTGGTTTTTCCTTGTATGTTAGCACCTATTAGAAGACATCCATGGATGAGTGTAAATTAATTATTTAAATATAAAATCATAACAAAGATGAAATTTTAAGTAAGATCGAAAAAGTAAGTACTCGCAAACTTTGTGATCAACCCTTTTATTTCTTGTCGTCTTGTCTTATGTGTTGAATGAGTTTCATTTTTTCTTCTTTTCTACAACTAAACAATTAAAAATTAGTATTTCATGCGATAATTAAATTTGATGTAGATAAAAGAATAAATGAATGATTGCATACCTCTTGTGCACATTGTAATTGTTGGGATGGCTCCTCCTGCGCTGCAATTATGTTCATTTCTTTTACCATCTCCTTGTACACTTTTTTGAACATCCCCACCAACATGTATTGGTTTTTCCCTCATTTGCCCTTTAGAATTTCTATGACATGCCTTAAACAACACACATCATTAGTTTAAACCTACAGATAAACAAAGACATTAAATTTTTAATACAACTTAAATAAATTGTCTTATTCTCTTGTCAGGATGAGCTACCATCACACTCATTGCAATAAGTTGTTTTCCTTGAACTTCTATCGACCATATTCAATAAAAAAAAGACAGGAATCATCATATATAAACAAATACGATTTTTTTTAACAAAATAAAATTAATAGAAGCAACAATTCTCTATAAATGAATAGAAGCATCGATGCTCTATTAATTAATAGAAGCATCAATGCTCTATTAATTAATAGAAGTACCAGTGCTCTATAAATTAATAGAAGCATCGATGCCTCTTTATTGTTTATTGCGCACTTCCGAACATGTGAACAAAGTTATTTTTATTTTAAACTCCACAATGTTGTTGACATGAACATGAGCATTCATGCACTTTGTTATTGGGGGAGCACTGATGCGCTTTGTTATTGGGGAGCATCGCGATGCATTTTATTTCTTATAAAATAAAAAAACAATATCACAGTATTTTATATTAATAGCGCTTATTAGAAGCATCGGGGCATTGTGTTTTGGAGCATCGATGTGCTTTGTTATTTGGAAGAGCATCGGTGAGCATGGTCAACTTAGAAGCACAAGTGTTGTTGACATGAACATGCACACCGATGCACTATTCCTGTACGGTGCGCATTGCGAACCACAAAATCATTTTTTTTAAGTAAACTGGCAGTGACAAGGTTTGGGATCTAATGCAATGAGTGATCCCAATTGAAACAGATACCAAATGCCCCATACACAAGTAAATAAACCCTACAAAAATATGTTTCTTAAAAAAAATCTACTTGTGAAATATAGAGAGGAAAACCAAGAGAAACAACTATGAAACTAGGGCTTCCAATATTGAATGTAAGTGTGAAACCCTTTTATTTTTTTATAATGCACTGAAATGTGTTCAAATAAAAAAGGGGAAAGATTGATATGATGAATAGAATAAAATCACATACCTGAAATTTCTCCTCTACAAATTTGTATGTAAATTTTGTTCTTAAAATAAATCTACCCACTCCAAAACTTTGCTTGTAAATCTCTCTTGAACAAATCTCCCCTCTAAATTTAGGCAAAAGAATGAAATAATTATTAGGGTTTTCATTAAATATAAACACATACATTTTGAAAATATAAAATTCCCGCTAATTTTTTTGTTGTATATTTTGGTGCATTGATTCAATCTGGTAAAAAAAATTTACCCTTTAATAGTGCGCCCGATAGTAATATGCACGGGTGCTTTTTTTTTACTAGAATGCACCAGAGTTGTATTGGTTTCTAAGTGCATCGTAGAAGGTTTATGGTTTTTAAATTGATTGTTTTGGTTTAAAAATCGATTTTTCTGGTGCATTTGTTATATGAGCATCGATGTACTTTATTATTGGGGAAGCATCGAGGCTCTTTGTTATTGGGGAGCACCACGATGCCTTTTATTTCTTATAAAATAAAATAAAAACAATATTTTAGTATTATATATTTATAGTGGTCATCGAAAGCATTGGGGTATTATGTTTTGGAGCACCAGTGTGCTTTTTTATTGGGGGAGCACTGGTGCGCTTGGTTATTGGGGGAGCATAGACAATATTTTAGTATTTTATATTAATAGTGGTTATCGATGCACTTTATTTGTTAAGCACCAGGGTGTTATGTTTTGTAGGCACACATGTGCTCACAGTCAACTTAGGCACATCGATGTTAAAAAATCTGCAAAACCCTTCGTCCACCTGCCTCTGCCAAACCCTCCGCCCACCTGCCTCTGCCAAACACCTCTGCTATAAACGTATAAGGGATAAATTTTTCGGGAGGGGGGGTTCCGTAAAAACCTTCTCTATAAGGTGTTCTCCTTGTAGTGTGATAACTTAGTGATTCTACTTATGGATCTATAGGTACTTGAGCATGAACCTTCACTAAATGATCTCAGCCCGCCTAGGTGGGAGGTGGAAGATGTAGAATTTGATGTAGAAATGATAAAAAAAAGTCCAGTAGTTGTTGAAAAGGTGAAGTAGAGACATGAATTGGGTAGCTCGGATGAAGAAAGGACAAATTCCTTTTACCAAGTTAAAAGTTCATACATACGTCACTAGAGAGGCTATGCACATTTTGTTGTAAAAGTTTCCTCATAATAAATTGGAGAAAAAACTTCATATAATAAATTTTCATAAAAACTTTACTGTGAATTTTCTTAGGGGAAAAAACTTCAGTATAAAATATTTTCATATTGGAAAATCCTAAAAAACGTAAGTGTCCAATATTCGCTTCATTGTAATAAATTTTTGATGGGAAAAGGTGAACTTGTGATAAATATTAGCTTCATTATAAAAAAAACTCTCCTACTAGAAATTGAGTGTGTCAAACATCATTGACTAGAAATCCTACTTTAAAAAGCTTCATGTTTCCTCTTAAGTCTTCGACAACAACCAGACAACACATATCTACACTAAAGATGTTCTCATTGGAAGATATAAAATCTGGACTAAACGTCTCACAAATGATAAAACTAAAGACATTGAAGGATACCAAATAGAGATATTAAAACATGAGAATTTGATCCTCGTGCCTCATATCAAACATCTTTTCAATTAAATTGTCAAGCAAGGCTTCCCTAAAAAATGTACATCAAGTCAATTTTCGTATTTTTCAAACCGAAAACCAAAATGACCCAATGAATTCTGAGAGTATCGTGATACCTCTTTTAGGAAAGTTATTTGGCTTGACTTTTGGAAGAAAAAATAGATAGTAGATTAAGGACAATAATAAAAGTTTTAAAAGACACATTGATTTCAAGGACCAACGTAATTCAATTGATCTCCTTGTCACCCTTTTAGTTCTTGTAGAGGATTGTAGAGACAAAAAATATATCTTGTAGTATTTTTTTTTATTTTAGAAAGGCCTTCAACACTGTGCCAAGAGCTAAGCTATGGAAAACATTGGAAGAACTAAGTATCCCCACTAAGCCACCCACGCGTGTAATTAGGCTCTACAAATATATTATTGCTAAGATGAAATGTAATAACTAATCGTCAATGAACATTAATTTTAATATTGACATTAAACAATGTTTCCTCTTATTCTTATGTGTCAATGATATTATTCTTGTTGCAAAAATTATTGTTGATTTTCACAAGCATCTCAAAGTCCTACTATAATTTCACAAAAATTATGAGCTTACCATTAATATTGATAAAACCAAGATTATGATAACTAAATATAAGAAAGAAAGTATCCTCCAATTCCGTATGGTGATTGTCAATCTTACAAATACTTGGGCATTGTTTCAATTGGCAATTATATTGGAACCATAGGGTGGTGAAGAGAATAATAGGATGTTGAAAACTTTATTATTATGGACTTGAAAACAGATGTAGAAATGTCAAGCTTTAGAGTTGGAATAATACACATTTATTTTTAAAACTTAGTTATCTTAGTTATTCTATATAGCTATGAAGCTTCAACTTGTAGAGTTTTTTGAGACACTTGGAATAAAATTGAGAAAATTTACAAATGTGTTATAACATATAATTTTAAAATCAAATGCAACATTTTTTACCCCATTCCCTTAATTGAAGTTGGATGTACTTTCATGAATTCCAAAGTCATGATTATATATTTAAAATATAAGCATAAAGTGTTCAAGTTAAGCAAGGAAAAGATCCTAGTTATTGCTTATAGCATGAGTAATAGTCATGATAGGCTAAAAAAAATCGAGTTACAAATTCTTAGGTTTGAGATAACTATTGGAAAATAAAAGAATACAATCAAATTAATTATACTAGATAATAATGAGTCTTGCACTCCAATGAAGTTTAAAGGTCCGATTTGGAATGAAAATGAATAATTCATAATAAGAAGTTGAAATATTACAAAGAATTTATTAATCCTAATTTGGGTGATAGAAGTTATTTTCCCCACAACACAAAGTTAATAAATAAAATGAATATTGTTAAAATCAATACAATGCTCACGATCTCCTTAGTGAAACTCTACATTGAAATAAATTCTCATAGCAATAAAATGTGAACATGTGTGAGACATACTTGCCTCATTATAATAAATTCTTATAGTGAGGGGAAGTTTCATTATAACCAGCCTAGATCCATCTTAATTTCATATATATATATATATATATAAAGAAAAAATGTACTTGTATTCGAGATGAAAATAAATACAATCCTCAAGTGTAGAAGCACGAACAAAACTATTCGTCTTAATTAAGAAAGTTGAGACATCAATTCAAAACGAGATCTCCAAGCTCGTTTATCCTAGTTGAAACCTTTTAAAAAAACGTAGTATTGTTCATACCAGAAGGTATTGTGACATCATAAAGTTCACAATTCTAGACTGACATGTTACATATTCAAGTTAATTTAAAGATCATGTATCAAATGTTGATTATGAGCCATTATTCGTCCACCAATAAATTCATGTAAAAGTAACGGTTCACAAGTAACTAAAGGCCATCTTTAAAAAGTTTGTTCGATGTTTGGTTCAACGCTCTGAAGACATGTGAGAAATCAATCTGAGTGAAGAGACTGGAGACATCCCAAATTTGATCAAACAATAGTCTAAGAATGATATTATGAAGCTGAACAAATCTAGATAGACAATTAATAACAATACTAGAGTTTCTAAAAACCTGCAGAGACTCAATTCTAAGACAATGTGCAAACTTCAGAATTAGGAAAAGTGCCATAAACTCTCTGAAATTATTTGTTCCCCTCCCAACATTCGCCATAAAATGAAAGTAGTTATGGTTAGATAGATGCAAGATAAAACCAAAACCACTTCATGAATCATTGCAAACACCATCGAAAAATCTCCATGGAAAAGAATTGTCAATCCTTGATTCACCCACTATCCTGGGAGGTTTATGAAATGAAGGAGTCATATAACAATAAATTAATACTAAACATTGTGCCAAAGTTCTAAAAGAGGGAACATACTTATCTTCAAATAAATCTGAGTTGTGCACCAACCAAATTCCCCAAAGAACCAAATAAGGAATAACTCTCGACTGCTTCAACTCTCTATTGATAAACCAAACTACAAAACATTCTTCTATACAATCTTGAATCCATAACTTTGAAAGACCCAATTGGCATTCTTTTTCACTCCACAACTGTTGTGAGTATGAAAATGTAAGAAAGAGATGATGAGTGGTTTCTTTATTGTTCCTGTAGAGTAGAAGGATTCCAGGTCCAATGTAATGTCCCCCACCTCTTGATGAAGAGGTATTGAGGAGACTTAGTGGCCTAGGCATCCCCACTAGGCCATAGTCTCACACTAAGGGGAAAGGTCAACTAGGCTAAGGTTATATTCTTAAGTTGACTTGAGAAAAAGGTTAAAAGGAGTAAAAGATAACTCAATGAAAGAATAGAAGCGTTGGAAGAGTTAACCCTGGGAATTAATCTAACTCAACAGATAAATAGAAGAAAAAGTATAAATAGAAGGTTGGGGCGCACCTATGATTCATTCTGGATTTTGGTATTAGCTTGTTATTTCTCTTGAGCATACAGTTTGGGGGTTTTGCTGTTACAAACCCTTGTGAGCAACTCAGTGGTGAAAGACCCACTCACCTTGTTCCAAAGCTTGGTCTCGGGGATGAAAAACTCCACCCACACCATTCCACACTCATCACATATCCACCTATCGATTTAGAACAACAACATGGTCGTATTATTCAGGAGTTTCCAGCAAGGGCGCATCATTAACTAAAGGAGAGTTCGATCCAGCTGATCAGGAGGGCCTTTGGGCATTCCGACACTTGGGTTTTACTTGCAGGTTCTCAACCATCACTTTGAGGGTTTCCTTGAAGAGTTATCATCACTATATCTTCAGCTACAGGTTGGGACGACTTTGAGGCAAGGAGGACGTCCTGTGATTTAGTGTTTCTCAAATCTAGGGAGTTCTACCTAAAATCTGGACCTGAAACTTCTCCTACGGGGTTTCCATAGCCCTATCTATATTCCTGGAGAGTTTCAGAGCATTTAGAGGCCTTCTTCATCAGGGCCGAGTTATCTAGGGTTCCAGGCATCCAGGAGGGCACAGTTTCATTAGAGGATTCCACATTTGGAGGGGTTAGCCTTAGCATTTCGGCCTGAGACTTCAGAAGGGGGATCTTATCACCCTGATCTATCAGTTGGCAGAGTTTGGGCTCATTTGGAGTCTTCCTTCAGTTGGGCGGAATTATTGAGGGTTTCAGCCTTCTACTAGAGCGTGGCATCTTCCAGCTTGAGGAGTTTGGTATCCATACAGCTCAGATCTACTTGTATTGGTCTTCACTTCTTATCCAGCCTTTGGAGGCAAATTTTGTATTAGCGGGAGCATTTTGTAGCAACTCATATCTATTATCTATTGGAGCCATCTGAGGATTATTCAAGATCTGCTCTCTATTGTATCTGATTCATGCTTCTTATAATAAAGGTCAAATCTATGTTTGTGTTTTCTATATCTTGAGTGTGTTATGATCTTACATGTATTGGATGAATCTTGTATAAACACCATTAGATAAATGGAACAACTTCAATAGCCACCTTCACATCAAATACATCAGTGGTAGTTAGTGATTCCAAGCAAAAAATTGGCTTGGGATCATTACATCCAACTCTGTTCCTCTTTCTCATCATCTCCTAGGTTAGGACTTTGTTTTTTAGTGCAAGCCACATAAATAAAATAGTTTTTGTCGAAGCCTCCATAGTTTATGCCACCACCAAGAATCACCCAATTCCCTTGTACCAAATAGAGCTTCATAACCCAACTTAGTAGTATAATTACCTCCTACCAGATTCATGTTCCAAATGAGTTCATCTTCAAATGGACTGATTCTAATGTGAGCTCTTTGAAGATAATTTGTAAAATTATTTCATTCCAAAGGCCACTCTCCATCCAAATTTAGTTCACCAGCACTTAACCATCCTTGAGACCATATGGTGGTACACGAGCTAACATTGTTATAAGGTTTAGATTTTATTTATCAATCCAAAGAAAGTGTCGAATCAATTCTTCAAAGAGCAAGACTCTTCTTCCACAACCCATGATTGCATCGACACCAACTCTGACTTGTAAACCATTACCATCTTTCCATGCCAGGAAGTTTCCAATCGCCAAAAAATCCAAAGTCGTTGCTTTCCATTGATTGCAGACATTTTGAATGCATTTCCTTTCTTTCCTTATCTAGGAAAATATAGTACCAGGGGGAATATATTTTTGAATTAGGATCCTTCTCCACAAAATGTCTTTTGTGATAAAATTACAAAGATATGGTGTAGCTAGTGAAGGACCAAACAAGTGAATATCCTTAGGGAACCAACCTCCTAGGGCCTTCATAACATCAAGATTTCTCCAATTTATCCAATGTGTACCCTTATAATCACTGCAACCTTGCCACAAAAATTGAAGCAATACTTCATGATTTTTCAATGTTTCTTTTGGGATGTGGACCAATGTGTGCCAATACATTGGAATGGCTTCTAAAATAGATTTTACCAATACCAAATGACCACCTCTTGATAGCTAAACCACCTTTCGTGTTAATCATAACCAGTCATTCTTCACATAATATTTGGTTTCAATTTGAAACCCAAATATTTTATACCCTCATTGAAATCTAAAGACTAGAAATGTAGGTACCTTCCAATGATTGCCTCATTACCATCAACCAAATTGTAAGGGTTAAGAG
>ML785715.1:251506-296605 GCA_009831015.1 Picea engelmannii
TAGTAAAAATAATGACGCCAACATCTCACCTTGAATATTCAAAATTTCACTACCCTTCGGTGCACATGGTAATATAGGCACTAGTATGTACTAATTATACAAGCACCAGGGCGTACATAAACTTAAACGCACATGGGTGTACATAAAATAAAATGTGTCGGTGCTTCATACGGAAACAATGCAGAGCCAGTGCGTAGAAATTATAATAGCATTAGAGCTCTGCATACAACAAAAAACGCAAAATCGATGTGTAATAATTATTTATTTTTTTATTTTTTTGTACTGGGGGAATCGGCAACTGGCGGTTCTCGTACTCGCGTGACACGGGGTCGATCCCCGTCTGCTACCACTATAACCCCAGGTGCAACCACCCAGCCCGCAAGAATGGCACACGAGTAAACCCGGGTGAGAATCGAACATGAGACTTCATTTTACAAATTTCCTTCCATTTACACGACACTTGCCAATCCGTCTACACCCGTGTGGGATGTGTAATAATTATAAGTGCACTGAATCTTTTGTATTATATGTAAGCATCGGGGCAGGTTGGTTAAGAGAGCACCGATGTTACTTTGAAGGGGGTTGATCCTCTTGAATCTTTGGATATTTTTTAGCAAAATCATACTCATGGAAAAAATTGCACTTGAAAGGAAGCTATGCGTAGTCTAGGTATTGTTGGTGGCTCAATTATTCCATAGTAATTTTTTGGAAGGTACCATAAGGAAATATGAAAAATAGTAGCACAATTATTATCACAATAATTAGCAGAAAGAAATGAAACAGTAAGCACAATGACACTATGCATCCAAAAGATGATACCTTAATTATCTTGAGAACAATGTTCACTTGCCTCTTTGAGGGGGAAACCTGCAATATAGTAGATCTAAAGTACAAATGATTCAACGAGACAAGTTTTTCAATGCTTTCTACCCCTATATATACTACTTCTATCTTCTTGAGAACATTCTAGAGGCAGAACCTTCTAGTAAGTCTTCTTACATTAGACGTGTTCACATTATTACATAGGCCTTATTTACTAATGATGACATTTATTACATAGAAAAATATATTATTCTATCTACTTGAGGGGTTAGGGCGGTTAGGAACCTAACATGCCCCCCACCTTAAAGAACAATCTTGTCCTCACTGCTTGAGATGTGGGAATTGCTGCAGAATGGTGGTTGGATCCCATGTGGCATCCTTGGGTTGTGTATCCTTCCACTGTACTAAAAATTATTGAACTGTGCATTAACGGAGATGAAGCTCACATTGGGCCAGGGCTTCTTATGGATGGAACCAAATGGAACCTTCTTCGTCCAATTTAAGGAGACTATCTTGAATCTGGCACTTGGTTCCAATCACTTTATTTAGGCAAGAAACATGAAAAATTGGATGGAGCTTAGAGTGACTAGGAAGGGCAAACTCGTAATCCACGGGCCCTATGTGCTTAATCATTGTATAAGGGCCATAAAACTTTGGAGCAAGTTTTTGGAAGTGATGTGATTTGAGGGAAGTTTTCTTATATAGTTGTAGATGAAGAAACACTTGATCCCCTTTAGAAAAATGGCATCCAGAATGACACTGATAAACTTGTTGCTTCATTCAATTATGATCCATGACCAAATTCTCTTTGAGGGTGCGTAGAATGTCCTCTTGGACTGTAAGGGTTATGTCCACCTCCTAGACCTTGGAGATACTAGGTGGGTAAGATAATACAGAGGGTGGATTTTGACCATAGACCGCCTCAAAGGGAGTCATGTGAGTGGCACCATGGTAAGATGTATTGTACCACCATTCAATGAGTGGTAACCATTGAACCAATTGAGATTGTCGTTCGGATGTGAAGCACCACAAATATACTTCCAAGCACTTGTTGACAAATTCAATTTGACCATCAGTTTGGGGATGATAGACAATGTTGAGATGTAATTGGGTGCCCTGAATCTTGAATAATTCTCGCCAGAAGTTGATTGTGAAATTTGGATCACAATTAGATACAATAGATTGGGACATTCCATGGAGTTTGAAGACATTTTCCATGAAAACTTGAGCCATTGCAGAGGCTTTGAATGGGTGTTGGAGGGCACATAAATGAGCATATTTATAAAGTAAATCAACCACAACCATGATGAATGATTTACTTCCATATTTTAGTAATTCAACGATGAATTCCATAGATGTATCGATCCATATAACAAGTGGAATAAGGAGAAATTGTAGTGTGCCTGGAGTTTTGATTGTTTCTCCCTTGTTGCATTGGCAAGTATCACATTCGGCCATAAAAGTGTGTATGTCGTGCTTCATGCCTTCACAAAAAAATGAACATTTGATGCGTTCATATGTTTTATGAAAGCCATAATGTGTTGTTGTTGGCGAAGCATGGAGTTTAGAGAGCACAATGGATTTCAAGTGGTATTTTTTACTCAAATACAAGCAACCTTTATAGCGAAGCTCCTCATTTTTCCAAGTGTATCATGGAGATGCATTATTGTCTTGTTCCAATTGTTGGATCATGATAGAAATTTTGGGATCTTGGAACCGTTCATGGTGAACTACCTTTAACCAATGAAATACAACAAAAGAGTGTGAAAAGAGGGGCCCTTCTTCTTCATATTTCTTAAAAACAACATCAACAACCACATTCTCTTTTCCCTTCTTGTAAATGATCTCATAATCATAGCCGAACATTTTGGTCAACCAATTATGTTGCTCAAGGGATGAAATCCTTTGCTCCAAAAAATATTTGCGGCTATAATGATCCATTTTAATTTGGAAGCATTGCTCAAGAAAGTAAGGATGTCAGATATCCACTACATGCAAAATAGCCAGCATTTCCTTTTCATAGGTGGATTTTCCCAAGTGTCTGTCAGAAATTTGTTTACTAGTAAAGGCCAATGGTCTTCCTTCTTGCATGAGAACTACCCCAATGCCCTTCCTAGAGGCATCACACTCCAAAACAAAAGTCTATATGAAGTCAGGCAATGCTAATACTAAATTCATACACATAGTCCCTTTCAGATCTTGGAAGATTGATCAATGATCGAATTCCAAATGAAAGCGCTCTTCTTAAGGAGGGTAGTGAGTGGGGTTGCAATTTTTCCATAATTATGGACAAAATTTTGATAATATCTAGTTAAACCAAGGAAACCCTGTAAACTTTTAAGAGTTTTAGGGTGGGGCCAATCCTTCATAGCTTCTATTTTCTTAGGATGCACACGAACACCATCCTTACCAACAATATGGCCTAGGTATTCTACTTCAGAAGCTCCAAAGGAACATTTAAATTGTTTGAGAAAGATTTGATGTTGAGAAAGTAAGTGTAAGACTTGATCCACATGGGAAATATGGGATTGCATTGTTTTACTATAAATGAGGATATCATCAAAGGAGACTAGTACAAAATGACGGAGAAAGGGGCGAAAGACATGATTCATGAGAATTTGGAAAGTGGAGGGTGCATTAAATAGGCCAAAGGGCATGACCCATAAATCATGATGGCCTTCATGAGTACAAAGGGAAATCTTGGGAATATCGCCTCCTTCATATGTATCTGGTGGTATCCATAACGCAAATAAAGTTTGGTAAAGAATTGAGCACAAGTCAGTTCATCCAAAAGGTCATCAATGACAAGAACGGGAAATTTATTTTTGATGGTAATTTTGTTGAGGGATTGAAAATCAAGACACGTGTGCCAAGTACTTTCTTTCTTCAGCACCATGACCATAGGAGAGGAATAAAGGCTTGTAATATAGAATATGACACCCACAACTAACAATTCTTGAAAAATGGGTGACGATAAGGGTGAACATTGGGAGGAAGACTATCAGGGACATATGGAATGGAATGATCATGAGGGACAAATGAGGGTGGGTGTCTGTGGGGGTTGTCAAAATAGATTGGTTTTTGGAGAGGATAAGTTGCATGTCGGGATGAGCAGCGGGTGAGGGAGTCTCAACTGCTTGAATGGCATGGAATTGAGAAATAATGCTAGAATGACCCTTTTTGAGGATTTTTCCCATTCGGTGTGAACTGACAATCTCGGGTGAACCTGTCATGATGCCTTGGAACTTGAAGCGATGTCCATCATGTTGGAATCTCATGTATAATTCCTTGAATTCCATGGTGATGGGCCTAGAGTGTGTAACCATTAAGCACCTAGAACAATGTCACAACCGCCTATTTCAATAGTAAACATGTGGGATTTCAGATTTTAATCACCAATTTACAGTGCTTCAAGAGGGGAAACATCACCATTACTTTAAAAAATGTCCTCAGAAATGGCCATAAAAATCTTTTGATCCTTACATTTGTGTCCCAAAAAGCATTTTTTCATCAAAGTTGTAGAAAATACCCTTAATTTGGTGTTCAACCATTTCTATCTAGGTTAATTTTTGGACCTTAAGAGGAGGGGAAGGAGGAGCTCAGTTGGTGGGGCAGGAATGTAGAACAAAGGATGCCTTTTTGTTTTGAGTAGTGACTACATGTTGTGCTACCTTGGCTTAGTGAGTGGCTTCAAGCCATGTCTTGGGGTGAGCTATTAGTTAGTAATCTTAGATGTTGTCCTTGAGGCCACTAATAAATAATTCATGAAAGAAGGTATCTGGCATTCCTTTAGTTTGGAAATCCAGTTGCTCAAAAGCAGTGATGTAGTCTTCAACTATACGAGATTGTTTAATCTTGGTCAAATGGCCCAAATGATGAGTGTTTGTGTCAAAGCATTCATAAAGGTTTGCAACAAATTGGGTCCAAGCAATATTTACTCGATGTGAATTTTTATGTCATTGCCACCATTGCCAATGTTCTGGATTCAAATAGAGGACATTGACACAAAGTTTGATTAATTCATCAGTGATTCCATGCAATGAGAAATAATATTCCATTTGAGTGACCCAACTCGTGGGGCCTGAGCCATCAAATTTATTCACCTAGACTTTCAAAAGATGAAGATCACGAGTAAGGGGGTTAGAATGAAAGGCCATGGAATGGGATGAATCAATTCCCTCTTGGTATGAAGGTTGTTCAGAGGATATAAGACACTTGAATTGATGAACCCATGTGGTTAGGGATTTCCTATCGACATAGAGGTTTTCATGTGTAGTGAGCTTGGAATTTATGGTAGCAATGTCGAAAGTAACTTGAGTGAAATTGTGATTGTTTTTGGCTTGAGTTGCATTGAGTTCATTTTTTAGGTGGTTCAAGAACTTGTCTAGAGAAGTGATTCGGTTGTTAAAGTCTTGGTTGTGGGTTTCCATCAAGTAGATAAGTGGGCAAGAATAGGGATGGTGGGTCCACACAAAAGGGATTATTAGACAATAGTGTCACTATAATAAAAATGAAAAGAGGAATCTAGTGAGATAGGTCCCAAACAATGGTGTCGGAGAGGGTGGGTGGGTCCACACAAAAAAGAGGCTTATGAGAGTGGGGTACCATTGTGATCAATGCAAAGAGAGGAATCTAGTGGGATAGGTCATGTTACTAATCGATTTAGTGGTATCTTCAACATCCTTTCGATCCTATAAAGGTTTTACAACAAAGGATACATTCCCATTTTCATCTCGGAACAAATCCCCACTCTTTAAGCGAAACTCCTACAAAAGGGTGTGAGAGGATTTACTACTCTTAACACACAAAACTTCACCAAGATAAGTAGACTAGTGCCTAATGTAATATCTAGGATGAATACAGGATTTAATAAATGATTCAATGATATGAAATGATGAAATAAACTATAGAAAAAAATGCAGACCGACAAACTAAAATCACTCGACCCTAAAAAAATATAGCTCTAATAATAGAAAACAGTGAGTGATGAATGCCCTTACCATTACAATATGAATCTGTTAATTTACCCTTGGATAAGAGGATGTAAGTGGACAAATCCTGACTTTTATTTACTTTAATATCTATAAAATACGCAAAACAAAATGCAGAAAACAACAAGCAAAATGCCCATTTTGGGCCACCCACAAGTGTGGAAGTGCACAAGATTGATAGATCTATGGGTGGGGAAGCTTGGGAAACAAGTTAATGACGATAGTAATGGCCCAAAACTTCATATTTGAAAGTGTATTAAATTTTCCAACAATCTGAAAACTACTTGTAGTGAGCAGGTTTCAAATCCCCCTAGGGTCAAAACCATAATTTATTCCAACAATAAAATAAGACTTTTAGAGGCTACAAATTGTTTGTTTTTACCCCAGAAAATCAATGATAAGCTTATAGAATCTAATATGGAATAAAACTAATGGTTGGAAGATAAATTAACTTACTTGCTCAAACCCTTGTATAAGGTGTTTTGGTGGATCTCATGAGATTTTTGTTGTAAGGAACTACATATCTGTAAAATACCTCTAAACCACCCGCTTGAAATATGATTTAAATGAAGAAAATAGAGGGAAAATAATTTCCTTGGATATATATATATATAGTATCAAATCCCAAGGATCTTCTAGCTAGAAAGATATAACAGTGAAGTGCAAGCTAGTAAAAAGGAAAATAATAGTTTATTTTTATATTTTTATAAAACAAAAAATAAAATAGATTGGTTGAGTTTGAAGTTTACCAGTTGATGTAGTGAGGATTAAATTAGTCTTTATAATTACATTCTCGAGTGTCAGATTGCGATCATGACCCTTTCTTTGTTGGCCACGAATTTTGATTAGATAGTGGGATTGGAGTCGAGGAGACTATCGCACCCAATCTAGTCTAGAATAGTGATAAAATATTCTATATTTTGCCAGGAAATCTCCTTCAAGGGATATGGTCTCCAATCATTGGGTTAACTATGGCATTGAGTAAAATCTTACCCTTGTTGAAGGACCCTTGTTGAAGGGATCCCTAACAAGGATATTTCCAACACTTGGTTTGACTAGCATCCAATACCAACAAAATATGAGATGGAGACTAGCATATTGACCTCTCCTTCCACATGACTATCTATCCCCTCAATGGATCAACCTAATCATCTTATAATAATCCTGAGACACATGTGTCTATTCTATGAAGCACAATAAAAATGAGCCAAGAAGGTATAGAATAGAAAAATATACCTTGGTTTACCGAGACTACTACAGGCTTCTTCCATCCAAAGATTGACGGGGATGATGTAATCATGGTTTTCCTAGACTATTGCAAGCTTCTCCCATCCAAAGTTCGATGGGGATGATGTAATCATTATTCTTAGTTCCAGAATTGCACCACTCATTAGTGTGACTCATTGAATCATCAATTAAATGGGGTTTTGATGGCAGCTCAAACTGAAACCTGCACAAAGATTGTTGCCCTCCCTGACTGTATCTAGTCACATACACAAATATATGGTGATAAAAAATAAATGAATTGAGAAAACATAGAAACCTTTGACTTATGGATGGCTACTTTGGTGCATGAGGTTTATTCTAACCGAAGTATAACATTCTTCTAACTATGGAGGGAGATCCATCTTTTCTTTATTTGTAAAATCCCAAAGTAAGGATAAATTGAAAATCCAGGATGAAAAATATCTATAAAATACCACAATGGAGTTTTCAATACATACCTTACTTTTTACCTTGGATATTGGCTTCTTGCAATGTACCTCTTTATTATGTTTTGTTCGAGTGGAGTCGCTAGGTGAGATCCTACAAGTTAGCAATAACAATAATATTCTCACCAAGATACAAAATAGAAACAATGCACCTAGATTGTGTTGTTGGAGAACCGGGCCAATGTTAGGAAATATAACACTTCCACGCTAAAAATTTCCACACCCAAGACACAACTGACATCATACCTTATTTCTATACACAAGGACAACCCTTTAGCCAATTCATCTTACATCTACATGACCAGTAACCTCTAAACAATTGATCTAAATATTAGCTACAATTAACTTTTACATCATTACAACATGCCTTATTTATAGGCTTCATAGTAGGAAAAACCATGAAGAAAGGCACCCAAAAATGGTTACAGATCCATGCAGATCATTGGATACAAATCATGTGAATCTCATGATTCTATTACAGTCGACTTCAAGTTGTTTTACCAGTTGACCTCCATTCGGTCTTCGTTCGGTTGCCACACGACCACCTGTTGACCCCTTATCAGTTGACCTCTTCGACTTGTTGTCGGTTACTTTGACTTCGACTTTTCCCAGTCGAACACTTCAACCTCGAATTTCTCTACCAATCGATCCACCTCGACTAGACTTTCAATGCAAATAATACAACAACCCAACATTCTCCCACTTGTTGTCTTCTTTGTTGAAACCGGGAGATTCCCAAACTTGTGTTCACAGACCCAAGGCAGCAATTCCTATTGCCTCTCTGCACCAAGAGAACTTCACAGCATTCACAGACTTGGTCAAAGAGTCTGTTATGTTTTCCAATGTGTCTAATTTCTCTAGAAACACCTTGTTGCTTTCCACCATGTCTCTTAGAAAATGGTATTGTACATCAGTATTCTTAGTCTTAGAATGATAAGTTGGGTTATTTTCTAGAAATATTGTTCTTTGACTATTGCAATTTATCTTCATAGATATCTGCTCAAACTCAATCCTTGAACACAATTGTTGCAATTATATTGCTTCTTTGCTTCCATGAGTGGCTACCATGTATACAGTTGTTGTTGTTGACAGGGCTACGATTTTCTGTCACTTACTCATCCAACTAATTTCTCCACCGAACATCTTGAACACATATCCATTGTTCGAATTTCATCGATTCAGATCTCTAGACCATTCGACGTCGACAAATCCATTTACAACTACTTATCTGTCATTTCCAGGATTTCCTTGATAACATATAACATAATCTTTTGGGCCACACAAATACATGAATACTCTCTTGATAGTTTTCCAATGGTCCTTTCCAAGTGTTAACATGTATCTTCTCAACACTCCCAATGCATGGGAAATGTTTGGTCGAGTGTAGAGCATTAGACTACCAACAACACTTTCATAGGGGACATGTGTCATATCCTCTATTTCTTCCCGTGTCTTTGGACACTGTTCAACAGTTAGCCTTGCTCCCACAGGAATTGTCACCTTTACAGGTTTATAATATTGATTGTTGAAACATTTCAAAATTGTTTCAATGAACTTCTTCTAGTTCAACCAGATCTTTCTAGTTGCTCGATCTCTCTTGATCTCCATTCCTAGAATGAAGTTCACTACACCGAGATCCTTCATGTTGAACTTGGAGAATAGTTGTTTCTTCACCTCCTTTATTGCGTCCATGATGTTTCTGATCAACAACATGTCTTCAACATACAATGCTACATATATGAAATTCCCACCTTATTCTTTGGAATATATGCAAATATCAACTTTACTTCTCACAAATACCAATCTAAGGATGTATGTGTCGAACTTTTGATACCACTTCCTTGGTGATTGCTCTAGACCATAAACGGATATTTTCAACTTTCATACCAAATTTTTATTTCCCTTTACTTCAAATCCTTCAGGTTGTTTCATGTAGATTTCTTCTTCCAGGTCCCCATGTAAGAACGTTGTCTTCACATCCATCTATTCTATTTATAGATCAAATTCTGCAACCAGAGACATTATTACCCTAATGGAATTTACTTTTGCAATAAGGGAAAAAATCTCACCGAAGTCAACTCCTTTGACTTGGGAATATCCTTTCGCTACCAGTCGAGCTTTGAATTTCTCGACTTGACCTGTCACATTCATATTCTTCTTGAATACCCACTTACTATCGATGGGTTTTCTTCCACTAGGTTGTTTGACTATATCCCACATCTCATTCTTGTGCAAGGATTCAATCTCTTCAACCATGGCATCCTTCCAGAGTCTCCCCTCTGTCAAGTCAACTTCCTCCCTGACTGACTTAGGCTCCTCTTTAGTGGAAATTAACACAAATGTGGAACAAAATTTGGGCAGACTATACCTTTCGACTAATTTTCTTGGTCGTTCAAACCTCCTTACAATCGGGTTTGATTGTTCCATCTCTTCATATGATTCATTCGACTCATCTGAATCATCTTCTTATTCGTTCCTCAGTTCAAACTAAACCTTCTCTAGATCATTCTTAGTTTGAACCATCACTTTAAACTCAGAATTCCTTCCAACTTCTATGAAGACCACATCTTGACTATACCATTGTTTTCCTTGATGTAAGATCCCAGAGCTTATATCATTTCATTACTTCTTTGTATCCAATGAGAATACACTTGACTTCCTTCTTGTCCATCTTGTTCATCTTTTCCTTGGGAACATGCACAAATGCATCACAACCAAATACTTTGAGATGTGAAATCGAAGGCTTCTTACCAGACCATACCTCATCTGGAGTCGAGTCAACTAGCACCAACGAAGGAGATGTATTCACAAGATATTTTGCAGTGTTGACTGCCTCTTCCCAGAATTCTTGTGTGAGCCCAACACCATTGAGCATACTCCTTGACTTGTCCATCAACGATCTGTTCATTCTCTCGGCTACTTCATTTTGTTATGGGGTATATGATGTCATATTTTTGTGTGCTATGCCACACTACTTGCATAACCAATTGAATTATTTTCCACAAAATTCACCATTGTTGTCAGTTCTCAACACCTTAATCTTCTTATCTGTTTGGTTTTCTACAAGAGACTTAAACTCTTTGAAAACCTATGATTTCTTCCTCGGGAAATATATTCATGTCTTCCTAGAAAAATCATCTAAGAAGGAGACATAATACACAGATCCACCAAGTGAAGGCATTAAGAAAAGGTCAAACACATCACTATGAACCAATTCTAGAATCCCCTTTTCCCTTGTCACTCCAGATGGTAACCTTACCCGACTTTGTTTTCCATATATGCAATGTTCAAAAAAATTGAATTTTAAATTACATTAAGGAAAATATTTGAGCATACCTTTGTTATGGATAGTTCAAAGTCCTTTTTCTCCAATGTGTCCCATACTTTCATGCCATAGCATGGTCAGGTCGACTTGACGAAGACTTGTTGAGTTGGTTTGAATCGACTTAGCTTGAGTTGAGTTGATTCAAGTCGAAGTCGATTCAACTTTAGGAACAACGATGTTGTTGCATCCATTCAAGTCAACATTCCCTAATAGCTTGTATAGGGTTCCAATCTAAACTCCTTTCATTAAGACCATTGCACCTTTGACCAGCTTGTATGTATCCTTCTGAAATAGAATGTGCACTCCTACATCACTCATCTTGCTAAGAGTTATCAAGTTTATTTCCAAACCTAGAATATGTAGAACACCTGGAAGGGTTCTATTCCTCCCATCCTGCAATATCAATCAGACTCTTCCTCGTCCGACAAATTAGGTTGTCGAGTCGTCCCTTAATAACACATCTCCTCATGCATATCGTTCATATTTGTAGAACCATTCTCTATGTGGTGTCATATGATAGGATGCTCCTGAGTCGATCAACCAAACATCTTAACATGACTATGTACTGGTCGATGCCGGGTACACATCACCTCCCTTATCTGGAGTCATCTTTCTCTCATCAATTGCTTCTCATCGGATCCTGTACTGACTTCCATTGCCTTCAACTTGCAGTCCCTTTTGTAATGCCCAACTTTGCTACATTTCCAACATATTCTCGTGGATTGAACAAGGGCTTTAGATATACCCTTCGACTTGGACTTTCTATCGGAGAATTTTCCTTTATCTTTGTCAACCGGTCGACCTATCACCACTAATGCATCTTTGGTCGATCCTTCCATGCTTTTCCTTCTCATTTCTTCTTACAATAGAGATGAAGCCAGATATTCTAACACTAATGTGGTTGAATTACTCCCTATAGCCATGACTAAGCTATCCCAGGAGTCTGGAAAAGAACATAACATAATAGGATAACACATTTCTCCTCCTCGGTGATTTTAATATACATAGAAGATAACTAGCTTATTATGGTATTAAACACATTTAAATGCTCAGTTACCAAACTTCCCTCACTCATCCTTAGAAGATACAATTCATTTCTAAGGAACAACTTAATTTACTAAAGATTTTGACTGGTACAAGCTTCCCAACTTGTCCCACGATTTCTTGGTTGAATCTTCACATGAGACATTCAACAATACCGAATATACAAAACACAGTTGAATTGTACTCCTTTCCCTCCTCTCGAGTTTCTCCCATTCTTACCTCGACATACTTGTTGGAATGGTGCCTGGACAAACTTCCACCCATTGTTCTCGATGTACAAGGAGATATTCAATTTTAAGCTTCCAAAGCTCAAAATTCTGGCCATTGACTTTTTCGATCTCTATTCTCAACCTACTTATCATTCTTTAAGCATAACTTTAAACATTTATGACTTACGACTCTTACTAGACCTAGGGTTTAGATTCAGATCCAAGGTTGTTAAAACAAGCTCTGATGCCACAAGTTAGGAAATATAACACTTCCATGCTAAAAATAACAGAAGAGAGGAAGAAAGATTTAAGCTATAAAAGAAATAACAAAGTAAATGCACAGTGCACAAAGATTTTATCCTGGAAACCCAAACAGGAAAACCAACATTCCTTGAGTGTCTTGCTCTCTTGTTGTCTTGTTAAGAATCTTAGGATTTTGTTACGGTCGACTTCAAGTCGGTTTACCAGTTGAACTCCATTCGGTCTTCAGTCGGTTTCCACACGAATTCATGTTGACCTCTTGTTGGTTTACCTATTTGACTTTTTGTCGATTACTTTGACTTTGACTTTTCTCGGTCGAACAATTCGACCTCGACTTTCTCTTGATCCACCTTGACTAGACTTTCACTGCAAATAATATAACAACCCAACAACCAAATGACTTTTCTCCCTGACAACAACGCCAAAAAATGTTACCGATCAATTTAACGATATCGCCAAGGTCCTCTCGAGGTGCTAAAGGTGGTACCACATAGGATAAGGGCCCACTGTCACCTCAACACAATTCTCGACTCTTTAAGTCAAACTCCTACAAAAGGATATGGGAGGCTTCTCTACTCTGAACACACAAAACTTCACCAAGATAAGTAGACCAGTAATTATTCTAATGTCTAGGATGAAGGTAGGACTTAACAAATGATTCACTTATTTGAAATGATGAAATAAACTATAGAAAACCACAAACCAACAAACTAAAATCAATTTACCCTCCAAAACTCTAGCTCTAATAATAGAAAAGAGTGAGTGATGAATGTCCTTACTATTTACAATATGAATTTTTTAATTTAACCTTGGATAAGAAGCTATAAGTGAACAAATCCTTGCTATTTTGTAATTTCAGATATGTAAAACATGAAAAAAAACACATAAAACAACAAACAAAATGCCCAGGCCACCCACAAGTGTGGAAGTGCAAAAAATCGATAGATATGTGGGTGGGGAAGCTTGGGAAGAAAGTCAATTATGATATTAATGTCCTAAAACTTCATATTTGCAAGTGTATTGAAGTTTCTAGAATTTTGGAAACTACTTGCAATGAGCGGGTTTCAAATCCCCCTAAGGTCAAAACCAGAAAATTTATTCCAGCAATAAAATAAGACTTGTAGAGGCTAGAAATTGTCTATTTTTACCCTAGAAAATCAATGATAAGCTTATAGAATCTAATCTGGAATAAGCCTAAGGGTTGAAAGATAAATTAACTTACTTTCTCAAATCCTCAAATAAGGTGTTTTGTCGGATCTGATGAGATTTTTTCTGTAACAAACTGCAGATCTGTAAAATACCTCTAAAATACCCTAATGAAATGTGATATAATGTGTATAATAGAGGGAAAACAATTTCCTTGGATACATATAGATCTAGTGTCAAATCATAAGGATCTTCTAGATAGCAAGATAAAAATATCGAGCACAAGCTAGTAAGAAAAATAAATAAATTGTTTTTATAAAACAGAAAATAAAAGAGATTGATTGAGTTTGAAGTTTAACGGTTGATGTAGTGAGGCTTGCCTTGGGATTTATAATTACCTTCTTGAGTGTTTTATTGTGATCACAACCCTTTCTTTGTTGGCTATGAATTTTGGAATAGATAGTGGGATTGGAGTCAGGGAGACTATCACACCCACTCTAGTCTAGAATAATGATAGAAGATTCTTGATTTTTCTAGGAAATTTCCCTCGACGGAGATGGGCTCCAACCATTGGGATAACTACGACACCGAGTAAAATCTTACCCTTGCTGAAGGGATCCCCAACAAAGATTTGTCCAACAATTGGGTTTGAATAGCACCCAACACCAACAAAAGATGAGAAAGAGACTAGCGCTTTGACCTCTCCTTCCACATGGTTATGTATCCCCTCAATGGATCAACCCATTCATCTTACAATAATACTGAAAAACATGTGTATATTCTATGAGGCACAATAATAACGAGCCAAGAAGAAATAACATAGAAAAATCAATCCAAAAAGTTGCACTTGAAAAGGTTCTTTATTATGGCATAATAATCTCATAGTTCAACAACCACACTCGAGAGGGGAGTCTAGACTTATATAGTTTCGTTTTGCAATAGCTATTTTTCCCTCTCCTAAAATAATATTTGTTGACTTGTCATCCATAACCCAAATACTATGTCTTTTTACAAGAAAATGTTTTTTTACAATGAATTATTCCCACAAAGGGGTTTGATTTGACCAAGAGAGGCAATGGCTAGTTGAATGACTTGGTTTTCTTGGATTGAGTGTACTTGGTCTTCCACGTTCCACTTCCATTTGACCGATCGCTCCCTCGAATGATCAATGACTATTTGAGGATGATGATTTAATTAAGAATCTCCATGGCTAGCTTTTAATACTCACGACTATCAAAAAAGGAGGTCAATTTAATTTAATGGATCTGTCAACATTCCTTTTATGACCAATCGACTCACATTGATGTCCAACGGCTTAGGATAAAGAGATGATTTAATTTAATGAGGAGAAATGTAATCTAGTGGTGGACAATTTGATTGAGATAGGTGTGCCAACAACTAACATTTGACCCATGGCTCACATTTAAATACCAATGGTTGAGTGAAATTTTCTTGAATTAATGTGTCATCACTTCATATTTGACTTGGTGAGGACCGATTTGATTGGAGAAAATGACAATGGATGATTTGATTAAATATGGGATCGATCTACTTTCAGAAATGTAGCTCTCTTATATACTTGCATGGTCCAATAGTAGTACTTGACCTAATATCTCAGGGATCTGACTAAGGATGGTTAATTGTACCCTTAGATGTACTACCTAATTACCCAGATTGATCCAAAAAGGATCCAGAGAAGACTAAGGATAACTCAGAATTTGCAGAAGCACCTTAGGAAGCTAAGAATGGCCTCAACAGATAGAGAAAGGGAAAAACATCAAATTCCTCAAAACTTAGTGAAATTGGCGTCATCACGAAGAGCTTGTCACAAGATTTCCAATGGCATAGACGGCTCATCAAACGAAGTTACGAATCAAAAGATATTAACAATCAAAGTTTTGGTCAACCTAGCCCAGTCAGCAAGGATGAGTCAACATTCGTACTATTGACGTCTGCATTAGTATGGATGGAATTATCGTCCATACAGGGTACGTGGCACACACAGAGGGCGACAAGTGTCATGATGACGTCAACATGATGACGTGGTAGAACTAGAGGTTGCCATGTGTCACTCAATTTTGGAATTTTTCGGTCAGTCTATGGACCAATGGGAAAGTGCCACGTGGCAGTCCATACAGCCACGTGGCAGACCGTACAGCCACCCGATAGGTGATGTGGCAGGCTGATGTGGAAAAGGTGACATGGCATGTTCGTGCAATAAGGTGATGTGGGCTAATGAATGGCCACCACGTGGCCCAATCATGGACTACCACATGGTAGCAGGAAAATTCCCAAGGATGCCCAACAACCGAAATTCAAAATTGGAAAAGGGGTTGGCTGGCGCCAACCCCCCAATCCTCCAAATATATAACACAGTCCGCCAAAAGTTCACCGCCAAATCTAGTAGGATCCTCCATGTCAAACCATACTCCAAAGTTAGAACGAGCTCAAACAATAACACACATATCTATAGCCCACAATGTATTAAAATGGAGGTCCATGGGATAGACCCCGGAACCTCCTCCAACAAAGCACCTTAATATATATCCACCAACCAATAGGCCAAACGACCTCGTTGGTAAATCTGCCCCCGATTTTATTTAAGAATTGTTTTTTTCCAGAGAACGGGGGTCAGACCATGGCACGCGGACATATGGACAGGGGCACTGAAAACAAGAAGTTTTCCCATGAATTTATTGTAGGTGCAGGCATGGAAACCGAGACAAATTTTCTCATAGGCCTAAAAGTGCCAGACTCATATCGAGGCATGGAGACAATCATTTTTTAGTAATTAGACGCCACAAATTCAATGGTAATGTTTTTTTTCTGATCTGAGCAAAGCTTCTACAACTTAACTCCAGAATGAGGTATACTTATGTACTTTTCCAAATTCTTTTGTTGAGTTAATAAAAAGGTCTACCCATTTGAGAGCAAGACCCGAAGACGTAGTCCACCAGGGACAAACTCCGTTATCAAGTTTTTTGTGTTCAGATATGATGCATATGTCTCTTCATTATTGAGTTATTCCTTCTTTATGGTGCACTTCATTTTATGCTCATTTAATACAATTATTTAATAAGTCACATCGATGAAAAGATCATGGATCATGTTGGTATCAGAACAAGCATCTTTGACTTGAATTGTTGAGTGTGAATGCTTACTAGGGCCAAGCATAAACATGGTGAAGGAACACTTAAGACTTTCAACCCAGAGATCGGTCGTGCATCCTGAAGGAAGAAAATGGATGAAGAGGACAAGCATGATGAAAATGAGAAAAAATTCTATATGGTCTTCTATCACATATCAGATATGGTTGAGAAAATGTATGGAGATTATGAGAAGAGAATGGAAAAGAAAGGGAATAAAAAGGAAGCACCGGCAGATGAAAATGCTTCAGTGAATAAAGGGGTTGGAGGAAACCCTCTTAAGCCTCCATCTTCACCATCAAGTTCTATCTCTTCTTCCTCTGAGCATTCTCATCATTCTCATCATTTAGCCATAAAGCTTCTTTTAAGAAACCATTATTAAAGCTTGATGTAAAATTTGCTTTACCTATGTTTAATGGAGATGTTAATCCTGAAAAGCTCGATAATTGGATCCGACAGGTTGAAGTATATTGTCATGTTCAACAGATTGATGAAGAGAAAGTTAAAGTGAAATTGGCCTCTCTTCGGTTGGAAGGCACCGCTCTGATATGGTGGGAGAGAAAACTTCGGGAAAAAAGTAAGTGTGGTAATCTTCTTTCCTCGTGGTCGAAATTTAAATCAGGAATAAGGAAGCAATTTTATCCATTGGATTATTTACATAAAGAAATGATGGAATGGAAAACTTTAAGACAAAGTAAAGGCCAAAATGTACAAAGTTTCACGAAAGAATTTAGGAAGAAAGCTCTTTCATTAAACATTCCTTTAGATTCTTATGAAACTTTAATGAAGTGTATTGGTGCACTTCACAGTTATATTCATCATACTTTACTATTGTTTAACCCCGCCAGTCTTGATGAAGTTTGTGTGCAAGCCACTCACCTTGAGAACAGGGGAAAGCATGTTACAGAAGATTCCACAAAGAAACCTTCCAATCTCCCACATAAGTAGTTTAAAAAGTTTAAAAGGAAGGACAAAAAGACCGCCACTATAAAGAGGGAAGAAGGAAAGCCATATTGCACCCATTGCAAGAAGAATGATCATGATGATGAACACTGTTGAAAATTACATCCAGAGAAAAGACCGAAACATTTCGGTGGAAAGGGGATGACAAACATCGTTGCTACAGTGAAACAAGATCTTGGTTCTAATTCAAGAGATGAAGAAAAGATCACAACGGTTGGAGTACAAGGTAAAGATTCCCTTCATGCTAGTTCAAATTCCAATAATGAATCTCATGATGATGAAACAAAGAGGAATGAATTGTTTCACATAAGGGTTGTATCTAATCACACTAAGATAGATACATTATTTGATCTGAGTTCCCAAGTAAACTTTATCTCTGAAGCACTTGTCAAAAATATGGGTCTTGAAACTAAACCACATCCAAATCCTTATCCTCTTGGTTGGGTATGTGATAAATAAAAAATTGATGTCACCAAGCAGTGTAGGGTCATATTTTCTATTGCCTCAAAGTTGATTGATGAAGTGGATTTGGATTTTGTATCACTTGATATATGTGGCATAGTGCTAGGGAGTCCTTATCTTTATGATAGGAAAATAATCTTCTTTCTTCATGAGAACAAATATCACCTTACTAAAGGGGGAGTGGAAAATATTGTTAGAGCCCACAACATGAGGGTAAACACCACGCTTGTTAGTGCAGGACAAATGAAGATACTCATAAACACTAATAAGAGATATATACTCATGGTCGTAAGGGAAAAGGATGTCGGAACATCCAAGGATGTGATCCTTCTCATAAGAAATAATTAATTGATATTGTTTCTAAGTATGATGATATTTTCCAGGAACCAGATGAATTACTTCCTAAGAGGGAAATCCAACATGAAATACATCTTCAGCAGGATTATTCTCTTCCTAATGTGGGCATGTACAGGATGTCAGTTGTAGAAATGAAAGAGATAAAAAATAAAGTACAAGGATTATTGGATCAAGGGGTCATCAGGCCCAATTCATCTCCTTGTGGTTCTATGATCATGATGGTTCCAAAGAAGGATGGCACATGGCGAATGTGTGTCGATTATCGAGCCTTAAACAAAATCACAATGAAAAATCGATACCATCTTCCTTGTATAGATGATTTACTTGATCAATTAAAGAATGTTGTTTATTTCACTAAGTTGGATTTGTGCAGTGGATACCATTAGATCAGGGTTGCATAATAGGATGCATGGAAAATTGTCTTTAAAACCAAACAGGGATTGTTTGAGTGGTTAGTTATGTCATTTGGGCTTTGTAATGCTCCGGAAACCTTCATGCGTGTGATGAATGATGTATTCAGGCCATTTCTAGATGATTTTGTAATTGTATATTTAGACGACATTCTTATATTTAGTGGAACTTGGGATGAACATGTAAAGAAAGTATTAGATACTTTGCAAAGGGAAACGTTGTATGTAAAATTGTCCAAATGTGAATTTGGCAAGACTTCACTTGTGTACTTAGGTCATATTGTAGGAGGAAGACAATTGAAAATTGATCCTTCCAAGATTGATGTAATTATAAATTATCCTAAGCCCAAAATTGTAACCGAAGTACGAAGCTTCTTAGGTGCAGTCCAATACTGGAGGAGATTCATTTCAAACTTCTCATCTATTGCAGTTCCTTTTCATGCCTTAACCAGTGTGAAGAACACTTTTCAATTGGGAGGAAAGCAACAAAAAGCCTTCAACAGTTTCAAGGAAAATATCAGTACCGCACCAGTATTAGCATTGTCGAATCTTCAACAGCCTTTTGAGATCGAGACATATGCCAATGGATACACCATGGGTGTAGTATTGATGCAATATTGTAATCCTATCTTTTACCACTCTGAAACTTTTAACCAAGATGTTGTTAACTATCCTATATACGATAAAGAGTTGTATGCATTAGTTCAAAGTGTAAATAAATGGAAGCACTACTTGTTAGGGAAGGAAGCAATCATACATACAGATCATCAACCCTTACAGTATCTCCAAGCACAAACCAAGATGCAACAATCGTGGCATTATAGGTGGATGGGTTTTCTTCAAAAGTTTCATTTGGTAATCAAATACAAAAAGGGTACAAGTAACAAGGTAGTTGATATGCTTTCTAGACCTCCTATTGTTGCTTCTATTATTTTGAAGAATACTTCTTTATCTCATGATAGCTATGTGGAACAATATGTCTTTGATGAATATTTTAAAGAAGTATTTGAGAAGCTAACCCATGGTGCGTAGGTAGAGAACTACCGTCTAGAGGGAAAACTACTCTACCATCTTGGAAAGTTATGTATTCCTACAAATGAACGAATCCATGTAATAGAAGAAGCTCACACTTCTCTTGTGTCTAGGAATTTTGGGGTAGGAAAAACTATGGCTCATCTGCAAAGATTTTGTTACTAGCCTCAGATGAAAGAAATTGTAACTAAATATGTAAAGGGGTGTGTGATGTGTTCTACCTGTAAGCCCACTAATAGAAAATTGGGGTTATACTCACCACCTCTTATTCCATCCCATCCATGGGAGAGTATCTCCATGGATTTTGTAGGGGGTTTACCAATGTCAAAAAGGGGTCATGACTATTTGTATGTAGTAGTGGATAGGTTCAACAAGATGTGTATCTTGATGCCATGTAAAAAGCAGATCACTGCTGAGCAGACTATTAATCTCTTATTTTAGTATGTTTGGGTTCACTTTGGATTACCCACATCCATTATTTCAGATCGAGATACTCAATTCCTTGGGGATTTTTGGACAATCTTGTGGAGAATGATGGACACCAAGTTGAAGAGGAGAATTTCTTTCCATCCACAGACCGATGAACAAACAAAGGTTGTTAACTAAACAATGGTACTTTTGCTTCAAGGCTATTGCAGCAAGCATCCCAAGTTATGGGATGAATAGATACCTTATGTACAACATGCTTACAATCGAGCCTTACATTCCTCCACTCAGAGTTCACCATTAGAGACATGTTTTGGGTATTTGCCTAAGGTCCCTTTGGACTTGATGTATGGGAAAGATGTTGATTCCAATGAAGAAAGAAATGAATACAAGGCCCGTAAGTTCATTCAAAGGATTCAGCAGGTACACCAAGCAGTCAAAGAATAGTTGGAGAAGAGTCAAGCATAGTATAAAGCTTGAGATGAAAAACACAGGGTTGATCATCAGTTCAAGGTTGGGGACCAAGTGTGGATTCACACCAGCAAGGAGTGGTTAAAGGGTGAATGCAAGAAACTCAAGCCCATTCAATATGGAACCTTCACTATTTTGGAGAAAAGCGGTACCAATGCTTTTCGTCTAGATATTCTACATTATATTCAAATCTACTCTGTTGTAAATGTAGAAAACTTGAAACTTTTTTAGCCTCCCATGATCATGGATCAGGGTGAGTATGTTTCAATACCTTCAGTTGATGAGTTTTCTCCTGAGTACTTGGATGAGTTGAAGGAAGGTATCATCCTCGACAGAAGGACGAGGACTTCACGCAGGGGTGATGTTGATTATCTTCGAGTGGGCTTAAAGGGCAGACATACAAGCAAGGCAAAGTGGATTGAGAAGGACAAGGTGAGGGAACTCTTCCCTCACTTATCTATTGATTGATGAAAGCTTTTGGTGGTCCAAAAAGCTCTCAGTGGGAAGGCGTGATCCAAAAAAGATCCATAGAAGACTAAAGATAACTCAGAATTTGCAAAAGCACCTCAGGAAGCTCAGAATGGCCTCAACAGACAGAGAAAGGAAAAAAAATTCAAAGTCCTCTAAACTCAATGAAATTGGCATCATCGCGAAGAGTGTGTCGCAAGATTTCCAACGACGTAAACGGCTCAACAAACGAAGTTACGGATCATAAGATATTCGCGGTCAAATTTTTGGTCAACCTAGCCCTGTCAGCAGGGATGAGTCAACATCTGTACTGCTGACGTCAACATCAATACAGATGGTGTCATTGTTCATACAAGGTACGTGGCACACGCAGAGGGTGACATATTTCATGCTGACATCATCATGATGATGTGGCAGCACTAGAGGTTGCCACGTGTCACTTGATTTTGGAATTCTCCAGTCAGTTCATGGACCAATGGGAAAGTGCCATGTGGCAGTCCGTACAACCACGTGGTAGACCATAAAGCCACCCAACAGGTGACATGGCAGGCTAATTTGGCAAAGGTGATGTGGCATGTCTGTGTAGTAAGGTGGTGTGGGCCAATGAATGGTTGCCACGTGGCCCAGTCATGGGATGCCATGTGGCAGTGGGAAAATTCCCAAGGACGCCCAGCAACCGAAATTCAAAATTGGAAAAGGGGTCAGCTAGCGCCAACCCCCCAATCCACCAAATATATAACACAATCTGCCAAAATTTCACCACCAGATATGGCGGGATCCACCATGTCAAACCATACTCCAAAGTTAGAACGGGCTCAAACAACAACACACACACACACACATATATATATATATATAGCCCACAATGTATTAAAATGGAGGTCCGCGAGATTGACCCTGGAACCTCCTCCAGCAAAGCACCTTAATATATATCCACCAACATATAGGATAAATGACTTTGTTGGTAAATATGCCCCCGATTTTATTTAAGAATTGGTTTTTTTCCAGAGCATGGGGGTCAGACCAGGGCGCGCAGTCGTATGGAYGAGGCACAAAAAATGAGAAGTTTTCCCATGAATTTATTACAGGTGCAGGCATGGAAACCAARACGATTTTTCTCATGGGCTTGAAAGTGCCAGACTCATATCGAGGCGTGGAGACATACATTCTTGGGTAATTCGACGCCATAAATTCAGTGGTGTTGTTTCTTTTTTTTATCTGAGCAAATCTTTTGCAGCTTAACTCCAAAATGAGGTATACTTATGTATTTTGCCAAATTCTTTTGCTGAGTTAATAAAAAGGCCTACCCATTTGAGAGCAGGACCCGAAGACGTAATCCACCARGGAYGAACTCCGTTATCAAGTTTTTTGTGTTCAAATCTAATGCATATGTCTCTTCATTCTTGAGTTATTCCTTCTTTATGGTGCACTTCATTTTATGCTCATTTAATACAATTCTTTAATAAGTCACATTGATGAAAATATCTCGGATCACAGGTACATGAGAGTATTCTTCCGGAGTGTTTTTCTTGGTGCCACTATAACAATCAGTCGGTCAAATGGATGAGGTATGACTTGTTTCAGGATACCTATAAGACCCTTGATATACCCAAGGGTACATGGAAGTGAAAGTTCGTGTATAGGTATTGTTTGATGCGACACTACTTGAAGGGGTACCAACAAGGGTTGCATGTGTTTCCAACAAGGTGAAAGCATGTGTATTTCCTGCATGTATTCTTCCCCAATCACAGTTTTAAGGTCTGATTAACAACAAATCACTTAGCTTTATAGACTACAGAACATGTCTCTAAACTGAAATTTTTTGTTTTCTTAAAATATGTAGAGGAAAGAGTTTTGATACCAATTGTAAGGTACCAAAAGAAAATATGCAAAGAAGTAACACAATTATTATCACAATAATTATCAAAAGGAAATGAGACAGTAAGCACAATGACACTATGGATCTAAATGATGATACCTTTATTGTCTTGAGAATAATGTTCACTTGCCTCTTCGAGGGGGAAACCTCCAATAGAGCAGAGCACAAGTACAAATGATTCAACAAGACAATATTTTCAATGCTTTCTACCTCTATATATACTATTTCTATATTCTTAAAAACATTCTAGAGGAATAAATTTCTAGAGGAGGAACCTTCTAGTAAGTCTTATTACATTAAACATGTTCACATTATTGCATAGGCCTCATTTACTAATGACAACCTTTATTACATAGAAAAACATATTATTCTATCTACTTGAGGGGTTAGGGAGGTTAGGACCCTAATATTTATAGTGCCTTTGGGAGGCCCTTCTCTAGATCCACTTCCACATGTATTTGAACACAAGAGTATAGGTTTCCTTTTGGTTTTTCCTGGTCAATGAATCAGCTTAGATTGTCCCCAATATCCCTGACAGTGATTTCATCCTAAAATTTTAAAGGAAGACGAGGAAACTTGACCCACATCAGGGTTTCTGTGATCTCTTCTTCTATGTTGAAGCCAAGAGACCAAAGAGATGAAAACATCTCTCTATAGCTCATGAAATAGGGTCCATAGAAAAAAATAAGGTCATGGTCCTTGTCATTATGAAAAACAAACACCAAAAACCATGGCCACAACAAGAAGATAATATATGACCTTGGGTCTTAGATGCTTAGTATTTTTCTCCCTATCGTGATGACTTTGTAGCTCTTAGGCTAGGCCATGGGCTTATATATTTCCCACCAAAGCATGCTCAAATAGTGAGAGGGATTTTTTCCTTGGATTTGAGGATGGGAGATCCGATTGGGGAATGGCATCCAATCACTTGATGAATCTTCTCTGCACATGTTGTGATCTTTTATTTGGGTTAAGAGAGCCTATCAATCTCATAAACTCTTTAGCATCGCATTGAGAGGCCATTATCTTGCTCACAACCATTTATTTTACCAATACATAAACCAATGACAAGAGGATAAAATCTAGATTGAAATGTGAGCTTAGGCTCCACAAATCTACTCTCTGGCACAATATAAATATCAGACAAGAGATCCCTAAATGAGAAGGATCTTTCTGTAATCTTGAAACAAATCATGTCTAGGTTGTCTTACTACATCTATATCATCAAATGGGGCATATTCTTAGAGAGGTTGATGGGTTTTGTAATGGAATGACGACTTCTAAACTTATTCGTGGGGTGGGATTAACCTATCATTGCTTGGCCACCTCATTGGTTCTACTCTTTTTAGATATTTAACTTTTTTAAAGACTAAGAATATTTATTAGTTAAATAAAGGGAACCAAACTAAGTTTTCTTTATAATGCCATTTTATATTTTAACATGGTGGAAATGAAAGTACCAAGGTCGTTATAGTTTTTGTAAGCTAGGAGGTCCTGGAGAGTAATAAAGTTATGAAATTAAGTGAAGTTATGCCTTATATTAGTAAGGGTCGGGCAAGGTAAAAGGAAACGGTTTTCATCCTCAACCTCCTTTGTATCACAAATTTTACAAATTTGTTCATACTAAGGTGTTTTTGGGTTAGTTGAACAAGCAATTTCACTATGGGGGTTGTGAGCATTGGTCTTGATTTTGACAATATTCATTTTATTCTTTAAGTTCGTAATGTAAGGAAAATGGTCTTGACCAACCAAATGAACATTTGTAAAAAAAATTGTACTATTTGAACTTCCTCTTATTAACGATTTCAATGTTGTTCCAATGCCTATCTTTAAACTTCACAGAGATGTAAGATTTAACATTATTGATGTTATTAATTTGATTACCTTGTTCTATGTTCCAATGGTTAAGTTAAGCCTCATAATCTCTAGCCAAACCTCTTTTGATGCTACAATGGTTAATGTTCATCCTAGAATCAATAACATGGAGCCTCTTATTGCTCAACTTGAGCAATTTATGCTCATATTCTAAATATATAATCATGTCTTTAGACTCAATACAAATACTTTTATCTTCAATCAAAAGAATGGGGTAAGGAGTGTTGCATTCAATTTTTTAAATTATAAGTTATGAAATATGTTTGTATTTGCTCAATTTTATTCCAAGACTAATGAAAGGTGTTGCAGGCCCAAACTACATCCATAAAGAGTATCTGGGATAACTAAAGTGTTGAAAAACAAAATTCTTATCCCATCCCTAAAGTTCAATATTTCTACCTATCTTTTCAAGGATATAATAAATAAGCTTTCCAACTGCCAATAATTCTCTTCTCAACATAGTGGTTCAAATTTAAATGTCCATTGAAACCGATGCCTTCATATTTGTAAGATTGTACCTCTTTGAGGGTGTTAATCACCATGCGAAATTGGAGGATGCATTCTTTCTTATATTTAATTATCATAATATTGGTTTTAACAATATTAATGGTAAGCCCATAATTCTTGTAGAATTGTTGGAGACTTTTAAGTTTTGAGTTTTTTGTGAAGGTTGTCAATATTTTTTTGCAAGAAGTAAAATATCAGTGATGCATAAGTGATGGAAAACATGGAGTCTAACCATGTTAATCAATACTAATTCACCTCTCTTCGAAATATTGATTAATTTGATCGATATAAATACCAAAATGAGTAGGAGAATTAGAGCACCCTTGCTTAACACCAACATTACAATTAATGGCCATTGATCATTAATTATTACATTAAATCTTAGAAAATAAATATTTTGTAGAGCCTAATCACAACATTTTGTAGCTTATTCTTGTGATAAATTGCTAGAGAACAAGCAAGACCTTGGACGAAATAAGAAGGGCTACCCACTTTCACCACAGTAGCACTCTCTCTCACTTTAGGTTGTCTCTACTCCGACACAAGGGGGTATCTGTAGACTAGGATTGCTAAAATTATGCAAATGGAAACTCAAGGTGAAATGAATAAGTTAAATTTAGCAAAAATAATAATTGTAATATGGATTTTTATAAAGTGATGGGTAAACCAAGACTAGTGTCAGTCAATTAGGAAAGTATAGTCAACGACAAACTAGGAAGGGTAGCAACTATGATATTTTTTCGAATGAGGTTAGGAGTGAATGCAACTGGAGTTAACAACCCACAAACGACTGTATCTTGTTGTTCACTGGTACATAAAATAACTTGCGAAAACTCGAATTAAGGAGAGATTATAAACATGCATGAGGGAGTATTTACCGGTAGAGAATGTAAATGACAATCGATTCTTAATTAGGAATAGAGACACTCATTGACATTTCTAGAAATAAACATAAATATTTCAAAGCGGGAACAATGTTACCCACATTCAACCCTTCATGGCACATTTGATACAAGCAAATTCCAGCATTAGTCTTCAACAATATTAAGTGACAAGTCCAAACACATATGCCACTATCAAATGTTACCATGATGAGATAATGATCAAATTCTAGTTCCTTGTCCACATTTATCTCATTGTTATTTATTTTATTAGGTAGACTAGGAATAAAGGATATAACATAATCAACTATAGTTCTACCCTTCTCATGAATTCTTGTCATAAGGTGGGAACCCAACCACTAATCTAACCCATTGCAAATAATAAGCTCATGGCAAGAGGTCATTCTAAGAAGCTTAGTGCCATATAAATTAGTTTCAAATATCTTTAGAGATTCTTTTGTATTTAATTGTTGGGTTAGCATTCTCTTCTATTCATAAAGGGTTGAGATTATAATTATGACTTAGAATGTTGGATTGAGCCCTACCAATTATAGCATTAAAATATCCAAGAAGAAGAAAGTATCCTTTTGTTTTGAGGGTAGAAATGACATTCTCTAATTTAATAAAAGGGTTGTCAATTACAATATTAGGTTTCTTGTAATGGGTAGAGTTGAAAGGGGCAAAGTACAAATAACAAGGAAAATTATATCCTCGTATTTAGAGGTGATATTAGGAAATAATTATTGGTTATAGGAATCCCTCTTATGCACTTTACTAATTGAGTTAATCTCATTACCGATGTAGCAATAGATACTCCTATCCCCCTCTGTATCGTTGTTTTGTTCTAAATTGAGAAAACACTATATCCATCTATGCTAGTGATTTGGGATTCTTCACATTCCTATGTTTCAATCAGAAAAATAAGATCAATTGAGATTTTATTGAACTTAGATTAGGACCCTTCCTCCAAGGGAATCCTTGGAATTTCTATGCCAAGATCCTACATTTTTGTAATCCCTATGTTATTTTGGAAGTAATTACCCTTTATCACTGCTCTTTTATTCCTTATTATTTCCCATCTACCCTCTTTCCTAACACCTTTGTTTTTTTTTAACTTCATTTCTTAATTCATCTTGGTCTTGTGGGATAATTCATCTGCCCTCTTTCCTTCTAATTTTACCAATCACTAGTTGAAGTTTTGCTTCTAAAGTTTTGTTTGGAAATTAGATTTTGAGTTAGAACATCATTTTAAAACTTGTTGTCCTTTTATTATGTCATTCACTTCATGTTTTTGATTGTGTTAATCTTTGAATATGTTTATAATTGTGTTAATCTTTGAATCTAAATAGTGATAGATACCTTCTATCCTTAGTTTGGAAGCATTGCCCTTGTGTTCTACTCCTAACTTGGTCTAAGCACTATATCTATCTGAATAAAAAATTGAAAAAAAAATTGAGAAGTTAAAAGGAGATAGAAATGAACCTAGTCTGTAAATGAGGGACATAAAGTCCTCTCATTTCACCAAGATGGATGCTTCTATGGAAATAAAATTTTGATTCTTTGTTGTTGGTGCAATTTGGAGTGCCAATATTCTCAATTGTTAATCATCAACAAGCTTTGTTTCAAACTTGGTACTTTGTTTGGCTACTTTCTTGCAATGCCTATTGAACAGATGGACCTATGTTTAATAGAGGCACCCCAAACCCAAATTGATCCTTTGTCTCATAACACATTAAAAAAAAGAGTCAGAAATAAAAAAATCTAATTCAAGTTTTCCAATTGAAAGGAAATTTTTCTCTTAAGATGTGCAACTCAATACTTTAGTAATTATTTAGATGTGTGTGGTTCCATTCAGACATATATTCCATGCATACAAAGAACACGTGCTTCTATTTTAAATCAAAGTTCATGCCTAATAGTTAATCGAAGACAAATCTGAGATGCTAGTGGAATACACTCATTCAAAATATCAAAAAGGATTATTAACATATATTGTAATGAACAACTCAACTCAACATCTGTTTGGTTAAGGTTGAACTATGTTTGTTGAGAAGGGTTATATTGCTTCTCTATTGTTTAGAAGTGATTACACAACACTATACAATTCTATTCACCACAACTGCATGAATTTTTCACAACAATATCATCTTCATCTAGTCATATTCTTGGTTACAAGTCCAATATAAAATTCTTTGTATCCATCAATATGTGGTCCAAGTATTAACACTACCTACATATATCAAGCCACACTATGTCCATTCATACATGGTTGTAGATGTCAGTGGAACACATAGTATGGAAAAGTATGGTAGTGTTATGCATTGGTGTCTAAGAACTCACCCAATATCACATCACAATGATCATACAAGCACAGGAATGTCATCGGATGTTTTTCTTGATAAATTGAAATGAAAGGAATTTCGTTTTGGGCACAATGACTCCATCCCTAATGATTGTTTTCTTAATAGTTTGGCAATCAAATCCAAATTGATTCCCTTAACTCTAATTTTGAAAAATTACTTCAACTCTCAATTGGTCACATATTGAAAAATTACTTCAACTCTCAATTGATCACATATTGAATGGATATGGACGCTAAGCATGTGAGATTTTCTTTGTACGCTTGTCGATTGGGGTCCCTTCAAAGGGGTCACTCTCATATCCCCTTTCAAAACTTACATACCTATTTCCATTCACATCATGCAAGAAAGAAATGGTTGTAGGTAATTGGGGAAATGCATCACTTTAAATAAGTCAACAATTGTTGTTGGTTCCACTACAAAAAAGACAGAAAACACCTTTATAGGAATGTGTATCGTTTTTGGTGAGTTTACCAACAATTAATAAACATAACCATAACAATAAGAAATACAAAATCCACACTGGAGAGTTCTCATTGACATAATCAAATTTGTGAATCCACACCAGAGGAAAACAATTTTTTTAACCTTAGAAATCCAAATCAGAAAAAGAGCATTAGTTGGGATTTGATTATTTCTTAGGAGATTATTGCAAGGGGAATATTTTCACTCTAAAATGGGATTTTAATGCATTCTTACCCACTAGTAGTATTTTGCAAATGGCTTCGTCTCATGGACAATCTTCTTCTCATGCTTGGGTATGTTGAATGGATTATTATCCTCCAATCTTCAAGCAAATTGTCTCTTCGAGCTCTATTGCTTTGTTGGTGCCCTTATTCTTCCTAAACTTCAATTATCCCTTCTTTTTTGGACCTTCCATTAAGCAAGAATTATCTTAAATAGATATACCTCATAATTCCAATCATTAAGGTGATTCATTTCACCTTCTTGAGGTCTTTAATCCTTTTTTCCTCAAATTAATTGTTGATTTCAAACTATGCCTAAATTTAATTTACAAATTTTGGTGAGGGGTTAATATTTTGGATCCATTTCGGATCACGCCTCCCCATTAAAAGTATTTTGGTCTCCAAAATATTTAACTTGAATATGTATCATCTTTTTCCAACATGCTCTTTATGGCTTCTCGACACTATTAAATATAGGAGGAATGTGATGGAAATGGATTCTACTAATTCCTAAGTGTTATTACTCACCTTTTGCAATTCTTTAGACAATTTGTAGTGCTTATGGAACTTCTTTTATAACCATGGGAAAGTAGTGGCTAGCTCTTCACCTCTTTAATATTTGGCACAATCCTCTAATGTTGATTCTACTTCATCTCTAATTCCTCTCGATGTCGAAACCATATCTAAACTTGTTGTTCTAGATGAGGAAAAACTACTAATATTCGAGTCCTCTTCTCCCACCTTTGGAATGGTCATTTGTTTCTACTCGTCACTAGTTAGCTTTTTTTGTTGGTCCCCCAAGTGTTGGTATAGTTTGGGTGGTAGAAACGCCCCTTGGCTGCCCTCTTTCAAGCTTCTACAAGAAGGTAATTGGACTCATGTATTTCTACCCACTCTTTGTTATTCTCAAAGTGATACAACTACTTCAAGGTCACAAATTCAACCGTTTTGATACCATATGATGGGTAAATGAGAGACACAAATCCCACTCATTTCACCAGCATGGATCCTTTTGTAGAAATAAAATTCTCATTCTCTGTTGTTAGTGCAATTCAGAATGCAAATTTTCTCAATTGATAATCATCAATGAACTTTGTTTTAGACTTGGTACTCTACTTGGCTATGTGCTTGCAACACCTATTGAATAAATGGACCTCTATTTAATAGAGACACCCCAACGTTGAATTGATCCTTTGTTTTATAACATGTTCAAAACAAGAGTGAGAAATTAAAAACTTCAATTCAAATTTTCAAATCGAAGGGAAAATCTACTTTTGAGATGTGCCTACTCAGACACTCTTGTAATTATTCAGATGCTTGTGACTCCATTCAGACATATCACCCATACATACAAAGGACATATACTTCTGTTTTAAATCAAATTTCATGCCTAGTAGTTAGTCAATGACATATGAGATGCTATCTAAACACACTTAGATTCAAAAAACCAAAAAGGATTATTAACCTCTATTGTACTAAAATGCTCAAATCAACATCTATTTGGCTAAGATCAAACTTTGTTTATGGAGAGGGGCTACAATTGTTCTCTACTGTTTGAAATTGATTACACAACACTCTACAATTCTATCCACCGTGAGTGCACTAATTCTTCACACCAATATCACCTTCATTTGGTCACATTCTTGGTTATAAGTCCATATAAAATGTTTGTATCCATAAATATGTGGTCCAAGTATTAACACTACCTATAGATAGCAGGACACACTACGTGATCATTCGCATATGGATATAGGCGTTAGTGGAACACATAGTATGGAAATGTATGGTAATGTTATGCATTGGTGTCTGACATTCACCCAATATTGCATCCCAGTGATCATACAAGCATGGGAACATTATCAATTTTCTTTCTTGATAAATTAGAATGAAAGGGATTCCCCTTTGGGCATGATGACTCCATCCCTAATGAGTTGATTTCTTAACAATATGTCAATCAATGCCAAAATGATTTCCTTACCTTTGATTTTGAAAAATTAATTCACTTCTCAATCGATCACATGTTGACTGGAAATGGATGCTAAGTCTGGGATATTTTCTCTTTATGCTTGTCTATTGGGGTCCCTTCAAGGGGTTGCTTTCATATTCCCCTTCATATCTTACATACCTCTTTCCATTCACATGATGCAAGTAATAAATGGTTGTAGGTAATTGGGTAAATGCAAAGCTTGGGATAAGCCAATGGTTGTTGTTGGTTCCACTTCAAAAATGATAAAAATGCCTTTATAGAAATGTGTATCGTTGTTGGTAAGTTTCCCAACAATTAATAAACATAACCAAAACAATAAGAAATGCAACATCGATTGATTCGTAATCGATGGGTTCATAGCCCACTCACTTTAGCAACATGGATACATGTGCGTAATTATCGTTCTTGTCTCTATCTCAGTCATCGTCTCAGAATTTTTACACAAAGTTATCTATATTCAGGAGGATACCGAGCCTTAGTCCTATACCCTACACATTTCGAATAACTAATGATGGAAATGACAATTATGCCAATAAAAATAATCCAATCTCTACAACACTCCATCACTAAGAACTTAAGATAGCCTATTGGTCACTCTACCACTTAGATAGTTGAGTTGGATTCAAGGATCAATACAATTCTTTGTGCAACTTCTCTCTGATTTATGTATTCATTAACAATTCTTTCTCCAAAAATCATGTAGCAAGCTATCTAAATACACTTAGATTCAAAAAACCAAAAAGGATTATTAACCTCTATTGTACTAAAATTCTCAACTCAACATCTATTTGGCTAAGATCAAACTTTGTTTATGGAGATGGGCTACACTTCTTCTCTATTGTTTGAAAGTGCTTACACAACACTCTACAATTCTATCCACCACGAGTGCACTAATTCTTCACACCAATATCACCTTCATTTGGTCACATTCTTGGTTATAAGTACATATAAAATTGTTTGTATCCATATATATGTGGTCCAAGTATTAAAACTACCTATAGATAGCAGAACAGACTACATGATCATTCACATATGGATATAGGCGTTAGTGGAACACATAGTATGGAAATGTATGGTAATGCTATGCATTGGTGTCTAACATTCACCCAATATTGCATCTCAATGATCATACAAGCATGGGAACATTATCAATTTTCTTTCTTGATAAATCAGAATGAAAGGGATTCCCCTTTGGGCATGATGACTCCATCCCTAATGAGTTGATTTCTTAACAATATGTCAATCAATGCCAAAATGATTCCCTTACCTTTGATTTTGAAAAATTAATTCACTTCTCAATCGATCACATGTTGACTGGAAATGGATGCTAAGTCTGCGATATTTCCTCTTTATGCTTGTCGATTGGGGTCCCTTCAAGGAGTTGCTTTCATATTCCCCTTCATAGCTTACATACCTCTTTCCATTCACATGATGCAAGCAATAAATGGTTGTAGGTAATTGGGTAAATGCACAACTTGGGATAAGCCAATGGTTGTTGATGGTTCCACTACAAAAATGATAAAAATGCTTTTACAAGAATGTGTATTGTTGTTGGTAAGTTTCCCAACAATTAATAAACATAACCAGAACAATAAGAAATGCAACATCCATTGATTCGTAATCGAGGGGTTCATAGCCCACTCACTTTAGCAACAGGGATACATGTGCATAATTATCGCTCTTGTCTCTATCTCCTTCATCATCTCAGAATTTTTACACAAAGTTCTTTATATTCAGGAGGATACTGATCCTTAGTCCTCTAACCTACACATTTCAAATAACTAATGATGGAAATGAAAATTATGCCAATAAAAATAATTCAATCTCTACAACACTCCATCATTAAGAACTTAGGATAGCCTATTGTTCACTATGCCACTTAGGTAGTTGAGTTGGATTCAAGGATCAATACAATTCTTTGCGCAACTTATCTCTTATTTATGTATTCATTAACAATTATTTCTCCAAAATTTTTGTAGCAATTAACATATTTTAATTAATGAAAGATACATAGTCATAGTCCATACACAAATGGATCAATATCTCACTAGAAACAATGGCTCAAGTGGTGGAACTAGCCATTACCATCAAGTAACCACAGTCATTATATGTCTCTTCAATGTAGCATCATTCAACCATGCCATTTACGTTCCATATGGCCATCTCTCCTTCACAGAACATTACTATACTACTAGCATAGGATTTCACGTCATAGTTGTGATGAGACAAAAGAATATGCATAAACACTCAAGGTGGACACTCCATGCCACGTGTAGACCCTAGGTGGATGAGGAAGTTTGAGTAGAGGTTATGCTTGACCCAAGATGAAAAAACATGGGCGTCCAAGAAGAAAATAAGATTCTTTGGAGCGCCTTGGAGATAGGTCGAAGGTGTGGAAGATTGAGGCGTTACACCAAACACTTTGAGAATTAGGGTTAGGTATTTTTTTTCATGTCAACCAACAAGTGAAACATGGAATGGGTTTCTCCACGAGCTAAGGTCCAAGTGTTGCACTTGGAAAATGAAGAGTAGGCGCATGGGGTCTCTCCTTTGGCTATAGCTCACACCCATACATTTGGACAACAAGATGAATGTGTGTGGAGTCTTTCTTGGGTGCTAGGGTTTACGCTCATTATTTGAACAATAAGAAATAAAATGTGGGTTTTCTCTTGGCGCTAGGGTTTTATGATGTATGGAGCATTGATAAACCTCAATAAGTCTTGGGAGTTATTGTTAACTGCCAAAAGAGGTTGTCGGTGGCATTGGATAACAAGAACAAGGAGTGAATTATCTTAAACAACAATACAAGGTCGTGGTAGCAAGAACACACTATACAAAACACCCAGCAACATACTCATCCGCCCCACAACTTTTTTTAATCAGCCAAGTTGGAGAATCTACTCAGACAAAGGCTAATCTAGCCCCTGCAAAGAGGAAATGGCCAGGAAATGAGAAAGCGTTGTCCAGTGAAGGAGAAATTCACCCTTATAGATTAAAAATCGACCAGCTAATAAAAATTCACCCACAACAAGTGAAAACACTTAGAAATCTTAGGATGCCCTAGCAAACAAGTGATTTGTGCATGATTACTTTAGTTCCTCAACCAGGCAATGAGAATTCCCCCTAAAGAGAGACTCCAGGGAGAGAGAAAATTGATTTAGTAAGTTTTTCCAAAAAATTTTCAATGGTGACCATTGATCTTCCCTCATCCATGCATTCAATGGTCGATATTAACTAGTTGTTGTAATGGGTAAGATCCACCAAACCATTTTACCTTTGAAGTAAACCTCTCACACAATAAAATAAGATTATGCAACGAATAAATTCTCCTCCATTCAAATTAGATATAAAGAATCCATTAGATTTAACCAACAAGTTTCATAAAACTCAATAACGAATTTACCACAACACACAGAGGAAAAATACAATACACATGATTTTGTTTTCTTGGAACCCAATTGAGAAAACCATTCGAATGATGCTCAGTCTTCTTCTTTTTGCAAGTTTGGTAGTTTTTACATTGCTCTCCTCATCCTTGGCCAAAATCATTTTGGAAATGAGAGAGAGTGAAGAAATAGGGAGAGTTAGGGGGTAAGGGAAGGCCAATAGCCATGGCTCTTCATTTCCCATTCCTTATCCTTCTCTCATATTCGTTAATTATTTTTCTTTAACTTTTCAGCTACATCCTTACTTGGCTTATTCCATGTTAGCCTGCATTGTTTTATGTGGATTTCATAATTTTGATTGATTGTCAATTTGTTTTTGCAGGTACCGAGTCTTATCCACTCTTTAGTTCAGATCCATTTCGGATCATCCATAGTGAAAAGTGTTAGATTTTAGTGAGCTATGGCTCATGTAATCCTTTTAAATTTTTTGTCAACAATTACTTCAACCATAACTACTGCAACAAACCAAGATCACAAGAATAAGATCCATGCACAAGTACACAAGAAGTATCCTGGGAAACCCTTCTCAACAAGGGAAGAAAACCCAATCAATCCTTTGCTATATTTCTCAAGAGAAAGACCTTCCACACCATAACCAAAACTAGCACACAAGCGGGTGTTGCAATTCTCATAATTTCAGACCTCAATATTTGAGATCATGAGATGACACAATGTTAAGTGTGTTTCCTCAATGGGGATTCACCTTTATTTATATAATACTTGTCACATCAAATGATGTGTCTATTGGCACAATAGGGTCGACTTCAATAACTCAAAATATAATTAATAATTTCCATATTAATTATCTTTTATATTAATTATTTTTTACATTAATTATTAATCACATTAAGGTGGGGCCGACCTGTACCCTTTACATTACAATTAGGGTTACAAGAAGGTCCGACTCTTGAACAATATAGCAAGGGATCTTATACACCCACTAGTGCTCATCCACTAGGGGCACATCCATAGGGATGTCCATATCTCTGGCTCACTACATTACACAGAAGAACCAGTTCTTCACACGTTCACTTGTGCTTGTCCACAGGCACGTCCACTCAACAGATCTTATTTCCCTCTATCTCACACGCGAGAAACATCTGGAGTTTCTCATCAACTCTGTTGCTCAGAGGAGGCTAATACATCATCTTCATTTCTATTCTCATGATGATGCACCCAACACTTTGGGATTTCACACGTTCACCTTGTGCTCAGCCACATGCACATCTAACTCAACAGATCACCTTTCCCACTGGATAATCATCTGGAGTTCTTCTCAACTCTCTGAATGGAGGAGGTCATCTCTCTGTTCCTAGCTATGTCTCAGGCAAGAACCACATACCTTTCTTAGGGGCTTTCTCTCACTTTGTAAGCTGAAAGAAAGACTCACATAGCTACAATGATCCACATCTCACAGGTTTGTAAGTTGGAGAATGTCTCACATAGCTGCAATCATCAACACTCCCTCTCAGCTAGGGAGGCATTCTTCATCATTCCAAGTCTCACACGGATGTACTTTGAATTTTGTCTTGGATGGAGTCATCAACACTCCCTCTCAACTAGGGAGGCTTTCTTCATCAAGTTAGTTTGGTGAAGATGTCTACAATCTGTTCATGTGTAGGAAGGTACTGCATGTGTATGATTTTCCTCTACATCATATCTCTGATATAAGGAATTTTCATCTCATCGTGTTTCGATCCATCAGGAAACACTGGTTTCTCAAGGAGCTTTATACACAGCTCTTTGGTTATCATCATAGGATCTATCTCATGGTCAAGTAAATCTGTCAGAAGCTTGTGAAGCCATATTGCTTTGCACACTCGATGCTATATACTCTGCCTCTGTGGTGCTCAAGGCCACAGAGTTTTGTTTCATGCTGCATCAAGAAACCATGGAAAACTTCACGGTAGAACAACAACCAGATGTGCTCCTTCAGTCCACTGTATTTTCTACTCAATATGAATTGTCATATCCTGAAAACTCAAGTTCATACTGGAGGGATATATTAGGCCATATCCAATTGTTCCTTGTATATATCTCAATACATGTTTTGTTGATGTCTAGTGAGTCTGTCTCGGTTGACTCATGAAATGACTAAGAACACTCACTGCATGGCATGAATCAAATCTGGTGTTAACCAGATACATCAGTGATCCAATCAGTTATGGATCAATCTCGTCTGAATCAACATCACTCATTTTCTTCAAATCCATTACCATTGAAGTGGGCATGGATTTGCATTATGTCATATTGAACTTCTTTAATATTTTCACTGTATATTTTCCTTGACTCGGGAAAATCTCATCGGTCCTCTTTCATACTTCTTGTCCCAAGAAGTAGTGCATCATACTCAGATTCTTCATCTCGAATTCAAAAGTGAAGGACTACTTGTATCCAACAACAAGGTTTTCTGAATAAGTCATCAAAATCAGGCTCTCGTCATCAACACTGTAATGATATAGGTTTGGATCAACAACACTCTTGCTAAAATCCAAACTTATCAAGAATTTATCTATCTGATATAGTTTCCAACTCATGGATGGTAGTATGGATGGAAATGCATCGGATTTATTGGATCAAGTGTCTCATCATAGACAACTCCCTCGGTTTGTGAGAAACCTCTAGTTATATATCTTGTTTTGTATTTCTCGACACTTCCATCAGCTGCATGCTTGATCTTATATATCCACTTGGAAGTTATCATAGACTTCCCTTTTGGTCCCTGAATAATATCTTATGCATCATTCTTTAAGATATAATATTGGTATTCTTTTGTTATGGCATCTTGCCATACCTGTTATCATATTGCTTCTATAAGACAAGGAGGCTCAACATCAATGAAATGGCTCATGACTGAAGGATAGCTCAAAAATCTCTTTTGCTTTCTTGGGATTTGCCTTGGGAGGCTTGTATGTTTCTATGCCTCTTTGCAGAGTGAGTCTAGGTAGGCCTTTTACGCCCTATTGCAATATCTCTGAATATATCAACTGTAGCAACTGGATTAGTTGAAATAATGTTTGTCTCCCTCTGGACTGTTGAGGGGAGAAAGGTATTTGTCTTTTCCTTCTCAAATAATCTTGATTCACTCTTGAGTCAAGTGACTCCTTCTGAAATCTTAAAGGAGTGACATCTTCCTTTGTTGTTAACCTGTCTGAAATAAGAAAACAAATGAAAGGAAACAAAACAAGAATATCTCCTAGAGGAGATTTATGAGTACATCTCTAAAATCAAAATAATTTTAAGAATTGTTGTCACAACTACAACACTTACTTGTAATGTAGCATGATAATCTAAAAACAATCAAACCTGGGGTTTTTACTTCTAGTGTGTTGTTCTTATGAAATGCACTAACACTTCTCTGAGTCCATGATTTGCAAAAAGGTTTTCTTCCTCCTTCAAATACCCTTATAACAGTGATGCAAATTACATATATATACAGGTGCATACTTGAGGGTGCTAATATGATTTCTTCAATGAAACTTGGTTGATTTATGTCCTCTGGTATCTTCATGAAGAAGATGGTCAGAGTGTCACCTCTTTTCATTACTCATAATAGGTCTTCCTTTGAAGCCTTGTCTTCTAGGAACTTGAAGTTGCTTGATTTATCAAGCTTTAACTTCCATCATAATTATGGCATTGCACATCGAATCCACTTTGCTTGTATTCCACATAAGGTGATTTTGAAAAAAAATGGTTCACATATGCTTTGGTAGAAACATAGACAGTTTAGAGAGGACTAGAAGAAATTAGTGTGACACTAGAGCCAATATTTATGATGGCACTCTTCTTTCTTTTCAACATTCCAAGAAGCACAATGTGGATTATTCTGGTAGTATTTTCGACATTCATTGCTATGAGATTCTTGAGAAGCTGGGAATCAACTTTATGAAGGAAACTAGCATAGGAGTAGCACACCCCAACATTGTTTATCAAAATTCCAATGTCCAAGTCATTTAATGGCCTCATTTACCTTACTTATGTCTTCTATACTGATTCCTGAAATCCACCACAATAATTTTTACTTGGGTTATGTATTTTATTTGTAAGGTCTTTAAGATTGGAAGGATTTCTTTCAACCAAGATCAAGTTGATCATGTGGCTAGCTAACTAAATGGCAGATTGCCTCTCAATCCTATTTGTTGAGGAATGCCATTATTGCCCATGATTTATACTTGCTCAGATTCTTAAGAAGATCACTCATATCCAATTCAGGAATCCTTTTGAAGTGATGAAGATGGTAAGTAGGTCAAGGGCTCGGACGAGGAGGAGAATCATTCTCTCTAAGCCTGATTGGTTCAGGAACACCACCAATGGATTTGAAGATTTTAATTTCAGTCCCCCAAGTTTATGCTATGTTCTAGATCTGAGATTTCCTTTCCAAAAGATCCAACACAGTGAAGAATGCTTGTATAAATACGGAATCCTTGATCCCATTTGAGATTTAGACAGTCTGGTATTCCTATTATAGTGTTGTAGTTGATATGATGGGCCTCTTCTAGGCAGCGAATACCTTTTCTTAGCAGGTCGAGTTGTCAAGGGACAAGTGGCGGCCTTTCCCTGTTGTCTAAGAAGCTTGAGTAGGGCTCAGTTTAGGCCTGCGGTTAATTTGAGGAGGGTTACCACAAGGTTGACTATATCCGGACGCCTTTATTTTATGCTACATGAACTTACATGCCACATGAAGCATTAGGTCCAACCCGCCTTCTTCCTTTTGTTGTTAGGGTATTGTTGTGGTAGTGTTTAGAGGCCTATGACCACTTTTAAAATGGACAACTAGCTCTCCTTTTTCATAATTGTAGGCTCTGACCTCTTTCACAGAATTTCAGGGCAACTTGTGGGGTTTCTTCTAGACTCCTGCCTTTTCTTTTATGGTTGTAAGCTTCAGTCTCTTCTTTGCCACATAGATGTTTCCCCTCCGGTCTCATTTTCATTCACCACAGAAGGGAGTTCTAGCCTTATTTCTCTTTATACCTACAACAACGTTTTGGCATACCTTTCCTTCAAATCTTTGATGTGCAATGGTTTTCTTCAAGACTGCTTTGGTTCCATGTTAGATTTTATTGATTTATGGCTCATATAATCCTTTTAAATTTTCTGTCAACATTTACTTCAACCATAACTATTGCAACAAACCAATATCACAAGAAGAAGATCCATGCACAAGTACACAAGAAATATCCCGGGAAACCCTTATCAACAAGGGAAGAAAACCTAGTCAATCCTTTGCTATATTTCTCAAGAGAAAGACCTTCCACACCATCACCAAAACTAGCACACGAGGGTGTTGCAATTCTCATAATTTCAGACCTCAATATCTGAAATCATGAGATGACACAATGTTAAGTGTGTTTTCTCAATGGGGATTCACCTTTATTTATATAAGACTTGTCACATCAAATGATGTGTCTATTGGCACCATAGGGATGACTTCAATAACTCAAAATATAATTAATAATTTCCATATTAATTATCTTTTACATTAATTATTAATCAAATTAAGTTGGGGCCAACATGTACCCTTTACATTACAATTAGGGTTACATGAAGGTCTGAATCTTGAACAATATAGCAAGGGATCTTATACACCCACTAGTGCTCATCCACTAGGGGCACATCCATAGGGATGTCCATATCTCTAGCTCATTGCATTACACGGAAGAACTAGTTCTTCACACGTTCACCTGTGCTCGCCCATAGGCACATCCACTCAACAGATCTTCTTTCCCTGTCTCACACTGGAGAATCATCTAGAGTTTCTCGTCAACTCTGTTACTCAGAGGAGGCTAATACATCATCTTCATTTATGTTCCCATGACGATGCACCCAACACTTTGGGATTTCACACGTTCACCTTATTCTCAGCCACAAGCACGTCTAACTCAACAGATCGCCTTTCCTACTGGATAATGATTTGGAGTTCTTATTAACTCTCTGAATGGAGGAGGTCATCTCTACGTTCCAAGCTCTGTCTCAGGCAGGAACCACATACCCTTCTTAGGGGATTTCTCTCAGGTTTGTAAGTTGAGAGAAAGACTCACATAGCTGCAATGATCCACATCTCAGAGGTTTGTAAGCTGGAGAATGTCTCACATAGCTTAAATCATCAACAAAAGTGCTCAATGACACAAAAATTAGTGAATCCACATTATAGACACATAGTTTTTTAACCCATGAAACCCAAATGGGAAAATGAGTACATTCATTGAGATTTGTGTAACGTACCCAGAACCCATTCTGAGTCCCGTCACTATGGAAAACAACTTAGCCTGCTAAAACAAAGTTAAACCATGAATGCAACCAGTAAACACACACAAAATTCAAATATTCATTTACACAACGAAATAATCAAATCAAAACACAACAAAGAACTTATCTGTTATAAATGTAATCCAACTGGTTTCATACAAAGGATGAACCTCCCAACCATAGGCACTATTGTTCCAAATATCAACAACAGACCACTCCCATGGTGAGGCTATGAGTCCACAAGAAGATCTCCCCTTCTGGTTGTCCACTCTCCACACTCAACAACCCCAACCCAAACAACCACAACCTAGGCTCTACTCCTATATTAATTATAATCCACCAGCTCTATCTTCCCCACAACCAAAAGAATGTACCCCCTTCACTGCTCACAATCCCTCAAGATGTACCATTCATTTATCAGGGCTTCAAATGCACTCGGTTCACCAATAATCTCTCAGCTAGGGACTTCAGGAACTCTTAGCTGCTTCAGGAATGCTCACAACAACCTTCACAAGTCTCTTGAGTCATTTCCTCAATAGGAAACACACTATAGGATTACAACCTATTTTATAAGCACACAAGCCTCATTTCCAGCGTAATACACAACCAAACAATGGCTACCTTCAAGCACAGCATGGTTGGTGCTCTTCCTAGCACTCAACTCTTCCTTTGCTGCCCAAAATCTACATGTAAAAATTGTCCCTATTCCTCATATGAATTTCCTTCTCTTTACCATGATTGTTTGACTCTCACTCTTCCCAAAGATGATTTTACTTCAACCCATGCTCTCTAATAACTATGGGATGTGACCACTCACACCCACCCTCTTACATGAGTTTAATGATTGGCCTTGGGAACACTCAACAAAAAAATAAAAAGTTTATACAATGCTAATAATTTCAGGAATGTGGGTTGGATTAATACTCATGAATATAATCCCTTTTGGGCCCCTCTCTCTTGTGGAATCATAGCCTCCCAACATTTTCATCCCTCTTGTATTGTAACCAAAAATTATTGTTTTTATTAATTATTTCAATGTACATAATATACAATTCATCCCCCGACCATATCAATCAATATGGGATCTTTTCCCCAAACATAACGGCTCACCAGCGTAGATGACATTTATACAATTACATTCTAATTTGCAGGGATTAAAATTGGGGATGTCACATTCCCCTCCCCCTTATTCTTTCACTGTCCTCAGTGTACAACACCATACAGTATACATTCATTTTACAATGTTAGGTTCTCTGACCTTTAATCAACATATAGGCTCTTCGGCCTAATATCACATAAGCATTCAAACCTAAATATAAATACATAGGAACTATGGCCCCAAAAGTCATAAAGACATAAGCTCCTTGGACCCCAAAACATAGATACATAACCACTGACATTATCCTATAGCTATCTTGATTTCCATCAGCGCTCTTCCATAAATCCAAGGAATGTACCCCCTTCACTTCTCTCAATCCATCGAGATATACCATTCTTTTATCAAGGATGACCCAAGGAATGTGCCCCCTTCATTGATCTCAGTCCATCAAGTTGCACCATTAGTTGTTTAGGGTATTTCTAGCACAAGTAATCAAGAATCTCACTACTAGGATCTAAAGGGAAAAGGGAAACTTGCTGCTAGGAAAACTACCTGTAAATAACAAACAACAACCTTGTTGCTATAATGTAACTCACACAGGAATTCACTCTTCAAGCCTGACAACCTGGTTCTTCGACAATCCAACTCACACTAGAGTTCTCTCTTTAGGCCTGACAACCTAGTTCTTCTACAAGCCTGCCAACTTTCTTCTTCTACAAGAATGGAAACTTGCTTCTTCATGTTATACTCACATTATAGGCTCGGGCATCCCTTTCATTGTTATACGGTTCCACAGGTGATCCATCATTTTCCAAGGTGTTCTTGCACAGACAAATGCCAACTTTCTACTAGAATTCCACTAGCAATTTGTAACATGTGGTGATCATCCCATTTGCATCATATGCATGCAGTGACATGATGCATCATCATAAAATTTTCAAATTTGTTTTATATAGGAAAATAAAATTTCCAATCATGAGTTTTCTGCTCATTATGTTTGGCCCTTGTAGCTGTAGATATCATCCTTCCTTATGGCTTACGTCCTTGCCATATCCAAGACCACTCTACCTGTAATTTTTTGTTTTAATTTTAATTTTCACTCAGCCAAACAAATTGTTAGCATATTATAACAATTCTCAATTATTAATTTCCCAAAATTGTTTTATACAGGAAACAAATTTCCAAAATATGTTTTATACAGGAAATAAAATTTCCCAAGCACGAGTCTTTTTCTCATTATGTTTTGCTTGTGCAACAATAGGCATCGGTCTTCTTTATGGGATTACATCCAAGACATGTCCAAGACCTTTCTTCTTGCATTTTCTCAATTTTAATGTAGCCAAACATATTGTTAGCAATTTTAAATTATAAATTTCAAAACTATTTTATACGAAAAATAAAATTTCTCAGGCATGAGATTTCTGCTCATTATGTTTGGTTCTCACAGTACCATGCATAAATATTCTTTATAGGCTTACATCCATTCCATATCCAAGACTATTCTCCCTGCATTTTCTCAACTTTGATGCAACCAAACAAATTGTTAACACTCATGCACACTTACATCAGTTCATGAAATGATCTCAGAATTGTATCTAGCCAACAATTCAATCATTGCCATCCATTATTCATATTAAAACGAAATGAAACTAGCATTCATGTACATGCATTATCAACACACCAAGCCTTTCATAATGCAATCAAAATTCACCAATAAATAAAACCAATGTGCCAACAATCATGGCCACATCTACAGAATGCATCCTTACATTGACTCTGGAATACCATATGTTCATGTCATGCATTCCACCATGGTGAGTTGGAAGGTATAGACAATGCCTCAACACATTATTGAAACTCTTCCCCATTTACCTATCCGATCATTTGGATACCTTCCTCTCCAACCCATACACAACACTAGGAATATAATTCTCTTAATGCTCTCTTGTGTTGGCAAAGAGGTTGTAGTCCAAACATCGGTTGTGTAGGGGAAACCATTATGTACTTGGATGGCACTATGGCCTTTCCATTTCCAACCACATCATGGCCTCACACATGACCATTTCTAATGGCATTCATTTCTACAACAAGAGTAATGTCTCCTAACTTGACCTGGTTATGATCTCATAACCAATATAACATATTATGCAAGTAATTTCTATATAAATGGATTTAAGCATCCATAAAATTTTCACCTTCAAGGCAGGGATAATTTAAGGATAGAAATTTATATTAAAATGTAGAAACTCGGGCTAATCTTACTAGTCGTTAATATGAAAAATGTAAAATGTTTGGTGATAGTTTTGTAAAAATATTCAAATTTCTAAGGATTTTATATAGTTTCTATAAAATTTTGGCGATTTTTAAGGTAAAATAATTTTATTCTATGGAATTTGGGCGAATCGTTTTTAGAAAAAATGGAAATTGACAAATCGTTTTTTGGGAAAAACCATGGAAAATTAGTCCATTGGCGAAATTTAGCCCCTAAAATAATATATGCTTCAAGGCCCTCTTCCTTTACATCAATTTCAAATATTGAAGATCTAGCTGAGAGAATTATTACCTCAATTCCCTTCAACATTTATGCATCATAAACAACTCCAAATGCATATTTGCATGGTTGTTATTACATTAATTGATGCTACCGACTCAACTAATATTTTGTAGAAGCTTACAAGCTCCCTCTATTGACGTCTTGATCAACATCTTACCATCCTCATTTTTATTCATACAGATGGTTTTCATATGTAGCAGCATCATCAACATCTTCAACCATGCTATAAACAATTTTATGGATACACAATCCGTCATTAGTCTTATTCAAGATCACAACATCTTATATATATATATATATATATATATATATATATATATATATATATATATAT
>ML785715.1:310289-320548 GCA_009831015.1 Picea engelmannii
AACAACAACAAATTAGTTAGTGAGTTAGTCTAGCTTAAAGTTAGTAGAAGTCTTAGGGAAAATAGTTTAAGAGTTGTTTGATCAATCAATCACTTATGAGGAGTGGACTTGTGCCTTTTAGGGTAATGGAGTCAAGGTTAGCAACAATAACTCTTAGAGGCAAACAACAATGATAATAAATAATCTAAGGGGATGGATGAGATGATTGAGGTGTTAGTAACCTAAGGCCTCAATGTCTAAACCCTAGAAGGAATGATTGCTAGAAAATAAGTAACCTTAGGCCCTAGCGATTTCTTTCTTCCTTAGATTAAAGTTGGAGTAAAATGTATGAAGCAAATGAAGTAATGCTACTAGAGTGCTACACGGGTAGGGCTCTAGTGTATACTTCAAAAGAAGTGTTCTCTAGCAATTTCAAGTAGGTGGAAAATTATAAGGAAAAAGATAGTAACATATGTTTTTCCCCTAGGGTTTCAAACTAGCAATTTCATAAAATTTGATATGAACAAGCAAATTCACCATAACCATTCAAAATAAAATGAAGAATTGCAGATTTACTTACTTCATCAAGAATAATCTATCAACAAACCCTAATTGAAGACTTTCCACCATGAAAAAAATGCCAAAATACACCAAGATTAGCCTCTCCAAGAAGTTGCGCACCACTTAAGTTCAACTAATAACCCTTAAGGAGGGCCGAATTTCAGACCTCACTCTTGTGTGAGTGAAAGATGATCAAAATAATGAGGTACTTTTCCTCTACTTAAACAATATCAATGACCTCTAATTAAAATTTAGGTCAGAAAAGGCTGACATGGCCAAACTACATCAAAAAACCAGTTTTTACATAAATTCAAAGAATCAAACCCTAAAATGTCCAATAGAGGTGACGTCATGCCCTCCTAGGGTGACGTTGGGCCTCATAAGTGGTATGTCAAGCTCCATAAGAAAAATATTAGGCCTTCTAAGGCCTCTGGATGATGCCACACGTGCCACCTAGCACACAACTACCTCCATCATGTCCATCTAACGCTGGGTAACGTCTAGGGCGGGTGATGTCATGGGCCTACCAAGTCCAATGTTGAGGGGGGAGAGCAAGATCCCCCAAGTTCCAGGTCTACCAAAGTGTCTCTAGTGGAACGTCCTTCTTTTTCTTTGGTGTATTTCTGCCCCTGGTTGGGGTCACAACATCCATATGGTGAGCTTTTTAGCCCCATGGAGGTCTGAGCTAATCATCTCCCCATATGTACATGTCCACTGGGCATGGTCCTGCAACAACAAAAACTACGCCCTCCATGGGCTTATAAGTCATAGGGATCATAGCAATGTCAATCACACCCAATAATCAAATTACCTAAACATGTGCATCAAACCCCCCTTTACTCATACAAATGCTCAAAAACGTTATGCAGTTTAACAAGCCAGGTTTGGAGAGGGTCACATGATGTCCTATTGGGATAATCCTCCTCAAGTTTGGGGTGTTGCCCATGTTAATACCAATCTAGGTCATGTAAGTGTATGAAATGAAAAAGGGAATGTTTGGGCAAGGGGTGTAGTGATAACAGAGAAATGTAGGTCTTACATGTGGGTGCCTTTGTAGATGGTGAGTTGCACCTTGTCATGGATGCCATTGTTTCCTAGCCCATTCAATGTCTTTTATTATTTGTCTTATTTATTTTTCTTTTCAAGAGAATAACTGAGGGACATTGTCATTGTGTGGTGACGCGTGGTGATAATGCTACCCACAAGCACTTCACAGAAATGAGAAGGTTGGCTCGTGATGAGACCCCCTTTCTCTTGGCTATGCCACCAAGAGCCACTACCCTGGTTTGGTGACCACATAGATGGTAGTGTCTTATCGCTACATGCCCATGGACCTAATAGGTTGACTCGTGATGAGACCTCCTATCCACCAACTAGATCTTGAGTTCTATTTTGTTTTACGGGTCCCCTTTTCTTACTGAGAAGCCATTTATTGCTTTCTTGGGAATCCTTGGGAAAATCATCTCAAGGTTTCAATTTAGATTTTAACTTTTGCCAGTTACTTTTACCCTCTAGGCCTTTAGCCCCTTCTTCCCACAAGGCAAGGTACAACCCTTACTAGCTTGGCAAACCCAATGCCCGAACCAAGGTAGGGGAAGGTGAGAGGGACAATGATGAAAAATGGTAAGTATGGAAGGAATGGACGATGATCTTTCATAAACCCACCTAGTGGCAACTCATCCCTAAGAGAACCAACTTACTAGGGCACTCTATCAACCCCCCCAGGTATGAAAAAGTTAAAGAGCATAATTTCCAAGCAAACGTCATGAAACAAAAGAGAGTTTAGTGCACATATTCAAATGCTTCCAAAATTAGAGTGACACATACCATGATACCCAGACTCATTACCTCATGGAGTAAGACCCACTGTTACTTCAGAATCAGGCCGATGGGATGGATGTTGCTACTGCTGATAGATAGGATGCACTGAAGAAAATATGGGCCCTCTAGGGCCAAGCTCGAGTCATATGGCTCTCAGTACTCCATGTCTAGGACTTGTGGTTCTTGAGACATAATCTCCTTAGTTATCCCTAGGATAGGGGATAACAGGCCCCTCTCTTGTAGAATCATAGGCCCCATCATTTTCATTCCTCTCATATTGCAAACAATGATTACTATTTCTATTAATTATTTCAATGTACATAATATACAATTCAACCCTCGGCCATATCAATCAATATGGGCTCTTTTCCCCAAACATAATGACTCACCAACCTAGATGACATTTATACAATTACATTACAATTTGCAGGGATTAAACCAGGGATGTTACAATTTGATTATTACTCAAGAGCTTATTACAAGGGGCATATGTGCATTCTCAAATGAGATTCTAATGCAATCTTACTTACTAGTAGTCTTTTGCAGATGGCTTTGGCTCATGGACAATCTTCTCCTCGTGCATGGGCTGGCTTAATGACTTCTTGTCCTCCTATCTCCAAATATTGCCTCTTTGAGCTCTATTCCTGTGTTGATGTCCTTCTTCTTCCCAAGCTTCACTTTTCCCTTCTTTGTTGGCCCTTCCATCAAGCAACCGTTCTATTAAATATAAATACCCTAGAATGCCAACCATCAAGGTGATTGATTTCACCTTCTTAAGGCCTTTTATCTTTAAGTTAATTGTTGATTTCAAACTTTGCCTAAATTTAATTTTCAATATTTGAATGAGGTGTTGATATTTTGGATCTATTTCAGATTTGAATTGTGCACATAGACGATGAAATTGTTGCAAGGAGAGAGAATCCCAATAGCTCTGGAAACATGAGAGGACACCTTAATGATATGTATTCTCAATAACATCCTTCATCACGTTGTTATATAAATAAATCAATAGAGGCTTTGTGCTTAGTAAATGTGCAATAATGAATCTCTTTCAACATGACTCTAAAAAAGTAGCCTTCACTTTGATCAAATGCTAAATAAATTTGCAGAGGAAGATATAATATGCCTTAAGTGAAATCTTGATGCAATTGTTTGTTTTTCAGTAGATAGTTTCAATATATATCCAACTTGGTTAATGGATAGAAAGGTATGTGAAATATTAACACAATTATATGCCTTAAGTGAAATCTTGAGGCAATTGTTTGTTTTTCAATAGATAGTTTCAATATATATCCAACTTGGTTAATGGGTGTTTGATAAAAAGGTATGTGAAATATTAACACAATTATATGGCTTAAGTGAAATCTTGAGGCAATTGTTTGTTTTTCAATAGATAGTTTCAATATATATCCAACTTGGTTAATGGATGTTTGATAGAAAGGTATGTGAAATATTAACACAACTATTAGTTTTTTCCAGAAATAATTTCATTATATATTCAAATTTGCTTTGCCAATGGATGTTTTATAGAAAGAGATGCTTGTTCTAGAGTAGATTGCCCTCAAGAAATAATCTTGTCTATTTCAAAATTCAATAGATATAATGAATCAATTTGCAAAAATAACTCTTTTTTAAATAATATTCAATATAATGAATCAATTTGCAAAAATAACTCTTCTTAAAAAATATTTTTTTGTAAAAATAGATCAACGTAGTTGCATGAATCCCCACACACATATATAAAACTAACTTCTTTTCTTAATGTTTGATTTTCTCAACAATATTAATATGCCACACTAATATGCATGATAAAGATGGAAGAAGAAAAGATTTTATAGTGATGGCTATTTTAAAAAACCAAAAATAACATATTGTTTCTCATGTACCTTTTCATATAACATTATTTATATTGTTTTTTAATTGGGATGAGGTTAAAGTGCAATCCGAATAGTATTTGGTCTTATGTATAAGATTAAAGTTCTACTTGAAAGCACATTTTTTCACTATTATAGCTTAATAAGATATTACATAAATTTGGTTTTCTTATAAATATTATTTATATTAAAACCATTTTTTGATTTTGGAATAAAACTATTTTTAATTGGCTAAAAGTTCATCTTAATTGAATATAAGGAAACAACTTAAAAGTGTCTTACAACTTTTTGGTCTCGGTGTATAAACTACTTTTAATTTTAATTAGCTAAAAACTCATCTTAGATAAACATTAGAAAACAAATTAATAATCCAAAACTCAAAAACTTTTTACAAGAATCAAAGTTTACCATCTTATAAACCACTGTTATTTTAATTTAAGTAAGTAGCCAAATTCTGTTTTAATTTTTTTTTTTTTGTAAGTGAGTATAGGTTCCTGTATTACTTAAAGAGATTATGATACAAAAAGTGGGACTTCCTGGTCTGCCAAAGGGAAACCAAACCAGGGGTTTCGGAGTTGCGTTTTCTGGGATAGTAGAGGGCTATGACTGGACCACCACCTTGAGAAATTGACCCAGTCCTACCATATCTAGTTTTGAAAAACTAAACAAAGTCATATATGTAATAAGACACAAAAAAAAACACATAAATTGAGGCTGACCCTTTGTTGAGTAAGACTTGACCATTGGTTGAACATGCGCTAGTCCAGGATGATAATGTGTTTCTTTCCTTCATCCTCCCGGTCCTTGTTCTCTTCCTTCTGGACCACCGTACGAGTCTTTCTAATACGGGCTGGTGCTCCATTCCCATCTGCTAGCGTGATGTCCATGTGATCGACATATCCCAAGTATAGGTGGAATTGGGCTACCACTCACTCCATTTTCTCCTTATGGTCCCTTTGGTCCTCATCTAGCCTTCTTGTACTGGCTTCCAGGTTGCCGAGGCGACTCAGGATCTCTTTTAGCAGTTTTTTGTGGTCCTTGTCATCCTTCTGACTAGCATCTTTCCTTTCAGAGCTCACCTTGCCTATTAATATCTTTGTTCGCCATGCCATCTCCATTGTTTTGTAGTAGAGAGTTTCTCTGGGCTGCGTGGCCCCTGGGTCTGTTATCCAGTCCGCTTCCTGAATCAGTTCCTCCCAAGCTTTACCCTTGCGTTTAGCATTGATTTCTTTTTCCCATCTAGTGATGGTTGCTTTTCCTTTTGGTTCAACCAACGTATGAAAGGTACTCTTGGTGTCTCTGGCCGCTTGCTCCATCGTTGTAATCCTCCGATGACTTGTCAGAGGTTCTTTCCCCTAGGGGATTCTCTTGTTGTGCGTTCTCTTCATGCGTACCATCTCGACTAGTTTGTGGTAGTTTTTTCCTTGGTTTCTCCTCCTGTTCCTATCTACACAACCCTTGTTTTTGTGGTAGCTCATGCAATTGCCTTTTTACTGTCTGTAGCTATTCCTGGTGCCTCTTCTCTTATGGGATTTCCCCAGCTGGGGGCTCGTTCTAGCAATCATAGTCTACCCGTATAGGTGAACCTTCCCGTCCTTTTTCCTTGTCTCGGTATGTGTGATCATGATGGTCCAACCGTAAACCATGTGTCGACCCTTGCCCTTGCACGTTGTACAACTAACTGTGCTACTCCTCGTACCTGTGCTTGGGTAAGGTGTATCCATATTGGTCCATGGTACCGCCTTTTGCTTGTCATCATTTGTGGCCTGCTGAAAGCCGTCTATACTTTCCCACTATCTACCTTTGTACTTCTTCCTATTGACAAGACCTTGGTGCCGTACCCCCATCTGCTGTGTGTTCTAAGTCTACATTGTAACTTGTGGTCGAGTGTTGGGCAGTCAGATTCTGCCTGGATCCTTCATGCCCGCCAGTTGGCCTTGCGCCTCCCTCCTTGATGTGGCCTTCCGTACTTTGGTTGCTGTCACGGTCCTTTGTCGCTAGTTGGATGTAGTATGTTCTAAACTGCCCATTCATGATGTTACTCCAGGTAGTGTCTAGCTCTGGTCCTTCCTTGCTAACCCCCTCGTTAGCGATTCTATCTGCCAGTCCATTCGCTTACCTATGTACCCATCGCAACTCCATTGTGTTCATCGTTTGTAGATGCTCCTGGATTTTTTGTAGGGAGTGTGACAAGCGCTAGTGCCTCTGAATCTTGCCCAATCTGGTGCCATTTTGGAGTCTCTTCACTGTGTTTATAACCAGTTTGGAGTCACCTTCCACGAAGGTATTTGTCATCCTTTCACAGCTTAGAATCTCAAGGCCGATCTCCAGGGCTCCGAATTCCGATGCGTTGTTGGTTGAATTTCCCATACTCCCAATGTACAGCCATATTATGTTACTGTCACTATCCCTGATTACCCCTCCCATTCCTGTCATACCTGGGTTTCCTTTTGTCCCCTCGTCGAAATTCAACTTGAGGGACCCTGCTAGAGGGGGATTCAAGTTGCGCTCGCCTATTTGGAGTTGCGGTAGCCACCTTACTTGAGTGCGGTTGCGCCCGTCTTTTAAGTGGAAAGATTCTAGGATTCGGGAGTCCTGGCCTGAGAGTTGCGCTCTTACCATTTGGCAGTTGCAGCTTTGCATCGTTTCTCTTATCCGAGAGATTATTGTTTCCTTGAGTTTCCCTTCAGGCCGACTTTCATTCCTGAAGATGCGCCGATTTCTTTCTTTCCATATTGCCCATATGATCATCCCCAGAATGAGAGTCCAATAGAGGTTCACCTCTTCGTTTTCACTGTAATTCTCATTCCAGGTATTAATGGTTGCACAGATGTTACCTCGGATCCCATTGGACTGTCGAAAGATACCTGTCGCCTAGTCCCAGATCTCTATTGTATAGTTACATTCATCGAGGAGATAATTCGTTGTTTCTTCCTTAGCTTGACAGAGGTGGCATCGTGACAGGCTAATGAATCCCCTTTTCCTTAAGTTTTCCCAAGTTAGAATTCAGTTGTGAAGTACTAACCATTTGAAATTTTTTATTTTTGGCCATTGGGAGCTGTTCCAAAGCTTATCCCATTGTTGCGTTAGATCTTCTTGGTCCTGGTCCGTGATGTAATGTCAAGCTTCTTTCAAGTTGAATTCCCCGCCATTTTTTTGGCCCTATCTTAGTTGGTCCTCTTCTTTTGAGACTGCAAGTTTCCTTTTCCTCAGTTCCTCCTCCACCTCTTTCACAATTGTTGCGGTCTGTTCTCTATTTTGCGAACTGAGATTGTCCCAAATTCTCCATTTGTTGCAATCTGTTTCTTGTTTCCAGTAGTGGTAGACTTTGGTTTTTCCTTGCACGATCATGTCCTGTTGGAGTTCCTCCCTGTCCGGATTTTCCATTCGGGGTTCCTGTTTCCATGCATCCTCCCATAATCTGGTTGTTTTACCATTCCTTACTTCCCAAAAGCTGTGTGTCTGGATCTAGGTTTTGTTGCGCCAAGCTAGACTCTAGATGGATGATCCCTCCCTGCTGCCCCTAAAGCGGATTGGATCCTGGTTGTTTATGTCTGGGGCATACTTGGCCTTCTAGAGGTTTACCCATGGTGTAGAAGTTTCTTTGACCCATCGCCACCAGAGTTTCGCCCCATAGGCTTTGTTGGTTACTTGTGGGTCTTGTAACCCCATGCCTCCTTTGCTTTTTGGTTTACAAACCTTCTCCCAGGCCACCATGGCCCATTTCTTCTTTGTTTCCACTCCTTGCCATAGGAAGTCCCTTTGGATGTTTCTTATTTTTTGTAGTATCCCTTTGGGGGTGGGAAATACATACATCTTATAGGTTGGAATTGCTTGTAGAACCGTCTTGGTCAAAATGAGTCTCCCCGCTATGTTGAGGGATTTGTACGTCCAATTTTTCACCCTCTCTTGTAGCTTGTTGATCACTCCTTCCCATGTTGTTATTTTGTATGCTCTGTCTATCAGGGGGATGCCCAAGTACTTGGTTGGGAGTGTTTTGCACTCAAATCCCAAAATATTTGCCAGGTTTATTTGGATTGTAGGGTTAGTGTTGAAGAAATAGATCATAGATTTGGAGTGATTGATCTTGGCACCCGAGGCTTCCCCAAACTCTTCTAAGATTTTTTTATAGGCTTTTGCTTCCTTGATCGTGGGTGTGCCATGGAGTAAGGTGTCATCCATGAACTATTGGTGTGTGGAAGTTAGACAGTTTTCGAAAGGTTTGATGTCTGTTATTTCTCATGTTGTTGTTGCGCTTTTTATGCTTCGACTGAGACCTTCCATTATCAAAATGAACAGGAAGGGGGAAAGCGGGTCTCCTTGTCTGATGCCTCTCGTAAGCTAGAAAGGTTTGGCTGGGGCTTCATTTATTAGGAGCGAGTAGCTTGTCGTTGAGACTAGGATGACAATCCAGCTGATCTAGTGTTGGGTTAAACCAAAAGCTTCCAGAGTCTTGACCATGTAGTGCCATCAAATTTTGTCATAGGCTTTTGCTAGGTCAAGTTGTATTATCACCCCCCCTCTCCTCTGGATTTTCAGGGTGTGGATTAGCTCATGGGTATGGATGATGTTGTCCATGATTTGTCTTCCTTCCACGAAGCCCGTCTGTTCTTGTGAAATCAGTGTGGGTAAAAGGGGTTTCAATCTATTGGCTATGACTTTGGAAATTATCTTGTACACCACATTGCATAAAGCTATAGGTATGTACCGGTCGGGGGTCCTTGCTTCATTTTCTTTGGGAATTAGAGTAATCATTGTGGCATTTAGCGCTTTTAGGATGGAGGTCGACCGTCTAGAGTCCCCCACCACCCTATAAACACCATGTTTGACCACTTCCCAACAGGCTTTGAAGAATTCCACTGTGAAACCATCTGGACTTGGGGCTTTCCCGTTGGGCATCTCCTGGATCACTTGATCAATTTCCTCCTTAGCAATGGGTTTGTTTAGGTTGCTATTTTGTTCCTCGATGACTAGGCGGGGGATGTGATGAGTTATCCTTTGGATGGCCTCCGTTCGGTCTTTGTTGGGTTCCTGGGCTATCCCATGGAAGTGACTTACCAGAGTATTTTCAATCTCCTTGTGGGATTCTCTCTCGATCCCATCCTGATCCTTAATTTTCAGGATTTTGTTGTGGGCTCTTTTGGTAATGGTTGTTCTATGAAAAAACTTGGTGTTCCTCTCTCCTTCCTTTAGCCATCTGATTCGGGACTTTTGGCGCCATAGAATTTCTTCTTGCTAGCATCTTGCCTCCCATTCCTAGGTCATTTGGATCTCTTTCTTTTTTCGATCCTCTATATAGCCCTTTACTATGCATACTTCCTGGAGTTTTCTCATTTTGTCTTCAATATTTTTCTTCTCTTGGTTTATGTTTCCAAATATTTCCTTGTTCCACTCCTTGAGCTTATATTTGATGTACTTTAGTTTTTTTTTATAGAGTTTGAACATCCTCTTCCCTTGCTTTGGTTGTTCCTCCCACCACCACTGGTTGATGTTTTCCTTGAAGGTGGGGTGTTCTATCCAGAATTCCTGAAACTTGAAGGGTCTATTCTTCGGGGAGGTTGGGAAATCTACTTCTAGTTGGACTAGCCAGTGATCAGAACCCCCCAGGGAAGGATGCTGCAGTCTACGGTTAACCCTTGCATAATGATGGACTCCGACACCAAGAATCTGTCTAGTCTTGTCGCAACCTAATGTTGGTTTATCCATTTATTGTTCCAGGTGAACTGTCCATTATTGGTTATGATTTCCACCATCTCTGTTGTGTCTATGAACATTGAGAATTCTTCTGCATCTCTATCCAATCTCCTGGCACCTCCTTTTTTCTCCGCAAGTGATGTGATGATGTTGAAGTCCCCTGCCAGGATCCAGTGGAGGTTGCTGGAGCGGGATTTTAGGTCTTCTAAGTCCAGAAGCATTCTTCTCTTTTCCTTTAACATCTAGGGTCCATACACATTAGTGCATAGAACCATCTCTGTATTCCCAATGATTTGCATGTTAACCAAAAGTGTGTGTCTGGTAGCCTCG
>ML785715.1:379665-397369 GCA_009831015.1 Picea engelmannii
TGGATTGTAGTTATGTACTACTATGGATAGACACAATTGTGTTCTATTGTTGTTCTGATTGCCTTGAAGATTATGAACAGTTTATTGGAGATAATCATCAACCAGATGAATGATGAACAAAGATTTTCCAAATGGAAAACGGTTCAGAGCATTTACTCTTCTAGATTAGAAGAATGGCTCTTGTATCACTCTGTGGAGTGAGCATCATGTTTGATTACTCAGATAGAGTATGGTTTCAATTGATGCTACCGAGTGAATGGTATGTTTTTGTTCTCAAGACCATTACCTGTAATACCTCTCTAGCTAGAAGGGAGTGTTGATATTATGGTAGCTGCGGGAGGTATTTACCTCCATGTGTGAACCTGACAAGAATAGAATACTCCGGGAAGAAAGAATAAACCCTAATGAGTTGGCTAATAACCCTAGAAGACTTGTCGGCTCAAGAACATAATTTATATTAGGTTATTAGTCGGCCTAGACAGATACCCAGAATAATAAGTCGGCCTAGACAGTTAGCCAGGAATAATATAAATACAGGGCGTCAATCTCTCATTTGTCACAGTCTCAGAATTGCAGAGCAGCAATTGGTGCGCACTACAATACCCAGTCTTGTGTGCAGGTTTGAGGAGAGCTGCCGGTGCAGCTGTTGCAACTAGCAGTTACGTTTTGTCTTGGACTATCTCTTGGCTATGGTTTGGAACATCTGATCAACCTTTGTTGATGCGCTATTCTTGGGGAAAGGTGTGCTACCCTTTATTTGGCTATCTAGCCTAGGGTTTTCTTCCAGAGTGATTCTCTGTCAAGGTTAAGGTGCTTGGAGGGTGGCTTCGGTCTATGGTTGGGTGACAAGGGTATTGTCAATGGTAAAACGCGCACACATATTTCATATTCTAACAGTTTTTTCATGATCGTGATGCCAATTCCTTAACATTCTGGATATGAGTCGACCAGGTGTTTTGTTCTTAAAATCAATGTCTGGAATTTTCTGTGTTTTTCGCCTACCTTGTTTCTTGTTTTTAACTTCATTCAAATCAACCATAACTGTCTCAAGACTAGGAACACCAAGAACCTTATCTTTCAGATTATCCAATACATCTTCTAAGGATTTTTTAGGAATAAAATCGCGCCTCAGGTGTTTGCCTTTGGATGACTTATGAAAAACAACAAGGATTTTAGTTATAGACACACGACTTCCTTGCAATTCGACATGTAGGTTTTCCAGAAAAGGGGTTGATAGGCAAGGGCTAGATGACTCATCAAAACGCTAAGGTGAGTCTATCACGGTTTCAGGTGGAGCAAACCCATTTATATCCACGAAATCTTGCCAACTATCCCCAACTTTTGACGATTGTGAAATGACCAAAATTCGAATCAGGCCGTGATGAAACAAGCTAGACTGTGCATTAAGTTTATCTTTTGGTAAACTCTAGCCATTTTATGCAGGCTCTTGAGCAAGTAGAATGGCATATTTAAACCAAAACCTAAAAACACCATCAACAAACGGACATGATACAGGAAGACTAGTCCATATCTACCCTCACAGGTGACAAACTGCTTAAGTATCAACAATAAAACATGCCATCGAGGTTTAAACAAAACAATTGGTGTACCTTTGACATTATAGCGCTACCTCTTGGAAGCCCATAGTAGGTTCCACTAGACACCTTCGAATTTGAGGTTTTTGAACCAGCAAGCTCCCTCTTGGGGTAATCCCGTGGCTTCTGCAATTGAATCCTAAGTCACTTCCAACTGTAAATATCCAATCTTGGCCTTAGTACCATGGAATGTTTGGGAAAAATCCTGAGCAACCTCGGGGTTAAAAACCTCGAATAGTTTTATGAACCCGACCCAATCATAAGCCACGAGATCGTCCACAACGTCGTCATGTGAGAGGAGGGCCTGTGAGCCATTTGGCTCCATCCTCACCACATGCGCCATCGGTTTGGTCACAAAAAACCAACAGGAGTAGCAAAGGGGGGAGTGTGTTTGAAACCACACGAAATAAAGGATAAGCTCTGCATTTTCGGAGGAGACCCGATACCTAAGGCTTTGGGAGAAAGCCACCATAGCCACCATTCAACTTGTTGAGTTGACGCTGAACTAGAGGACATGGAAAAACGAAAACCACCTTCTCTAATGACCACCGAACCCAACAACGAAGACTTACCACCTAAGGCAATGAATGCGAACTTAAGGCAAAAGGATGAAAGAGTAATTGTTTCAGAGTGTGACTGACAGTCCTGTACAATGACGATGAGACTGTGATACAACTACAAGGGATAACATTCATATTTCAAATTACCCCAAAGTTATTGTTTTATGCACAATCGTAGATGTGGCAACGTGATAATCAAAACATCACAAGAATAAAATGCCTAAGGCATACCTCCAAGGTGAGCGACTCATGTGCTAATGGTAAGAAAGAAACCCAAAACATGATAGGTTCAAAAGCCTTTAAGGTTATTAAAATTATTAGATGCCCTTAGGTGTTCATCCAATTTTATGAAGGGAAACTCTATAAACTGTATGATGCGTCCAAATCAGAACTTGTTCCAATTTCATGCTTACAGTCATGAAATTGAACAAGAAAATCGAGAGATTAAACACACAGCTAATCAAACACACAGCTAATCAAACAATTTTTTCAAAACAAAAACATGATAGAAATCTTTGCAAATGTAAAGAGACAGTTACAATTTTTTTTATCCCATTAAGATGATATTTTACATTGATAAATCAACATGAATATCTAGCTGCCAACAATGGCGACACGTTGGGCGAAGTAGTTATCTCTACATCATCAGAACTTTATATCAGGGAACAAATAACTCATATATTTACTAGAAACAATTAAAAGACAGATCAAGCATTTTGACATTAACTCAGAAAAGTAACACAGTCATACCATCGAATAAAGTTCTGTCAAAATATTGTAATCCGAAATTTCGTTTCGATCAAAGGGGTAATGATATTTATACAAGTAACTTCAATGCCGTTGATAGGGCCATTGTTGCCAACAGGCGTTTATAGCCTTGGAAGGGATGCCATTTAACCCTCTCCAGTACTTCGATCCCATCCAAAAGTCGTCCATCTATGATAAAAATATATTGACACTCGATCAATTTAAAAACATACCCGAGTATCTTCGAACCTGACATTGCTTCGCTGCCAACAGGCCTATCCAGTACCCCAACGAAGTTGTCTTGGTATCATGTGTGCATTTACCCGCTTCCAGTAGACCTGTTCAGTATCCCAACGGGTTTACACAATTTCCACACATTACAGTGCTTCCAATTCTCTAAAATTGTTTATAAATTTTTAAGAAACTTCACGGTAACAAGAGAGCGGGGTTATACTGAAGATTTCACAGCCAAGTAATGATAGGATTGATCTTTAGAATTGTTTTTTCGTTCTTTGAGAACTGATAAATTTCATTATAATTTGGACATTTAGATTTCAGTGAAGAAATCATCTCAGGAATGGGGAAGTACTATGAGTTGATCTCATTAGAACTGGGACGGCGTAAGAAGTTTTAAAGATACTTGTATTTCCCCGAGACTTCAACAAAAACCGGGAACAATAATTTGGCAAAGACTTACCATAACTGATCTGAGTTTAGAACTTAATGTGTAGATGCATTGAACTGTTCTTAACTACTGCTAGTGAAAGATCAAATTCCCTTCAATAATGAGTGGTGATTCAGAAATAATCGTTAAGGAAACACAAAAAAACAAACAAAGTGAAAAAAAAACGAAAAAAAAACAAAAGAAAACGTAAGCTAAAAATATTTACAAGGGGGGTAAATATCATTTTCTCAGGTGAATTATTTCTTGAGAGACTGGCCATTCACTGGAAAAATGTCTGGCTGTCCCTCTAAGTTGTGTAAACGAAAAGAACTAGGACCCAATTTTTGAGAAATGACAAAAGGCCCCAGCCACAGGTTTTGAAACTTGGTATGTTCTCCTTTATTCTCGTGCGCTTTGTCCCATTTGAGGACCAAATCCCCCACATCAAAATTTCTTTTTGAGGATGAAATTGTATCGAACCAACTCTTTACATGCTGATCCAATTTCTGTTTTGCTTGTGCCCTTACTTCTTCCAATTTTAATAAAGCGTTTATCTGATTCTTTAAAGGGCGACATTCCTCTTCTTGAACTTTCTGCGACAATTGTAGAGAAGGGAGCAAGACATGTGGAGGAAGGATGAATTCTCTTCCGTAAATGAGGAAGAAAGGAGAATTACCGATGGAAGTTTTTGGAGTGACTCTATCAGCCCAAAGTGCCTTGTACAACACATTGTGCCAATTTTTGTGGTTTTCCGACACTGTTCTCTTTATTATCTTGATCAGGTTTTTATTTGTTGACTCAGCCAAATCGTTTCCTTGTGATTAATAGTTGACAAAGTATTTTAGTTTAATCCATTTTTCTAAAGCAAAGACATTCATATCCAGGGAATCAAAATAAGAAGCATTGTCGAACACTAAACATTCAGGGATTCTGAAACGAGTGATAATATGAGAGTTTAGAAAAGAAACTACCTGATTCGTGTTGACTACCTTTAATGGTAAGGCGTCAGACCACCTTGTAAAATAATTTGTTGCCGTAAGAATGTACTTGTGTTGTTGTGAGGAAGGAGGATTAATCGGTTCTATAATATCTAGGCCCCACTGCTGAAAAGGTGTGTCTGCCGTGACAGGTTATAAAGGGAAAGCAACCTTTTTCACTCGTCCTGCAGCCTTTTGACAGATTATACATTTGCGGGCCAAAGTGTGAGCATCCTTAAACAAGGTGGGCCAATAGTAGCCAACCCTAAGTACTTTGTGGATGGTTGTATCTCCACCAAAATGACCCCTGACATCGTCGAAATGAAGTTCAACTAACATCCTTTCAGATTCCTCTTTTTCTAGGCAACGCAAAAAAACACCGTCAAAATTCTTTCGAAATAATATATCATTAATTAATTGGAAAGATGCAGACCTAAGCCTCAGTTCTCTTATGTTTTTTGGATCAAGGTTGCAAAGAGCATTTCCGTGCAACAAATAAAATATGATATTATCATACCATGAATTAGGCATAGTTTGTGTACAACAGATTTGTGTTTCGTTATGCAGATTTGCAATGGATGTATTTATTTGATTTTCTGATTTTTCAACTGAATCAACTACCAATTTACAAAGGCCTTAACCTCTAACAATTTGTGCAGGCACTATTTCGAGATTATACTCCTGAAGGGATGTCATCCAATTTGCCCTTTTCTCCCCTAGCTCTCTCTGCACTAACAAATTTCTTACAACAGGGTATGGAACAACAACTTTTGTTTTGGATTTGAAAAGGTAAGACCTGAAATGTTTAACTACTTTGAATATGCCCGCTGATCTACAACGAGGTAATTTAATTCTGCTCTTTTAAAGGCAGAGTTCATAAATGAAATAGGTATCTCGTTGTTTTCAACATTTTTTTGTGTAAGCACATCAACATAAGATCTGTCAGATGAAAAAGTATACAATGTGAAATCCTGGGAGAAATCAGGACTCATAAAGGAGGGTGCTTTGATTATATCTTTTCTAATGGAATTAAAAGTTTGATTCTCTTGTGATCCCCATTTGTACAAAACATATTTTTTGATCAGATTTTGTAGAGGTTTAACCATCTCAGAAAAACTTGGAACAAATCGTCTGACAAAATTAATTTTACCCAAAAAGGATTGCATTGCCTTTTTGGAAGAAGGTGGGGGAAGGTTGGCAATGGCTTGGGTTCGTTCAGGATCAATCATCATTCCATCTTTACAGGCTATAAACCCAAGCAATTTTCCTTGTTCTACTGCATAGATTGATTTTTTAGGATTGAGTGAAATACCGAACATGCGACATCGTTCTAACACAGCCCTAAGATGAGACATGTGATCTTTCTTGTTTTTCGAAAAGACAATGACATCATCCAGGTAGACAACAACTCACTGATTGATAAGGCCACCCAAATCAATGTCCATTGCCCTATGGTAAGTGACATCGACATTGATCAATCTGAAAGGCATTTTCCTATAGGTGTATGTTCCCCATGGAGTACAAAAAGTGGTTTTCAACTGATATGATGGAGACACAAGGACCTGGTTATACCCTAAGAAACCATCTAATAAAGATAACCTCTCAAAACCAGATACTTGTTGCAAAATTTGTTCCATTGGGGGAACAGGGTAATTGTCTTTATCAAAGGCTTGGTTTAAATTGCGAAAGTCGACACAAAGTCGAATTTCTCCATTTTTCTTCCTTACTGGGACTAAGTTGGATACCCATTGAGTATGTTGGCCTGGAAAAATGATCTTGGCGGTGAGTAATTTATTTAGCTCATTTTTACAGTAGGTTCTAATTTATGATGCATTTTTCTCAATTTTTGTTGAAAAGGTTGGGTTTGGGGCTTCATGGGAATTACATGCTATATTATGTTTGGATCAAAGGTTTTTAGATCATCATACGTCCAAACAAACACATCTTTGAATTCTTTGAACAATTTTATGAATGCAAATTTTTCTTGTTCAGAACACCCTTTTCCTAGATTGATATTTTGAGGATTATCTTGCATTCCTAAATTTACAGTTTTGTACAATAAGGATGAACTATTTGTTTTGCAATTGACTACCCCTCTAAACTTGTCGTGTAAATCATAAAATTTCTCTAATCTAACAACATATTTGAGGATAGAGTTTACCAACTCAGATGATACTTTTGCAAAACAAGGGTCAGATATTACCATGAAATCTCAGAGGTTTTCATTGTGGGTGCTTTCATCGATTACTGCATCTTGGAAGGTGTCTTCCATATGCAAAAAATTGATGATCTGCTGATCGTCATCAAACACTCGCCAATTTGTGATGTTGTCGGGGATCGATGGCCTAAATAACAATTCAACCGAGAATGCGTTAGGAGAAAGACCTTCAATAGACAATAATTTAGAGGCAACATTAGCTAATAAATCAACTTCTGAATTACTAGACCTAGGAATGGAATTTATATTAAAAGCGAGAAATTTGTGTACTAAACTCCATACCTCGGTTTGGTAGTTTTTCAAATGCGGTGACAAACAATGTATCGTGTTTCTTCCCTGTTTGACTACGATCTTAGAGTCACCGAATACTACCAAGTTTTGCACATTGAGGTCCAACGCATTCTTTAGTCCCTGCAGAAGTGCTTCATATTCTATTGTATTGTTAGTACATTCAAATTCCAATCGACAAACAATACATGTTTTATTACCTTTGAGATCAATTAGTACACAACCAACACCTGCCCCTTCCCAGGATTTAGATCTATCAAAGTATAAGGACCATATTTCTTCGTCATTAACAATGTTCGATGTACTTGCCAGAGTTTCCATCTGAGTATAGGATGATATTTCAGACTTCTATTCTGGGTTGGTGATAGAGGATATTTCAGTCATGAAATTTCCAAAAAGGTTATTCATTCTCTGTGTCTCAATCGAATTTACAACAGTAGTGAAAGGCTCACTGGGATCATTTAAATCTGTAACAGTGTACTTGAGGTACCGTTCTCTATTTATTCTGATCTTGTTAGGCTATCCATTTTCTGACATCCACATATGAGACCAATTCGTAGAAAAATAGCCATGTAACTGCTCTGGCCAATCTCTACTAAAAAATAAACCATAAACCTCCGTAATGTCAACAACAATAATATCAATTACTTGGTGGACCTTTGGGTTGGATGACAACCTTATCAACACATTTTTAAGTTCACCAATGACCTTGACATTAGTTCGATCTAACTGAATGATCTTGAAATCAAAAGGTTTTACTTCAGCGTTAATTTTCTGACACACAGATAGAGGCATTACATTTGACGAGGCACTAGAATCAACCATACAATTATGTACATTTCTGTTGAAAATTTCGAAAGTTAGCAAAACACGAGGTACATTTTTTCGTGAAGAGACAACATAATTCTGCTAATTTTTTATGGCTGTACCTGAAATAGTCTTATCTAAATTTTCTACAGTTTTCTCTGATATGTCCCTTTTATTCTGATTTTCAGACGATATTTTACCGGGGACATCTTTAGTTTTATTTGGGTCACTTTCTACTGATTTCTTGCCGATAGAATCATTCTTTTTATTATTTTCAGCAATACTTTGGAGCATTTTCTGTAGGATAAGAGGAAATTTAAGTAATTCAAAAACTGATATATTTTCCCTTAGTTTTTTAAGATCTTCAACCAAATCATATTTTAAAACYKGGGCAACAAGGTTTTGTCTAGTTTCGATTTKCTTTGGCTGTTTTGAAACCAAATTCCTACTTGTTTCGGGTGAAAGTTTGTTTTGTGCTTTACTTCGAGTGTTATAAGGATGAAAAATTTCAAAATTTGCTTGAAAGATGTTGTTTGACAAATGCCTGAAAACAGGAGGAGATGAGTCCTCCTCATCAGGTGTTTCTTCTTCACCCGTATTGTCTTGATTTCTAGGAGGTGCAGAAGCAGTGTTATCATGTGCTTCCAGTATCGTTTGCAAAGCATACTGTAGTCCTTCAAAGTTTAGACCTTCTGTGGTCGGGTTTGGCCAGTTTGGAGGAAAAGGTTTCCTGAAAGGTGGTCTAAAACCTCATTTACTTGTAGATGCCTCTTCAACGGATGTTTTTAAGTCTATGACGTGATTGGATAATTTCTGGAAATCTTTCTGCAAACTTTCCAAGTCTAATGTCTCTTGTTGATTTTTATTTTGAGGAGGTCTAGTGAGAATTTCTATTTTATTTTTAGAAGATGAAGCTGTTTCAGCCTCACTATTTAAACTATCTTTTAAGCTCAGAATGTCCTTCTCAATAAGGACTGCATCCTCAAAGGCTTCTAATAATGTGTTCTTTTTGGACCTTTTAACCCATATGACTATATTGTTATGCAGGGCCTTATTATAGTATGCAACAATGAAGTTTTCTGCAGGCATCAAATCTATAAGGATTTTGTTTTTTAATGTTAGGAATCTCTCGTTGAAATCCTTAACTTTTTCTTTAGGGTTCATTTTCAGACTAGAGAGTTCCATTACCAGGACTTCTGGAGATTTATCATCTCCAAATTTTTCCAGAAAGCATGTTTCAAACTTTTCCCAAGAGACAATGGTTTGAGGTTGTTGCGCAAAATATTAGGTTGAGGCATTCCCCTCAAAAGTGTAGGGGAATAACCTGCACATGACATCCTTGTGCTTGACACTCCAAAGCCTAGCAACTAACATAAATTTCTTGATGTGATCCTCAACTGATTGCTTCGAATCTAGGTTGAATTTGGGAAGCCACTTTTCAGGATGTTTGGGCAATGGGTGTTGGGGTCTAGGCACTGCCATGACATCTTGATCGAGCCAAGGTATGGCGGGATTATTTTGGTTTTCCATGGTAGTTGGTGGAGTTGAAGGTTGAGATCGTTCAGACGAAGAATTGCTTTTGTCCGAGGATTCCTCTCTTGAAGAGGGAAAAGAAGAACAAGGTGGGGATGGTGGGATACCAGATCCCCGAACACCAAGGATTAGTGCTTCAGAAGGATCGATGATATTACCGCGTAATGGGTTTTCGGGCAGACCAGTGTCAAGAGGTTGATTAAGTTGTCTACCAGGTTGTTTGATTCAAGATAAAGCACTTTGAGTTCTTAGAATTGACTGGCGAACAATTCCCTGTACGTCAATCCCTTGAGGAACTCGTGTCACTGGTTCGACGAGAATGCCAGGAGTAGTTTCTGAGGTAGTAGCTGGGTCAAGTGTAACATTAGGGTCTGAGCGACTACGCGTCACGACAAGAGAACGATTGTTTGGGGGAGTCCTACGGCCTCCTCGTGCCATTAATAACTTTCAGGCCCTCCTTTTAGTGCCATTTGTTGATAAACGTTTGTGACACACTGTCAACGGGAAGGGAAGATCTGTACCGGGGTTGTCTATTTAACCCAAGCTGTTTGGAATGATTTACCTTGACGGGTTTTATGGCTCCGTTAGCCGACTTGAGATTCTAAAATAACTAAAAGATGTGAGCTAACTAAAGGTACAACTCTAACAATCGACACTTTAATTACAAATGATTAACTAACAATGTTTATGTACAATAGTTATATACAATTTACAAGGTTTACGTAAAGCCTTGTGAAAATAATTGTTTAAAATAATGGATCTAAAAAAGATTAAAAATAAACAAAATTATTCTAGTACTCCAACTAGAAAAATAGTAAACAATGGATGAATAAGATTATAAATGATATAATGAAAATAGACAAAGCATTTAACGTTTAAATGATGCAATCACTATTCATTCACAAATCAATGAATTAAATAAATAATAAACTAACTAACCTCTCACTGATCAGTAGTACTAAGCTAGATTCATCTCTCTGTATTTGTATGAGCTCCTCTTAACCTGTGTCAAATGTAAACCTATGACAAAAGCAAGCATAATATTTCCTGAAGAAATTCAAAGAATTCTTTTATATTCTGGAACGAGTTTATGATGACAGAAAGACAAATGATTATATATCATGTGACTTTAGAATGTCCAATAACTGAAAATGAAAGAAATTCCAATTCTCAGTAATGGTATTACCAACTACTTAGTATCTAATGTAAACTCAAAATACTTGAATATATGATCAGTCACAGATATCAATTGGACCAAAATATAATGAACCACATGAAGAAAAACATGATATAAAAGATTATATGTAGAACAGACTAAAACTAGTTCGATACAGATAAAATTTCACATCTAAAAATTACATGAGAAAACAATGAAAACATTACACAGCCTACACATGACGAAAGCCAAGGAGTAAACTGTTTTTCCATATACTTTCAAAAAAATAAGTCCATCATATGGTCCAGGAAGAATTGTCCCTATCACTGAGCAAGCAACGCTATTTAAACAAGTTTCTGATATGTTTCTCATATCATGCAAGATAGAGGCAGATCTTTTAAAATAAGTTTTTACTAAAGTAAAATAACAAAAATATAGTTCTGTTGAAGTCTTTCAATCCAAAACAGTTACATTAATAAACATTGTTTTTCAACAAAAAGAAAATTACAAGTCCGTTGTATGCTCAACCTATGACTCATTCCCTTAATCATAGCACATCAATCTGCTGTTCACCCGATACAATGAAAACGTAATCAAAATTAGACAATAGTCAAAACAAATAATTCAAAAGACAAGCTACATAATCTTCGATTCTGTAGCTAGTCTAAAATAAAAACAAAATAAAAACGAATTTACTTATTATCCAAACAAAATCAATCATGAAATACAAATGAACTATTTACCAATTCAGAAATTTGAAAGAGAGGCATCAAACAAATCTGAGTTTATAATAGTATTGAAATTGGTTGAATTTTTAATAATCACATTCCCTGATCTTTTAATACACTTATTGGCTCTGTGTGAAGTCGATCGAACGCAAGCTCTGAGCTCATCATTTTCCATGTCAAGAGCTGAGGTTCGAGTGACCACTTGATTCAACTGTGCCTATAGGTAAGGAATATCCTGATAATACCTTTCGATCCAGTCAAAACAATTTTCACAATGCACCAGTCACATGCTTGGTAAAGGCCGAACTTGATCTGTAGTGGGTAACTTACCATGTTCCATGATTCTTTTGAGATCATGTTGAATGCTCGTAAAACCTTGCTGTTTCATTAAGAAAGGAGGCAGATTTGATACGAAATCGAACTGTGGTGCATCGACATTGGTATCATTCTTAGAAATACGGTCGTCGACATCAATAACAGGGATTGGTTTTTCATGATCTTGATTCCGATTCCTTAGCATTCTAGATATGAGTCGACCAGGTCTTTTGTTCTTAAAATCAATGTCTGAAATTTTCTGTGTTTTTCACCTCCCCTGCTTCTTGTTTTTAACTTCATTAAAATCAACCATAACTGACTTAGGGCTAGGAACAACATGGACCTTATATTTCAGATTATCCAATACACATTCTAAGGATTTTTTAGGAATAAAATCGCGCCAAAAGTGTTTTCCTTTGGATGGCTTATGAAAAACAATAGGGGTTTTAGTTATAAACATAGGGATTCCTTGCAATTCGACATGTAGGTTTTCCAAAGAAGGGGTTGATAAGAAAGGGTTGGAGGGTTCATCAAAATGTCGAGGTGAGTCTATCATGGTTTCAGGTGGAGCAAACCATTTCTATCCACAAAATCTTTCCAACTATCCCCAACTTTTGACAATTGGGAAATGACCAAAATTTGAATCAGGCCATGATGAAACAAGCTAGACCGTGCATTAAGTTTTGCTTTTGGTAAACTCTAAACAAGCTAGACTGTGTATTAAGTTTTTCTTTTGGTAAACTCGAGCCATTTTATGCAGGCTCTTGGGCAGGTAGAATGACATATTTAAACGAAAACCTAAAAACACCATCAACAAACAAACATGATACATGAAGACTAGTCCATATCTATTCTCACAGGTGACAAACTACTTAAGTATCAATAATAAACCATTCCATCAAGGTTTAAACAAAACAATCAGTGTACCTTTGACATTATAGCACGACCTCTTGGGATCCATTAGTAGGTACCACGAGACACCTTCGAATTTGAGGTTTTTGAACCAGCAAGCTCCCTCTTGGGGTAATCCCGTGGCTTCTGCAATTGAATCCTCAGTCACCTCCAACCGTAAATCTCCAATCTTGGCCTTAGCACCATCGAATGTTTGGGCAAAAGACCGAGCAACCTCGAGGTTAAAACCCTCAAGGTTAAAACCCTCAAATAGTTTTATGAACCCAACCCAACCATAAGCCACAAGATCATCCACATCGTTGTCGTGTGAGAGGAGGGATTGTGAGCCATTTGACTCCATCCTCACCACAGGCGCCATTGGTTTGGTCACGAAAAACCAATAGGAGTAGAAAAGGGGGGAGTGTTTTTGAAACCACACAGAATAAAGGATAAGCTCTGCATTTTCAGAGGAGACCCGATACCTGAGGTTTTGGGAGAAATCCACCATAGTCACCATTAAACTTGTTGAGTGGATGCTGAACCAGAGGACATGCAAAAATGAAAACCACCTTCTCTAATGACCACCAAACCCAACAACAAAGACTTACCACCTGAGGCAATGAATGCGAACTTAAGGCAGAAGGACGAAGGAGTAATTGTTTCAGAGTGTGTCTGACAGTCCTGTACAGTGACAATGAGTTTGCGATACGACTACAAGGGATATCATTCATATTTCAAATTACCCCAAAGTTATTGTTTTATGCACGATTGAAGATGTGGTAATGTGATAATAAAAAAATCAAAAGAATAAAATGCCTAAGGCATACCTCCATGGTGAACGACTCATGCACTAATGGTAAGAAAGAAACCCAAAACATGATAGGTTCAAAAGCCTTTAAGGTTATTAAAATTATTAGATGCCCTTAGGTGTTCATCCAATTTTATAAAGGGAAACTCTATAAACTGTATGATGCGTCCAAACTAGAGCTTGTTCGAATTTCATGTTTACAGTCATGAAATTGAACAAGAAAAATGAGAGATTAAAAGAAATGAAATCAAACACACAACTAATCAAACGAATTTTTCAAAACAAAAACATGATAGAAATATTTGCAAACATAAAGAGGCAGCTACAATTTTTTTTATCCCATTAAGACGATATTTTGCATTGATAAAATCGGCATGAATATCTGGCTGCCAACATGTTGATTATTAAAATGAAGCCCAAAACTCATACAATGGGTTTAATAAATTTCAAAACATATAAGATAGTAGTTGTATGATATTAAAAATCTCTAGCACATGTTGCATAAGGAATATAGGAATGACTCTCCACTCCACATATTTATGATAGACCAAGAATGAAGTTAAGAACAAACTCCTATTCACACTATAACCTCACACTATAACCTTGAAAGATAATGATAAGAAGTCCTATACATTGAGACCTATAAGGATGTAGAAGAAAAAAATCATATCTTGGAGAGGCATTGATTCTTTAGAAGAATACGTAGCTTATAACTGGTCTAAGTGGAATGGTGGTGGAACCCTTTGATACACTCCTTGTAGCATGTAGTCCTAGACATTGAGACCTATAAGGATGTAGAAGAAAAACATCATAACTTGGAGAGGCATTGACTCTTCAGAAGAATAAGTAGCTTATAACTGGTCTAAGTGGAATGGTTGTGGCACCCTTTGACACGCTCCTTGTAGCATGATAGTGCACATAATTAGTACATGGTAATGAAATTATGTTGTCAACATGGATTTATGTGTGTTTGACAAGACTCAAAATTAGGGAAAATTTTAAGGATTCATAATTATCTTAAAGTGTAGAAATGTTGGCGAATCTTACTAATTCTTAAAATGCCAACCATAAAATTTTGGACATTTCTTTTTTTGTAAAAATATGCAAATTTATAAGAATTTTATTTAGAGAAAATGTTGGTGATTTTTAGAGTAAAATACTTTTATCCTATAGAATTTGGGCAAATCATTTTAGAAAAAATGGAAATTGGTGAAACTTTTTTTTGGTAAAAAACATGCAAAATTAGCCCATTGATGAAATTTAGTCCCTAAAATTTTCCTTGCTCAAAATGTGTCTTATGTGTTTCCATTAGGCTTTATATTATAGACTTAAGAGCCTAGCAATGAACATTAAGAAGAGGCAAGGCATGTGATGTGTGAAGTACTATACATTCACTTAAATCTGTTGATGTGGCATGAGTAACTTGAGGAAGTGAAGAGGACATTGGCTAATTATGCAAATGGAGGAATAGGTGACACTAAGACACTTGTAATCTAGTCACAACCATAGATGTTGGAAGCATGCTTTATAGTCATGTGTGACTTTGGGATAATCATGATGGAGTAATTGAGGAATAATATGGAATAATCATGAGGAAATAATCATGATGTAATAAGCTTGACAAAGGAACTATGATGGCATAACCATGGAATAGTCATAGATGTTGGAAGCATGAAATGATTTATAGGCACATGTGACTTTGGGATAATCATGATGGATTAATTGAGGAATAACATGAAATAATCATGATGTAATAATCTTGACAAAGTAACTATGATGACATAATCATGGAATAATCATGGTGGGATAATCATGATAGGTAAGGGTGGTATAATCATGATGAGTATAAAGGATTCCATGTTGTAGTAGTAACGGAATTCCAACAGTGAACCAAGGATAACTTAACACACTTGAGGTACCCCTATTGTAGGTAATCCTCTGTCAAAGTGTTGTGAATGATGGGAATGTGCTCCAACATGGAACAAGGTGTGAATCATAGTAAGACCTAAACAATGCTATTGCTCGATTAAGAAGTAGATGCCTTATATTACCTAAGTTGAGTTAAATGATATAGGTTGATGATGTAGGTCATTAGAAGAAATTTTTGGAAGTTATGGTGACATTAAATTTGAATTATTATTAAACTTGGGAGGCCTATGGGATGTTAAATTGTGAAATTCCAAGATTGGAAAATAAAAAATACTTGAGAGTAAAGGTGACATGCAACAATACAATCAATGATTAGTGATAGTTGAACAAGATGCTCGGTCTAAAGGACAATAATATGGATAAATGATCAATTTTAGAACAATTAATTAAAGCCCATGAGTATGCCTTGGGTGTACACTTGATGCATAACATTGAGTCACTCAAGGAAGGTGATGAAAACCTCTAAGAAAAATTGATGTAATGATAAGGGGGATGACTCTCTCTCAATTATGAGGTGGTACATTACTAAAACAATTAGTGATCTCCCTTCCTTAATATCGTAGATAAGTGGGTTGAACAATAGGAATAATATTAAGGGTTGTTGGTAAAGCTGATGGTCATGATTGATATAATTTGATGGATTAGGCAATGATAGCTGTGTTGTGAATGATAGCATGAATTAAAAGGTTGCAAGGATTTGACTAGTGGAGCATTTGAAGGTGCCAAATAGTATGACACAGGGTGGTTACCTACCTCACTATGAAGGAGGCAAGTCATTGCAACACATTGAGATTCGTATGATAACAAGAGGTTGAATGTGCATAAATAACAAGTTTTAATATCAAGAACATTATCCTACTCAAACTTGGCTGGTTATGTACGAAATTATCATGGGTTCTAAGTAAGTGACCCAACTAGTTATAGTAGTTACTAGGTGTAATAAGTTAGAATCATGGAAACCATGTCGATTGGAGTGGCATGATTGTTGTGAGTTACAAGTATCTTGGTATGGATACTTTCTATAAAGAGAAGTAATGTCAAATTCCAGGTTATTGAATAAATTTGGGAAATTCCACTGGTAAAATTGTAATTTTTATGAGGCATAAATTCCTAGGGTTAAATCATTCATGGTTACAAGTGGATAAATCATGACAAAAAAATTAAATAACAACAACCACATGTCAAACTTTTTACATGCTATTGGGTATAGTGGTCCTTGAAACAAGTTAAGCCAAATATGTGTATGACCTTGTGAAAGGATCAAAAGATATAAAACGTTGCAAGACATAGAAACAAGATGATGAGTTAACAATGGATGCACATATTAATATCATGATAGATATGGAAATTTGATTTTTTAATTTATTTATGGCATATTATTAATGCCATTAATAGATTATTGCTGAACTTCATGTTATGGATAAAAATACATGCCTAGATTAGATTACTATGGCCCTAGATGATTGGGGATTACTTGGAAGTTTTATCATGGTACTCGGATGAGGAAAAATATGTGAAAATATCTAACATTTGATTTATGTGTTGACTATAGTACCCATAAAATATCCTTCTTATTTTCGTAAGATGAGGAATTATATCCCTAAGATATCCTTCTTATTTTTGTAAGATGATGAATTATATCCCTAGGACGATTGGTAGCCAGGAATGTATCACTTATTTTTGTAAGATGAGGAATTATATCCCTAAGAGGATTGGTAGCCAAGAATGTATCACTTGGAATTCTAACCAATTAGAAATATAAATCACACGATTTAAGATCAAGCAACTAAAAAAATACTTCTCAGTTATCAAGGTAACACTTGGATTATGAGCCTCAAGATTTTGTGTAAATAAAAATAAATCTGGATTGAATAACTCCCCATAATGGAGTTAGGTAAAATAAGTATGAGATCATGGTTTGGGGGGGGGGTTAATACAACTAGTTATTTGAGGAGGTAGCATTTGACATGTTGTAGTTAGCATGTGGTGCTTCATTATTCATGACAATATTTTAGGATATGATGGCATGCAATAGTTGGGATGTGGTTTTTTTGTATTCATGAAGGTATTCATGATGTCATTTTGTAGAGTCAACATGGATTGGAAAACTTATCAAGAGAAGATCCATGTACTATATGGGTATTTTGATGGTTTTTTATATGGAATTAGACGTGACACCTACATTCTCAATTCCTTATATGTTCATGCATTTTTAGTAATACATTTCTGCATATGATATGATGATATGATGTTGTTATATGTCATGCGATAATTGCATGTGGTTCTTTCTATACATAATGGTATTTCATGATGTATCTTTCTTATCATAGAATGCGGTAATTAACATGCAATTGTTTTATATTGATGGTGATATTCTTATAAGTGCATATGGTGATTAATGCTTTGATTTTATGTTATAAGTGGGAGATTGACAATAAACCTACCCATGGGTTTGGAGTGATGGAATATCCAACAATACTGAGAGGGG
>ML785715.1:397404-412489 GCA_009831015.1 Picea engelmannii
TGAATCAATATTGCCTAATTTTTCTTGTTAATTCCTTCAATATTAAGCACACACATTAATTATTCAATTAAGCAATATATGATGAACAACAAACCCTTATGAACATAAGATTTTATCGTGGAACCCAATAGGGAAAACCACCAACAGTTTTCTATTAACTGCAAAATTCTGTTTTTACAAGTTACATAGAAAAAATATGTTCTTCCTTTTAGATCAACACCAACTGATTAGGATGCACACACACCCTTGTTCACCGAAACCAACTGGTAGGAGGCTTAGACCCCCTGTTTAGTCAACTACAATTGACAAGGAAGCCTCTACTCCCCTTGTTCACCAACACCAACTAGTAGGAGGCTTCGACCCCCTGTTTAGTCAGCTACAACTGACAATGAAGCACCTACTCCCCTACAGTCTCCAACGTTCCCTTTCACCACCCAACCACACTTAATTTCACAATGTAATTCAATTTCTTTTGCTCTTCATTGACTTTGATTCATGCATCCATTAACACAAGTCCTATCAGATTTAACCTTTTGACTTCGAATTGTTTTCCCTTGCTCCACCCTTCCTCCCTTTATGCAAGTTATAACACTTATAACTCTTTTTCTATACTCTATTCAAGGTGTTCATAAACACACAAAGATACTAAAAATTCTTCAATTATTCGTAGAGTTATTAACTGTTGCACTTTCTAATTATCTGTTGCAACCTCTCTGTAGTCAAACTTCATCTCATGCTCTTTGGATTCTGTCATTTAATCTTCAATGAATTTGCTGCAATCTAATAAAGCTCTTTATATCAAATACTAGATTTCATAACTGCTGCTTTGTCTTATTCTGTTCTTCAACAAGACATTGACAGGCACCTTAGAACTAACAATTCTTCTTCTTGAACTTTGCTTATGTTTTGATCTTCTTATCTGAACTGCAGAGACACATTCTTCTCACCACTCTTTCTCGTTTATATAATCTTCAAAATGGTGTGAGATATAATGCATTGTGTCCTTTCGTTTGGACCATCAAACCTCTTCATTTAACTTAACCATAATCTCTATTATTATTCAAACCTTACCGTGAAGGATTTTCATAAATTTATCATAGATATGGATCAATTTCATCTTTTAACTCGATCCCAAATCTCTGCAAATACTACAGAAACCGAGTTCTGCTGAGACACTTCCTTCAAACCATTTATATATGACCACAGGTGCAAAACCACAGGCTTATTAATTTTAGCACTGCCTCTTCATTCTCCCTTTTCCTTTTAGCCCCCATATGTCCAGTGCTAGAACCGTGTTCTTTGGTACTTCATCCTTCGGGACGTCAGGCCTTTACAACCTTTCAATCTCCCGAATCAGATTCCATCGAAACAGATGGGACGATCAACATTCGTTCTTCTGTTAGTCGGACGATCCTGGCTTGATCATAGGTTTCGAACAAATCGACGATCATGACTTAATCTCCCAGTGAGTGAACGGTTCATGTTTGTTTCAGGAGTTCGAGACTTCAGGGGTTCGGATAATCACTGCTCCATTTTCCTATGGAGCGATCGACTGTCGGGTAAGTCATAAAATGGTGGAGACCTTTTGCTGTCGGTTAACACTTCCACTTACACTATCCTTCCACTGTACTTGATCATCAGTCGAGAATTCTCCTGAAGTGTTCTTCAGATCAGACTATTCATGTCCACTTCGGGACTTCGGCCTTTGGGACTTCATGAATTAGGTCATTTTCTGGTGGTGAAACTCCCAAAGTAAAACTCTGGGAGTGACGTAACTTGCTGATGTCACTTGATGATGTGGCACGAGCAGAGTGGCTACCATGTGTCACTTAGATTCATGATTTACACGTACCTGAAATGTCGATTTCATCTTAACACTTGTCATTATCCAACTGTGTCCTTGCTGACGCGGTTTGCTGACCTAGATCTCCCGATGTGACACGTATTCTTCTCCTTGATCTAACGGTCAGGATACTTCCCGAAGTGTTCCTCTAATCAAACGACACATATCCACTTCAGGATTTAGGCCTTCGGAACTTCAGGTAATTCAATTTCTCGACTTCCCAGTTCTTCCGAAGTGAGATTCTCCGAAGTGTAACCTCCTCACAACTTTTAACCGGAAATGAATGTTGTTCGTTGATCATGAACTTAGATCGACGACTCGATCTGTCTGCGATGCTGCTTTGCCTTGGTTTAAATCCAACAGATCTTCTTCTTTGCTTATCCTATCCTTCCACTTTAAAGTGATCCAATGACTATCGAGAATTCAGGTATTCAGGATCTCAACCCTTTTGCCTTGCTTATCCTATCCTTCCACTTAAAGTGATCCAACGACTATCGGGAATTTGGGTATTCGAGATCTCAACCCTTTTGCCTTGCTTATCCTATCCTTCCACTTAAAGTGATCCAACGACTATCGAGAATTAGGGTCTTCGAAATCTCAGCCCTTTTGCCTTGCTTATCCTATCCTTCCACTCAACTTGATCTATTGGTCGAGAATGGTCCCGGAGTAGATCAACGATCAGGGATGATTGCGAGGTCCCAAATAGCACGACGTTTAAAACTATTGCCGAGCTTTGGAAAGGGAAATTGCTCGTTGGTAGTGGAACTGATGCCAACCGTAGATCTATTTGGTGGGTGATGATCGACGGTCTAGACTAATTGTGGGATTGGAATTATCACGTTGTTTAATTCTCCTTTCGCTCTCTGCAATCTATACCTGCTGTTGATCTGGCGCTTGCGTATCAACGACCCTGATTTGATATGATCGTTGACTAGTCCTCCAACGATCCTTCTTTTTTAATCTGACGGTATAGATTGAATGTGGGATTGGGAATAACACTCTTTTTAATTCTCCCTTTTCTCTCCACAATCCATCCCTTCCGTTGATCTGGCACTTGCATATTCAACGGTCCTGACTTGATCTGATAGTTGACCAATCCTCCAACGATCGTTAAGCCCACGGTCACTCAGATGATCGACGTGCAATATATATATATATATATATATATATATATATATATATATATATATTTCTAATGAACGACCAAGATCCTTTGTCATCAGATCGACAATTATTATCGCTTTGACCAAAAGGTAGGGGACCTGATAGGTCGTCCCGAGCTCTAGGATGGTGAGCATCTCGAGGAGTCCAAACACCTAGATCCCCCACCATACCCTTGCACTACGCATCGATAAGCTATGGAGAGTGTTGTGTATATAAACCTATATAATTTTTTTTGCACTTCCAAATGTGGGATAAATCCCGTTACATGAGACGATCAACACTATCAATTTCTTGATCAGAAAACTGCTGAGGCTTCTCACCTTTTCCTGTGCATCGATCGATTTCTCAGTCTTTCCATCGATCCCAATGAAAATTATACAATGCGTTCTTCCTTCTGAGATTTTCCTTTCTTATCAGCTTCATTCTTTGCATACTTTCAATGCACGTTTCCTTCTGAGCTTTGACTTCCTTCTTAGCTTTTACTTGCTTATGAGCTTCATTCTTTTCATACTTTCAATGCACTTTTTCTTCTGAGATTTGATCTCTGCATATTGTCTGACATTATATTTATTTGAAATGAACTCTATATACTATTATACTGTTTGACATCAATGACAACACATTAATGACACTATGTCCAACAATCTCCCCCTTTGTCATTGATGGAAACACACCAATTTCATACACAATCTCCCCCTATGATTGTGCTTCTCTCCTCTGAAGTTACTCTCCCCCTTTGAAATCAAGTGAAAAGGATTTCTCCTCCTATGGTAAATCTCTATCTGTATGTATGTTACTGACCAGAATCTGAACTCGGGTAACTTCTCCTGTAATCATGCTCTACCTGCCATAATAACTGAATAACTCTCCCTGTCACTCTGCTCTCTCTGCCTCTGACTGTTCTCCCCCTTTGTTTCTAAAAGGGTATCTCTTCCTGACAAGGTATCTACTCTTGTTATCTCTATGCGATGCCATGTATATTATTTTGTACATCCATAATGCTTCTGCTGTGGATACTACTTCCTTACTGGAACACTGCACAATTCTAGCTCATATTTTTCAAACGACCCTTGGATCTGTCCATTGATTCTCACCGATCTCTAGCCAGATGTATCCATCTCTATCCATGATACTTTTCTATTGTACATTGCTCTAAGGTCATTTGAGAAAGTTTATACTATGCTTGTCACATGACTGCAATTATTTTTGCAACAATTGTCTTCACTCATGTTCAGTATTTGCTATCCACATCTGTGAATGTCCTAGTTTCTTGAACTTTGTTCTCTGATATTCTATTACTGCAACTTCATTTTTCTTCCATGTTTCATTTACTCTTCTTGTTGTATTGTATGAATCATTTCTCATTGATTGTCTTCTTGAGTTCCAACAGTTATGGGCTTTGTGACCATATCCACCACAACTGTAGCATCTCATAGTGTAACAATGTGTAACAATATGTCCAACAATCTTGCAGTTCCAACATCTTATACTGTTGTTGAACCTACCAACTTGTTTTCTTCCATGATGCCTACAATCCAAGGCTTTATGACCATATTCATCATAATAAAAACAATAACCATTAAAAACACTTTCATACCTCCTTTGATTCATCCATGAAGGTGTCTCTCTTCTAAAATTATTTTGAGGTGTATGAGTAGCTTCTGGAAGTCTTCCTTGATATGATCTTTTAAATATTGTAGTGTTTCTTTCATTCTTTGAACATGAAGGACCTGCGTCATACCTGCTTTCCCCTTTTACAAATGAAGGACTTGTATCAGACATGACTTCACTTTTTATAAATGAAAGATCTGCAACAGACCTGTCTTCACCATTTACAAATGAAGAACTTGCATCGGGTTTCTTAGGATTACTAATTTCTTCTTTATTATATCCAAGACCGGATTTGTCATTTGGTGATCTCTGTCTATCCAATATCTCATCCAAGGTCATGGATCTGTTTAAGAACTTGACTTGGGTGTTTGAATTCTCAACCTTCTTTCTAAGATTCACCACTTCTGCTTCCAACTTATGACATGATTCTTCCCTTTTGTTCAACTGGTTCCTCACTACCTCCTCTCTTCTTTTGGCTTCTTCAAGTTGGGATTTCAGATTGACATTGCTTTCTCTTAGTTCTTTTAGATCTTCAAGGTTTCTTCTAAGTTCATCATCTTCCTTCTTTTCTTCTTTTGCTTCACTGATTTCATTCTTCAATTTCTCAATCTCCTCTTCTTTTTCTTCTAGTTGAATATTTTTCTCAGATATGATTTTTTCATTGTCTTTGAGCATTTCCTTTATTTCCAAGATATGCTTTTGACTCTTTTCAAGAAATTCTTTAGGGTATTCATGAAGAAAACTATAGTTTGAATAATTATGTCATAGTGGTATTCATAGAGACTCCAATCAACTTTCTATTTGGTCTTAGATAGTTCTTCATCTACTTCTTTCATGGGATACATGCTAACAAAACATTCTTCTATTGTATCTAAATCTTCTTCTTTACTTGCAGGGGATAATTCAATATCAACATTATTGCGATCAAAATATTGTGGAGAGTCTTTACCTTTATTAATGGTTGAGTCTTCCTCTTCATCCTTGATATGAATGTCTTCTGTGTCTTCTCTTTTGATTTGATACATCTTCTTGGGAGGATGAGCAGATTCTTGAGCATAGGAGTTTTCATTCTTGTCATCCTTCTGCTCCATAGTTGTTTCTTTGGAGGTATCATCACAACACTTGTCATATTATACATCAATCTGAGTAATATGAATTGATCTTTTAATCATGTGTACTTGGTCATATCCAAGGAAAAATTTGTTCAAGGGAAATCTTTGTAGACTGAGAATTTTATCAAGGGCTTCAGTCCCTTTCTTGAATTTTTCAATAGTCTTCAGTTGATCCTTTAGTTGTTTACACCTTTGTTTATATTTTCTCAGTTCATCCAAAACTCACTCAAGCTCAACTTCAAGATTGACTTCTGCTTCAATGTCTGAGTCTTTTTCAAAATAATCTTCATCACTAGAATTGTTGTAGACTAAACTTTGTTCTGATTGAAATGTTTCATTTGACTTCCCATCTAAGTAGAGGTATTTTATCTTGTCCCAAAGTTCCTTTGCAGAGTTACATTCACCTATCTTCTCTTTGACATAATCAAGTAATCCATCAAGGATTGTATTCATTTCCATTGAGTTACTTTCCTTGGATTTATTTTGAGTTGGAGTCCTTATTCTGTTTGGTGGGAAGTAATCAATGATCAATGAATTCCATACTTCAAGTCCCAATGCCTTCAGATGACTTTCCATTCTTGTACTCCAAAATATGTATTCTTCTTTTCCAAGTATTGGACTTCCATTCACAGTGTAAATCTCTTGTTCATCCATCTATGCTTAATTTGATCTTCCTTACAGTTTGTTAGACTGTTCTTTAAAGGAAACTGAATCTGATACCAATTGATGGAATATCCAACAATACTGAGAGGGGGGGGGTGAATCAATATTGCCTACTTTTTCTTGTTAATTCCTTCAATATTAATAACACACAATAATTATTAAATTAAGAAATATATGATGAACAACAAACCCTTATGAACACAAGATTCTATCATGGAACCCAACAGGGAAAACCACCAACACTTTTCTATTAACTGCAAAATTCTGTTTTTACAAGTTACATAGAAAAATGATGTTCTTCCTTTTAGATTAGCACCAACTGATTAGGATGCACCCACACCCTTTTTCACCAACACCAACTGGTAGGAGGCTTCGACCCCCTGTTTAGTCTACTACAATTGACAAGGAAGCCTCTACTCCCCTTGTTCACCAACACCAACTGGTAGGAGGCTTCAACCCCCTGTTTAATCAGCTACAACTGACAAGGAAGCACCTACTCCCATATAGGCTCCAACCTGCCCTTGCACCACCCAACCACCCTTAACTTCACAATGTAATTCAATCTCTTCTTCTCTTCATTGACTTTGATTCATGCAACCATTAACACAAGTCCTATAAGATTTGACCTTTTGACTTCGACTTGTTTTCCCTTGCTCCACCCTTACTCCCTTTATGCAGGTTATAAAACTTATAACTCTTTTACTATACTCTGTTCAAGGTGTTCATAAACACACATAGATACTATCAATTCTTCAAGTATTCTTAGAGTTATTAACCGCTGCACTTTCTACTTGTCTGCTGCAACCTCTCTCCAGTCAAACTTCATCTCATGTTCTCTAGCTTATGTCATTTAATCTTCAATGAATTTGCTGCAATCCAATAAAGGTATTTATATCAAATACTGGATTGCATAACTACTACTCTGTCTTCTTCTGTTCTTCAATAATACATTGACATACACCTTAGAACTAACAATTCTTCTTCTTGAACTCTGCTTCTATTTTGATCTTCTTATCTGAACTACAGAGAAACCTTCTTCTCACCACTCTTTCTTGTTTATATAATATTCAAAACGATGTGAGATATAACACATTGTGTCCTTTCGTTTGGACCATTGAACCTCTTCATTTAACTTAACCATAATCTCTGTTACTATTCAAACCTTGCCGTGAAGGATTTTCATAAATTGATCATAGATATGGATCAATTTCATCTTTTAACTCGATCCCAAATCTCTGTAAATACTACAGAAACCGATTTTTGCTGAGGCACTTCCTTCAAACCATTTATATATGACCACAGGTGCAGAACCACGAGCTTATTAATGTCCAGTGCTAGAACCATTTTAGCACTGTCTCTTCATTCACACTTTTCCTTTTAGCCTCCATATGTCCATTGCTAGAACCGTGTTCTTCGGTACTTCGTCCTTCGAGATGTCAGGCCTTTACAACCTTTCAAATCTCTCGAATCCGATTCCACCGAAACAAATCGGACGGTCAACATTTGTTCTTCCGTTAGTTGGATGATCCTGGCTTGATCATAGGTTTCGAACAAATAAACGATCATGACTTAATCTCTCGGTGAGTGAACAGTTCATGTTTATTTCGGGAGTTCGGGACTTTGGGGGTTCAGATAATCGCCGCTCCATTTTCCTCCAGAGTGATCATCTGTCGAGTAAGTCATAAAAATATGGAGACCGCTTGCTATTGGTTAACACTTCGACTTACGCTATCCTTCCACTGTACTTGATCAACGGTTGAGAACGCTCCCGAAGTGTTCTTCAGATCAGACTGTTCATGTCCACTTCAGGACTTCGGCCTTCAGGACTTAGGGACTTAGGTCATTTGCTGGTGGTGAAACTCCCGAAGTAAAACTCCCGGAGTGATGTAACTTGCTGACGTCACTTGATGATGTGGAACGGGCCGAGTGGCTGCCATGTGTTACTTAGATTCATGATTTACATGTACCTGAAATGCTAATTTCATATTGACACTTGTCATTATCTGACTGTGTCCTTACTGACGTAGATCTCCCGATGTGGCAAATATTCTTCTTCTTGATCTAATGGTCAGGATACTTCCCGAAGTGTTCCTCTGATCAGACGATTCATATCCACTTTGAGATTTCGGCCTTCGGGACTTTGGGTAATTCGATTTCTCCACTTCCCAGTTCTTCTGAAGTGAGATTCCCCAAAGTGTAACCTCCTCACAACTTTTAACCCGAAATGAATGTTGTTCGTTGATCATGATCTTAGATTGGCGACTCGATCTTTCTACGATGCTGCTTTGTCTTGGTTTAAATCCAACGACTCTTCGTCTTTGCTTATCCTATCCTTCCACTTTAAAGTGATCCAATGACTATCGAGAATTCGGGTACTAGAGATCTCAACCCTTTTGCCTTTCTTGTCCTATCCTTCCACTTAAAATGATCCAACGACTATCGAGAATTCGGGTATTCAAGATCTCATCCCTTTTGCCTTTCTTATCCTATCCTTCCACTTAAAGTGATCCAACGACTATCGAGAATTCGAGTATTCAAAATCTCAGCCCTTTTGCCTTGCTTATCCTATCCTTCCACTCAACTTGATCAATCAGTCGAGAATGGTCCCGTAGTAGATCATTGATCAACGATGATTGTGGGGTCCCAACTAGCACGACATTTAAAACTATCGTCGAGCTCTGTAATGGAAAACTACTCGTTGGTAGTGGAATTGATGCCAACTGTAGATCTATTTAGCGGGTGACGATCGACAGTCTAGACTAATTGCGGGATTGGAATTAGCGCGTTGTTTAATTCTCCTTTCTCTCTCCGCAATATATCCCTGCCATTGATCTGGTGCTTGCATAACAACGGTCCTGATTTGATTTGATCATTGAATAGTCCTCCAACGATCTTTCTCTTGTAACCTGACTGTCTAGACTGATTGCGGGATTGGGAATAACACACTTTTTAATTCTCCTTTTTCTCTTCGCAATCCATCCCTTCCATTGATCTGATGCTTGCGTATTCAACGATACTAACTTGATATGATCGTTGACCAATCCTCCAACGGTCCTTAAGCCTACGATCACTCATATGACCGATGTGTAATGTATATATATATAGATATATTTCCAATGAACGACCGAGATCCTTTGTCATCAAATTGATAGTTATTGTCGCTTTGACTAAAAGGTAGGGGGCCTAACAGGTCGTCCCAGGCTCTAGGCTGGTGAGCTTCTCGATGAGTCCAAACACCTAGAGCCCCCACCATACCATTGCACTACGTGTTGACAATATATGGAGAGAGTTGTGTATATAAACCTGTATAAGATTTTTCACACTTCCAAATGTGGGATAAATCCCGTTACATGAGACGATCAACACCATCAATTTCTTGATCGGATGACTCCTAAGGCTTCTCACCTTTTCCTGTGCATCGATCAACTTATCAGTCTTTCCATCGATCTCGACGACATTTCTTCAATGTATTCTTTCTTCTGATCTTTTCCTTGCTTATGAGCTTCATTCTTTGCATACTTTCAATGCGCTTTTGCTTCTAAGCTTTGACTTCCTTCTGAGCTTGTCCTTGCTTATGAGCTTCATTCATTGCATACTTTCAATGTGATTTTCCTTCTGAGCTTTGATCTCTGCATATTGTCTGACATTCTATTTATTTGACATGAACTCTATATACTTTTATATTGTTTGACATCAATGACAACACATTAATGACACTATGTCCAACATGGAGGTCCAATTCATTCAATGATCTCATGGGAGCCCATACCAATGAGGGTGAAAACTCTTCAAGTATCATGTTATGGGTTGGGTACAAACTCAATCAATATAATTATGTCACTGATTCTTTTCCCTCCCATGATGCCAAAAATATAGGAATATGGTCTGGGTTATACTTGTTGGTGAAGTTGTGATGTTAGACTTTCGATGCTTGGGCCAATTGCTTAGTTGGAGTTGTGGAGGGAGTTTTAGGCTAGTGTTTTGGGATATGTAGGGTATGCAGGTTAGCATAGCAGATCGTATGATTGGTACCATCCATATAAGGCCTTGGAGCCATACAACCTAGACAAGGTTGAGGGGGCCATAATTCCCAATACAAAACGTAAAGAAGATGCCGAGGGTTATTCTTTCTGGTGGAGTTGTGATGTTGGACTTTCAATGGCTAGGGTTGATTTCTTGGTTGACGTTGTCAAGGGAGTTTTGGGCCATACTTTCGAATGGATTACTGGTATGATAATTTGTAGGAATGTTGTTCCATAGCAAGATACAACCATAGATTGCTTTTCATGGGTGTTGTATATGTTAGCTACAACCTAATCAATCATCCTCCAACATTTTTCATTAACTTAATATCCTACATTCATATTCATAATGACATGGAATCATCTCTCTCTCTCTCTCTCTCTCTCTTGTAGCTAGTCTCCTTTATATGCTTATATATCCTCTTGTCTACCAAACAATCCATTAGGTGATCCATCATTGACCAAGGATTTTGCATGCAATAGGAGTGTAGACTTATAGAGTTTTATTGCTAGGAGTGTAGACTTGTAGAGTTTTATTGCTAGGGCATCCCACCAACAATATCTAAATGATTATTATCTCAAGGTGAATCAGTGATCAAGGAATGACATAGTGCTCGAATGTAATATGAGCAAGCACCATGCATGTTCTAATTAGAGACCCAAAGAGAATAGTCATAAAGAACATACAATCTCAAATTGTTGAAAGAGTACTCGTGCCTCGTTCATACATTTATAATCCTATAAATAACTATTACAACTAAATATCTCAATGTCAACAACTATTAAACTCTATAAAAGGGTGTCTCACAACTAATTAATTCTAACTAATACTAATGAATTCTTAAACATATAACTAGTTGTTAAGCTAATAAATACTTAACTAACAATCCTACACTACTCTTATCATTCCTCTTGGTTTACATGAAAAATGTTCTTACTTTCCTATGTTTACAAAATCTATTCCTAGCAAATTTGACAAGGTATCAAAGAATATTTAATCCAAAATAAAACCAAAAATCCAAAATAGTAAAAGAAGTAAAATTCATGTGCACATTCATTTCATCTTGACTTCAAGTTTGCTACCAAAGAACGAATATCGCGGTGGGCTATTGGTGAATGGTGGGATCATGTTTGTTGGTGCGTTGGGAGTAATATGATGCTACTAAGGTAAGTTACACATCTAGGAAAAGACATGAGAAGTCAAACTATCAACCGATATAGAGACACTGATTCGCTACCACTTAAACAATTAGTTGTCTTGACAATCTTAGAGTCTTAACAAAATCCCACTTTCAAGGTCCCAAAAGTGAGGTTCATTAGCAATGTCCATTTTTTTGGGTGAGGGAATGAGATATCGACCAAAGAGAGAGGAAATATGTGAAAAACATGGCCTTGAACATAAAAATAGCCAAACCTACAAATGATCAAAAGCAAAGTCTCAAGCAACTTAATTGATTTAGACTGTGAGAGTGGGTTAAACTAGTTTAGAGGTGATACTTTAAAGGTGGGTAAAACTAACAAGAAGGATGTCATGTGCCAAATAGGTGATACGTGATATGCAATCATATTTCAACATCATCTAACACCAGTGCCTTATGATCCTTCAAAAACTTTCTATGGTTGACACACAGGTTGACCTCTGCATAACCCATGTTGTGGTGCCCTCAATTGACTTCATATGCCCAATGAAATGCTTGAGTAGATTACCAAATAATGAGACCAATGGAACTATAGGAGAATTGAAAATCAATCCAAAATGAACTATTGGGAATGAAACATGAAGGGAGGGGACCCATGACACATGATTCTTGAAGTGTTGTTGTCTGGGAACTACTTGTGCTACTATAGTTTTTTTTCCCTCATTTAAATTCTGCATCAATGTCCTCTTCAACTCTAACGATTATTGAAACAAAACTATTGTGTTATTCACTAACCCATATACACTTTGTTCCTTGAACCAAGTGATTTGCCAATAATATACTTGATTTCCTGTTTGGAATATTTGTTTCACTCATTGCAACAAATGGAATACCACCATAATTTGAAATTGCAGCTACATCAATATATAAGTGTGGTCATAGAGGGTATGTGTGAACATGATTTTTTGGAAAGACAAATTTGATAAAATTGTTGTTGGTGCTCCACAATACATTATTGATGAAAAATAAAGAATAATTGATAAAGGAAACATCCAAATGTGTTGAGAAACTTGTCAAATCCAAAATCTTAAAGGGTCATGTAGCCAACATTTCTTTTGAGCTAACCTACCATAATCCTGTTTCTCCATTTGTGGTGTCCACAAGAAATAACGATTGGGGAGAAGGTTGAAAGGCTACGCTCATGACAATATAACCTTGATTAAGTGCATGGTCTAGTTCTTTTGGAAGGTCATTTGTGGAAAATGGTACTCATGGAATAGGACCATGATAGGGTACCTCATAAAGATATTAGGAGATAGTATGCAAAAACTTGATTAATTGCATAGAATCAGTAGTTTGATAATACGACACAATTGTACTACTTGGAGAGGTGTCATGATGGTTTAGAAGAGTAGAGTGATTAGGGGATGGATGAAGGTCTTGTTAGAAGAGTAGAGTTATTAGGGGATGGATGAAGGTCTTGTGTTTGCCACTGATCATTCTAACAAGATGTTGTGCCATTTGATGTATGCCATGAAGACCCAACATTGTCATTAATCCTTAGCCCACGATGAGTTTTCTCACAATGGAGCCACTTTTCCAGAGGAAGTACACTAACATCCAACTATATTGTAGAGTTCAAGGGTGTGTCTTTGGCATGCAATGAATCAATAATGCATAAGTAAGGTTCTACGAGGAATTGTTCTTCATAGGTATGATGAATATCCTAATTATTTGTTTGGATAAGGTCCATCACTAGGTACTTCATGCAGATCCATATCTCTTATTGCTGGCAAAGAAATCCTTGTATGATATACTGAGTCTGTGATGTTGGTAACCTTGGCGATGAGAGTCATGTTCTTCATCGATGTTGTCTCAAACCATACATAGCCATAGAGAAGTTGTTGCTTTTTCTCAATCTTGAGTGGAAAAATAGTCTTACCATAACCTTGAGTAGATCCACGAGCAAGACAATAATAATAATAAATAGAAAACATAAGTAGGTGCAAGGTCATAAGCCAATCAATCAACATATACTTTGTATATTTTTGTGACTAGTGAGATTACCTTAGAGGTGGCTCTCAAGGTGATCTAGAACAAATCTATAGTTTGCTGTAAAAGCTATAAAAAAATATTAGATCTAGTGATAATACCGTGGAGGTCAAGAGGAGATATATCTAAAGAATTGGTAGTGAGAGTACTATAGAGGTAACTCTCAAGGTGAGCTAGTAGAATATTTTGAACAACTTGCAAGAGTACCACAAAGGTGACTCTCAAGTTAAGATAATAAGATATGTTTTGGCGAGGATAATGTGAAATATTGAAAGAGAGCTAGCAATGCAAAGTGTTGAATCATATCTATTGAGAATGAGGTGAGTTCGTGAATGAGTGTAGATACTTTGATACCATTGATATGAGAACGAACCATGTATGTTCTAATAAGTGACATAAAGAGACAAATCATGGAGAACATTCAAGCTAGAAGTGTCAAAAGAGTAATCATGACTTGTTCATACATCTATAATCCTATAAATAACTATTACAAACATATATCAAAGTTGACAATGTTAACAATTATCAAAAGAGTAATCATGACTTGTTCATACATCTATAATCCTATAAATAACTATTACAAACATATATCAAAATTGACAATGTTAACAATTATCAAACTCCAGAGAAGGATGGCTAACTACTAGTTAGTGTTAACTAATCTTAACTAATGTTTAAACTACTAACTAGTTGTGTTGAGGCCTCAACAACCCCAAGTCCACCGACTTGGGGCCCCTCCTAATTTTTTTTTAATCAAATCTTTTGATTGCCTTTTCCATTGACTATGTTCTCTTGATTTTTAATCATAAAGCATTTGTTGTTTGAATGGGGGATTCTTGCTTGACTACCTGTTGTTTTGTTCCACCTCATGTTGCAATCATGATTAATTAATGTGGTAGTCTTGTTGATTTTGTTTGTGTTGCAAAGTGGTTCTTATTACATGTGTTATTTGTGCCTCTTGGTTCTTTGACTAACCTAGACCTCTGAAAGTGCTATATAGTGTCAACTACGTTGACTATAACATCCACAAGGCATAGGTTGGCTTTGAATTGTTTTTCAGAAATAATTGACACCTATAGCATTGACAACCTTACCTCTTATAACATCCACAAGGCATAAGTTGGCTTTCAATTGTTTTTCAGAAATAATTGACACCTATAGCATTGGAAACCTTACCTCTTATAACAATTTCAACGCTTTCACATAAATTATGGCTTGCTGGGTTCTTAAGGGGAATATATATATATATATATATATATATATTAAGAACCAAACATCAATATAGCATAGAAAAACCTCAGGAAAAGTACTCAACGCCTTGAAAAAGAGATAATTAAAGATAATAAGCCTCTTCGAGGGGGCAACCTCCTTTTACCCCACTTAAATGTTCAAGTACAAGATGATTCAAAATGAAAATGTCTCCTTGGTATATATAGGAGACTAGGAGGTTTAATGGCCTAAAGCCGACATAAATAAAAT
>ML785715.1:439673-523759 GCA_009831015.1 Picea engelmannii
ACTGAAAATCTTCATATGCAGTATGAAGAACAAACGGTAATTTGGGTGTCAATATGTTGCTCCAATGACTTGCTCCACAGAATTGTCTGTAAATCTTTGAGAGAAGTGGTTGAAGCTATTTTGCAAAATTATGACCTAGAGTCACAAAGAAACACCCAGGAAGATTTACTAAACTTAGCCACGCATCTGACAGTCCACAATATCTTGGGCGCATACTGATAAATATTAAAGATGATCTCATGATAATTATGCGGATCATTTTAGATTTTCTTTTGGCGAGATTACTGATGTGAGAAAGAGACTGATGATAACTGATACAAAATGACTTCACTTTCATTGAGAACCTCAGTCAGAAATGTTTGTATCGATGCTAAGGATTTTTCGGGATAATCTTCTCTGGCTATTCCTTGGTCGCTGTCTCCTTTCCTCAGAGGCTAGAGCTTTGGAAGTTGGCGCTACTCGAAAAACTGGTGAAACACGTCCTAGAACGGAGGCCAGCATGTCTTCGTTAATGTATCGACGGACGCCAACACTAACTTCACTGTTACTACAATGGGAGAACTTTAAAATGTGTAGCACTTTAGCGAGAATGCACAAGAACTTTGTGCAAGCATGTGAACTCAGCGAGAGGAGCTTGGAAATGCTTTGCCCTAAGAACACGTTGACCGAAATGGTAGTCAACAAAAGGATTATGTGGTAATGAAAAATTAGTTTAGGAAAATGACCTAAGATTTTTAGGCACATGAAATCCTCTCAAACCACCCTTAATCCCCCTCTCTTGTGGAATAATACCCCCATGATTTTGGTCTTTATCCATCTATAACCAACGATGTATTTCATGTTAATCATTTTCAATGTACAATGTTTACATATTACATCACTTGGCCCTTGGCCATTCATCACATATACAATTACACATTTCTAATTCGAGGATTAAAACTAGGGTGTTATAATCTCCTCCTCTTTGTTTTTTCACTATCCTCAGTGCACATCACCATACATGTGTACATACATAATTTTACATCAAAATAATCAATAATTTTGTAGTTTAATGACTCTTACAACAATTTCAACTAGTAATCCCTCAGTGCCCTAAGCCCGAATAATCGAAGGAATTGTACCCCGTTCACTACACCAGAGTATTTCAGGATGTTACACTTCCGATTTAGGGCTCGAACAAAGGATGACTAGGAAGCCTGAGAGTTGTGGCTCCAAGAATTCCAATTGCCAAAATGGAGTCTTTTTACACTTATATAGAAATGTAAATTCAAATTTCTTCAAAATTTGTGAAAAGTTGCAGGTAATCCTTCCACATGGACTCATCGTGCTCCCAAATGGATTCCTCTATACCATAGCAAGTCCAATAGATCTTTACTAGGCCAATGGATTGATTCCTAAGAACTTTGATTTTTCATTCCATGATGTGCACTAACTCCACCTGAAATTTCCCTTCATGGTCACAATCCAATCAATCACATGGTTAGGATTAGAAAAATACTTTTTCAGTAAAGACACATGAAACAAATTATGAATATGCATGGATGCACATAATGCAAGCATGTATGAAATAAGGCCTATCGTATATAGGATCTCAAATGGATCACAATATCTCACTACCAACTTTGAACAAATTCCCAATTTCAATGAGCTCCTTTTTTCCTTTACTTTAGAAACACATGCTCACCCAATTTGAATTTCTTATGCACCATGCCTTTATCCACATAAAGTTTTTACCTATCTTATGGAATGTTCAATTTCTGTCTAATCTTTACCATTTTCTCTTCGATTTCCTTGAGAAACTCTGGCCCAATAACAACTTTGTCTATTGGGTTATTCCAACTCACTGGTGTGTCACATTTTCTTCCATTAAAGGCTTCAAATGGGTTCATCTTCAATGATGCCTAATACCCATTGTTATAATAAAAATCATTCAAATGAATATAGTCTCCCCATATGAAAGGATTTTCCATTACACACATTCTCAAAATATATTCAATTATTTGATTGACCCTCTCTATCTAGCCATCTGATTCTATATGATATGTTGTGATAAAATTTATATTTGTCCCAAATCCTTTAAATAACCCTTTCCAAAAATTTGATTTGAACTTGGAATCTCTACCAGACACTATTTCCTTAGGCATGCGATGTATCCTAGTAATTTATTTCATATAATTATCTATACTTTTAGCTACCTTATGAGTAATATTGAGTGGAATAAAATGTGCATTGCTTATAAGTTTCTCCACCACTACCAAGATGGAATAATGGTGCCTTGTTTTTCTAGGTAGCTTGGTGATGAAATCAATAGTAACAATCTCCCATTCCCATCCATGAATGGGTAATGGCTATAGAAATATGGATAGATGTCTATGTTCAACCTTTACCTTCTGGAATTCCATGCATCTAGCTATATAATCGACCACATGTTTCTTCATTCCAGGACAATAATATTGGCCTCTTACATTTGCAATTATTTTCTGGCACTCTGGATGTCTAGCATACAACACATTGTGTATCTATTTTAGAACAAATTTTCTCAATTACTGAGAATTAATAACATAAATGTTTTTCATGTACAAGAGAATTCCATCTCCTTCCAACCTGAATATTTGGATTTTGACTGAATATTATCTTGTTGTACACTTCCTCTGACTTGTAAATAGTGTTGGTCTGATGCTATAGCTTCCAAAATTATTCTTCTTAAATACGAGTTGTGTATACCAATGGTTGTAGAATACATTTCATGCACCTTCTTGTTGAGTGCATCAACCACTTTATTATCCTTTCCCTTAATTTGCTTGATGTCAAAGTGATATTCAATAAGAAATTCCATCCATCTAGATTGTGTGGCATTTAGTGTTGGATGTTCAAATAATTATTTCAACCCACTATGGTTTGTCCTTAGCTCGAATTTCCTAACCATGAGATAAAGATAATTCCTTCACATTTTCAGTGCATAAACAATAGTTGCAAGCTCCAAGTCACGGGTAGCATAATTTCTTTCACGTTCTTTGAGTTTTATAGATTCATAGCATATGACATGCCCGTTTTGATTAAATAATCCACCAAGTCCTTCTTTACATGCATTTGTGCACACAACAAGATACTCATTTGTATTTGCAATCTTTAAAATTGGTGCACTGGTTAACAATCCCTACAAGTGATGAAATTTATCTGTAGTCCATTCAAATCTTACTCCTTTCCTTTGTAATGAAGTAATTGGATGTGCAATATTGGATAAATATTCAATGAATCTCATGTACTAACCATATAGAAACATAAATGATCTCACCTATGAAATGTTCTTTGGTCTATTCCATCCTTAGATTGCCTCAATATTCTATGCATACACTGCTATTCCCTCCTTTGAGACAATGTGGCCCAAATAGTGGATTTTATTTTGATAGAAAGTGAACTTTCTAAACTTGACATACAATTGGTTCTCTCTCAACACCTGTAGCACCATAATTAAATGACACTCATGCTCATCCTCTGTTTTGGAGTAGATAATAATATCATCCAAGAAAATAATAACAAATTTGTTCAGGTAATCTTTGAAAACCCCATTCATCAGACACATAAAAGTAGTTGGTACATTTGTCAACCAAAATGGCACCACTACAAACTCATAATGGCCATACCTCATATAGAAGGATGTCTTACTGGTATCTTCCTCTCTGATTCTCACTTGATGGTAACCCAACCTCATGTAAATCTTGGAAAATATCCTTGCTCCTTTCAGCTAATAAAAAATATCGTCAATATATAATAGAGGCTACTAGTGTTCTTTATAGTAAACTTGTTTAGTTGGATGAAGTCAATACACAACCTTAGAGTTCCATCCATTTTCTTCACAAAACAAATTGGAGCACCCCAAGGTGAAACACTTGGGAATATGTATCCCTTCTTCAACAACTCTTTTAGCTACATTTGAAACTCTTTTATCTCTAGTGTGCTCATTTTGTAGGGAGTCTTGGACATTGAGGAAACTCTAAGAATCAAGTCAATAGAGAATTCAATGATTCTGCTTGGTGGAAATCCTATAAATTTCCCAAATATATCTTCATACTCTTTCAAAATTGAAGAGCCTTCAAGGTTTGGCAACTTATCCTTCGCTGGATCTTCCATACGTGTTGCATATATCTAGCACCATTTTCTAAAAATTATTTTCGGCTACAATACTAAAATCTCTCTAAAAGATATAGGCCATTGAATACCTTGAACTATTCTCAAATTACCCTCCTCATTAACGCATGTGAAATCCTTGTTGTATTAGTGTATGAAATCATGATGCTTGTCTAACGAATCCATACCAATCAAGAAATCATATGACCCAAGTGGTATGATGTTCAAATCTACCATAGTGATAAATCCATTCACTCTCACTGGGAAGTCCTGTTATAGTGAAAGTTGTAGGTTGAGAAAATCCCGCTCCAACCACAAATAAAGTGCTACAACTTGGGAATCCAACACCCAATGTCACCTCGATGTAGGTCCCACACTTCAAGGGTGACTAGGTCACTCTAGGGAGGCGATCCCGGTGACCCTAGGGGGATTGAGATGGAGATGGAGATAAATGGAAGTGAATCCCCTAGAGGTCAAGTTTAAGTGAAAATAAAAGTGGGAAGAGATGCCTTGTAATTCAAGTAATTGTGGACCCACAGGTGTAGTACTTCTTCGGATCATTGTACCTTCCCGAGACACAAGAAACGACACTTTGCAATGATATATGTTAGTTGGATCAACAAGTTAAGCTTGTTGTCCCTAATTTGCAGAAATAGATGATAGTTTATATCAGAAAGTAAAATCTCTAAATCAACATACAAAGATCTAAACTAGTTAAGTAAATCAACATTAAGATTAGCAATGAATACAGGTTGAAAGATGGCACTTAAGAAGCAAGAGAAGATGGTTGTTGTAAACATGTTTTTTTTGTAGAAAATTACAACCTTATGGATGTAGCATTCAATGACATGCAACAACAAAATAAACCATGAAAAAATGCCAAGAACTAGTCCAAAAGGTGTGCCCTAGATAGTAGAGTAAGTGAGAAAAATTTAGGAGCTAGTCTAGAGTTAGCTAAACTTAGCTTATGAGTTATATCTAGTAGTTTATCTAGGTTAGATCAGCCCTAATGGCTGTAGGTTAGGATTTGTAACAAAAAAAAAAGTAATGGGAGAGAGGGGGTGCCCTAGTAGGGGAAGACACCTCTCAATGAGGTAAACCAACTTCAAGCAAGAAACTTTTCAAAAGATCAAAAAGTGTGTTTCCCAAGGCAATGATTTTATGTCTCCAATGCAAAAAAATATGACTAGTGATTTTGTTATGAGGAAAATCTCTCTATGGCTAGTGTAAACCACAATAGATGGAAATGAATACATAAATAAAATCTATCCTCAAGTATTCTATATAAACAAATATGCTAGCGAGACAAGATAAAAGGCCTACCTTGTCTAGACGTTCGATGAAGTCCACCGTTGAGAACTCGGCCCAAAGCAATATACCTGCAACTAGTTCTCAACAACCAAGAAAAGAAAGCATATGATGATAATATATGATGTTAGCACATTAGATAGAATAATCCATTAATATACATAACAAATACGCCCATGGATAATAATTCAAATATTTGCGAGATATCAATTGGATGGGAAAAGAGTATTTCTATTAATATATGATCAATAGAAGTGAAAAAGTTACAGACTTCCATGTCAGCACGGTTCAGAACTGAGAAACTAAGTTCCTTCCATCTAGGCCTCCACCACTTCAATCCTCCACCAAAGGAAAGCTCATAGAAGAGAGACAATGAAGTTCTCAATCAATAAGGGAAGAGCTTGGGGGATGAACACTGTGTTTAGACTTAAAGGAAAAAGGGATGCAGACTCAATATGAAGTAAATAATTTCTCCCAAGTAACTTTGCTCTCAAAGTTGAATTCTTTCTCCTCTTTTCCATAGCTCGGAATTGACCCATTTATAGCCTTCAAATGGAACTGAAGGGCCGAGTCGGAACGTTTCCAGTATATGGAAGGCCAAGGATCATAGATCTCCTATCGTGACATGGAAACCTGACACCATTTTTTATTTTTGGGCACAAATCCCGATGTACGCGGGCTGTAGTGGTGTAGCATGTGTATACACATGATGTATAGTAGGCAAGGTGCATACATGTGGAATATATATATATATATATATATATTTAGCTCTCATATTTGCAAAAAGGGATGAAAAAGTCTGCATAAGGAAATGGAAAAAGGCCTTATGTGCAAGATTGCATAGGGTGAGGCAAATATTTATATAACATATGCCCCCCTAATGTGTGAGGTCAGAGGAGTATCTGCGATGGCCGAAATACATTATAAAAAAAAATCCAGAAGTGGAGTTATGGGCAACTAGCTGGAAGAACTAGTTGCTCAATACATTATGTACTGACTTTGCATACATGGTTGCCAATTTGAATTACACTGCAGATCCATGTGAAAATATACCAAATAACTGTCCATGGAAATGAGTAGGAAAATAAAAATGCGGTTACATGCCAAAGGATGTAATAGTCATGAACAAGGCCCAATAGAACCAGTCTCAAAATCAATCTGAAGATATCTGTATACAATGGAGTACAATCTGATCTCCCATGATCACTTAAGTCATATAGGTATTGGTCCAATGAAAAGGAAGAAATAACTCAGGAAATCTGCGACCACATATTGATGTCTTCAAGTCTTCTACACAATCCGCAAAATGTGCAAGTCTACATCATGTGAATAGAGGATTTGAGGTCGAACATAATGATACATCGTTTGATTACTGGTCATTGAGGTATACCGTTAACAAACGTGAGACAACCTATCGATAATGAAATTAGGTATCAAGGCATCGAGTACATTATTATAAGTGTGAATAAAGGAGTCGGTGTCGAACACCTGAAGAATCCATCGATCAGGAGACATTGTTGTATTCCCAACTGTTGACAGCGAGAAAACCTACCACTAATGATTGTAAGCCTCAAGGTACACATAAGAATCTAGGTCTCGTTTCCAAAATAGATGAGTTGAAGTCGATGGAAGGATACCCGCTAAAAGGAGAGAATTAAGTCATCTCTCATCATTCAACACGAGGTACAAAGCAAGAGCTTCATGATTTGGAGGAAATCAGACGAAGAACATGTTCATGAACCAATGACCCTGTGCGTCTTTTGCGTGTGCCAAGTGCAAGCAGTACACAAAAAAAACCCTCTGAATAGAAGCCAATGAGGAAAACTGCTAACAAAGGTGAGGAAACCACCAATAAGGCTAATGGCATCCAATACACTGCATGAATCCCAATGCGTGAATAGATGTCTTGCCGTCGAACACAAGGGAAACCACCCAATCAATGACCAATGATGAAATGTCGACTGCTGGGTTCAAGGTTACCTACCAATGATGAAAGTAGAAATATGGTGCATGATAGGACTACAATATCATGTGATTCTAAGACAAACTGAGGGTATGTCCGACATGAAAATTCAAGAGTTTTGAGAAATGGCCGACACAGGTTGATATAATTCCTTTGAACAAGAGCCCGAGACATATGGAAGACTCTGACAACATAGAATCAACGATGAAACCATGAGATGCAAGAGGCATCAATGAAATTATCCATAGGGACTAGAAGAGTAACCAATCGGTAGAGAAGACACTATGTAACGAGCTCAGCTTCCTAAGGCCATGCTAAACCCAAAATTATGATGAAAAATGTACTCAATAACTTTGTGCTCTGTTCAAAGGTGACACAAATTTTGCCAATATAAAATAATACTCCCTTCCTGCCCGTATTTTTTTGTTTTTTCATAGACAAATGAATGCTATGATACAGCGGAGAAAACGAGTGTCACAAGTAAGAAAAACTTGTTCTAGTAGTGGAATATACCTATTCTCAATGCAAGGAGATGCATGTGGGAGATGGACACTCGAGGGAATGTTCCCTCCTAGTTATAGGGTGTCAAATTGCGAAGGATATAAACGAGGCTCTGCTTGATTGAGGATTCAAAAATGCTGAGGAAAATGGTTTATAATGCAAAGCGAGAACCGACTATAGGATCAATACTGCAAGTAAGGGCATGAGATGCAATCACAACTTAATGCCAAAAAATGTCATTTTCATCATCTTTAGTCTACTTGGTGTGAAAAAGGGATAAACTTGTGCCAAATAGATGTCCTTTCAAATCCAATTTACGAGTGTGCAAGAGACAAGTTCACTCGACAATATTTTCGCTTTATGAAAATGAGTCGGAAAATAGCTTAACTAAGACTCATGACCTTTCAAGTCCAATTTAACGAGTATGAAAGGGACAAATTCACTCGACAATCTTTTTCTCTTTTTAGACGAGTTGGAAAAGAGCTTAAATCAGACTAGTTTGGGAGATTCTAGGCGACAAGTCACGAGGGAGGCCAAGGATCCCATGCTGGACTTCTGTGGAATGTCAGTATCTTACGAATAACTGACATAAGCTTGGGAAATCCCAAATATCTCCAAGTCGAGGAGGATAAAGTGCTAGCAGAGGTTATCGTCTCCGTGATATATCAGATAATGTCTCTTACTGGAAAGGACATAGGCGAGGGCATTGGATACCCCAAAAGGCCATCCCAATCGAAGGGAACTTCCTCAGGAATTGGAGGGAGAGTACTCGAGGAGAGAAAAACTCTCTCATGTTCAGAAGGAACGTTATTGGGAATGATGACAATATGGATAAAGGATGCATCACCCTCCAAAAGGAGAGTTGGACTGATTAGAGATTGCACTGGTATGAACTCTTCTTCAATTCAAGGTTGAAGAGGATGTGTGATAATAGGGATAGAGGACACATCACCCTCGACAATGGGGTTATGGTCAGGAGAGGATTACAATGACATGACTGCCATGTCAATCAACAGGGAAACGGGGTGTGGAGAAACTACACACACCACAGAATCCGAAAGGGCCCTTAGAAGAGCCCCACGCTTCTAGTACCCTAGTAATAGCTGGACAAAAATGAGTAAGGTGATCTCCTTCATAAGTACTGCAAAGGAATTTAGGTTTAAGTATGAGATGTCTAGGCTTCTCGATGCCCCCATCATTAGTCACAATGGTTGGTGACATGATCTCAACGTGATTAGTAGAGGCGAGAGAGTCATCTCCCACATGATGTACAAAGGTTGGAGATGTGAAATCGATATGATTCGTGGCGACTAGAGTAATGCCCCCAGCATGAATAGAAATGGCTAGGTGTGAGTTGTCAACATGAATCGTAGAGGTCGTCGACCCATCTCCAACATGACTGTCAGAGGTTGGTGATGGAGATCCAGTATGACTGGTAGTGACTGGACTAGTGGTGGGTTGTGGCATTTGATACCAAGGTCCAGGGAAAGATTGGCTTTGAAACATTGTAGGCCAGGAAGGGTCCTGGTTTACCCCCTGTCCCTGTCCGAAGAGGTAGTATCCTCCGCCTAATTGATCTAAAGAGGTTTGTACATGCATCATCACTAAAGTCTATGAAGAGACAGAGGTATGATAAGGATTATTCAAGTGAGGATATATGTTTCCCCCACGTGAAGGGGTTCCGTGAAGAGGGTATCCCGAACCGTAAAAGTGATTCTCCCTGTATGAAAGAACCGGGGATATATGTGGATCCGCCATGGGAAAAGTGTTTGAGTGAACCGACATGGCAGACGAAGGATACACAGATGGGGTGTAATGAGTAGAATAAGCACCCATTTGAGTACTAGATCCTGAAAGAGCATAGCTAGGACTAGATCCATAAGAGGGGAGGTTCCAACCTTCCACAGTGAAAGTTGGTTGAGGGACATGACTCATATCAAACGAAGATGTAGGCAGCGGGGCCACGGTGCCCCCAGATCCAATTCTAGGATTCATATAAGTGGGCGAGGGAGAGGATTGAAAAGGTGAAGGCATATCAACAGGAAAATGACTAGAGGCCCAAGGCATGGACTGAGTGTCATAATTTTGCACACCATTATGAAAGGAAGATGGATTCATCCCCGTGAAATGAGTGAACATCGTGGGGGTGGTAGCGGTAAAAGAGGGAGCTATGGGAACTCCACTATTCATGATAATGAAAACTCAACACAAAATATTAAGGCCAACTAGTAATCAAAGAGCACACCAAAAATCAAACCACCAATATGCACACAAACAGGGTAAAGTGGCTGAAAGGGGACTCCCTCCCTAAAGAAGGTATGTCTCTTCCAAGATGGGCCTGAGACTCCCTGCTAAAGATCAAAGGTAACAAAATCAATTATAAGGGTCCTCATGGGCTTAACAACTAGTCAGTCAGATCCCCCTAGAGAGGTAATCCTCCATAAAGGCTATGTGCTTTCAGACACTTATCTAACCCAATGTACTTGTAGAATAGCCCCTGCAAGTAACCTATGTGGCACCTAAGTCAAGAAACTAAGAAACCAATGTATAACTGATGCACAAACGAGCATTTGTAAGTAAGGTCCACCGTATGGGCAGGGTAGAAAAGCTCGAAACCTTGAAAGCACCGCCTCTCACGGAAGTAAGGGCACTAGAAATTTCCCCAGATACAAATAGATCCCTAGAAATATCTCTGACGCTAAGAAGGTATTGAGGGGATGCCCCTTCAACCAACCTCGTGCAACCTTGTGATTAAATCCAGTGTAAGTGGAGCCTCTTGATATTACCGATTATACAATGGATTTCTCCACTCCCTTTGTTAGACACATATGTTGATTTAATTGCCTTGGAGAAGTTTACTCACAAAATCCTATTCCAAGGCACTAAATCCTAAGCTAGTTTGTGCACCCTAGAAAATAAAATCGTGACTAATAAATTTTAAATTATAGAATTAATTTTAATGGCTGTGCTTACTCAAAAAGGTATGGTAGTGAAACTCATGATGTTATGACTCAACAAGTAAAGTAAATATGAATACAATGCAAAGTCTTAACTTCAATTTTCAATGAATGATATGATTCTTAAAAAAATGCAATTTTCAATTTTAACTCTGCAATTTTGAAGTAAAAAATGCAATCTTTCTTTACATGCACTAAGCTAATGACAAAGAATCAAAAGATCAAAATGCCAAGCAATGAAAAATGCCTAATATTTTTGTATTTTCAGTATAAAAAAAATGAAAATGCATGGACTGAACAACAACTTGATATATAAAAATATACTGTGTATAGAAAAAGATAACTTAAGTAGGATACCAAGGAGAAAAACACCCAGCCCAATTTACATGGAAAATCAAAATGAAAAGGTGATGAGAAAGACTCTGCCCAAAAATTCAACCAAAGATAGGTTTCCTGTCATCCCACAGACACTTAGTAGTCACTACAGAGACCTAAGAAGACTCAACAAACATCAAATCCCACCCAACAACCACCAAACCCAGTAAACAAGCACAAGAGGTTGATGTATGTGACTGTTCAAGTAAACAAAGTGTATGTACGCAGCTTGCAGAAGGACATAACGCGTATATACATGAATGCCAAGCAAAAAGATGCATATATGTTTCAAAAACAAAGCTAGGCAAGGGAGAAGGTTGAAAAACTCAGACCCAGAGTGAACAGAGGTTGTCAAGCAATGATATGACAAGAAACACAATAGGAACGAGATAAATCTAAGGAGAAAATTACTCCAAACCCTAATAAATAAGATCAATCCCCAGTATGGTCGCCAATTCAGTTACGAGGAAAATCTCTCTATGGCTAGGGTAAACCACAACAGACATAAATGACTGCAAAAATCAACTCTATCCTCAAGTATGCTATATAAACAAATATGCTAGGGAGATAAGATAAAAGGCCTACCTCATCCATACGTTCGATGAAGTCCATCATTGAGCACTTGACCCAAAGAAATATACCTGCAACTAGTTCTCAACAACCAAGCAAAGCAAGCATATGGTGATAATATATGATGTTAGCACATTAGATAGAATAGTCCATTAATATACATAAAAAATATGCCCATGGATAATAATTCAAATATTTGTGAGATATCAATTGGATGGGAAAAGAGTATTTCTATTAGTATATGATCAACGAAAGTGAAAAATTTACAAACTTCCATGTCAGGACGGTTTGGAACTGAGAAACTAAGGTTCCTTCCAGCTGGGCCTCCACCACTTTAATCCTCCGCCAAAGGCAATCTCATAGAAGAGATACAATGAAGTTATCAATCAATAAGGGAAGAGCTTGGCGGTTGAACATTGTGTTCAGAATTAAAGGACAAAGGGATGCAAACTCAATATGAAATAAATAATTTCTCTAGAGTAACTTTGATCTCAAAGTTGAATACTTTCTCCTCTTTTCCATATCTTGGAATTGGCCCATTTATAGCCTTCAATTGGAACTTAAGGGCTGATTCAGAATGTTTCCAGTATATGGAAGGCCAAGGATCATAGATCTCCTGTCATGACATGGAAACCCGACACCATTTTTCATTTTTGGGCACAAATACCAATGTACATAGGCTGTAGTGGTGCATCTTGCATATACGTATGCTGTATAGTAGGCAATGTGCGTACATGTGGAAAAATGTATCTTTTATCTCTGGGATTTGCAAAAAGGGATGAAAAAGTCTGCATAGGGAAATCGAAAAAGGCCTTCTGTGCAAGATTGCATGGGGTGAGGCAAATCTTGCTATAACAGATTTTACTATTTGGTTAATTTAGCCAAATAAACGAAGAGCTAGAGAATCTACCTCCTTGGGGGTGTAATCCCTTTTACTTCCCAAGGAAAGTTTCTCTAGCTAGGGTTTAGGCTAAGAGGGTGTACACCCTTATACTTATGTTAGAAAACCCTTGTATAACCAATGAGATGAAGCATAAAATGATGAAGACTATGGTGGGGGTGTATGCCCTTATACTTCTGATCTGGATTATTTTTGGCACAAAATGAGAGTGGAGATATAATAAAGAAATGCACATAGATATCGCCGATATCCAATTGTTAGGGTCCTAACCCACACATAGGTAGAACAATATATTCAGATGTACTAAAGGTCAATATTAATAAGGCCTTGCAATAAAATAGAATAAGTCGAATGTAAGAAGACCTAATAGAAGATTCCACTTCTACAAGGATCTTCCTCTATATGCTTCTTTTGATAGACATATTTAGTATAAATAGGAGTCGAGGGTAAGAGAACCCCAGCTTGGATATTAGCTCTGCTCAACTGGAGGTTGCCCCCTCGAAGAGGCCCGTGAACATTGCTTTCAGAATCAAAGTGCTATTTCTGTTGTTATTCTTATATCATTTCAATGCTATTGTGGTGATTGTTCTGGTTATATTGTTGTTATTCTGCCATTTCTAGCATTTTATTTCTGTTTTGCATACTTTTTATATCTGGTATATTACAAGTGGTATCAGACCACTTTCCTTGGTAGAAATTGTGGATAATTTTTTTCTTTCAGGGTAGAGACGTATTCCAACATCTTTAAGCCACAACGATCCGTCATTACGCACATAAACCCATGGTTGAGGGATTCATACACGCAGAAAAAACAAGTGGTTCTTAAGCGCACATATGTTGTCCACCCTTGTAACCCCTGTTGGTACCCCTTCGAGTGGTAGCACATCAGACAACACCTGTGTATGGATTGGCCTAGATTTCGTAAAGCCCTATTTAGATAAACCAATCGGCCACCTGACTGCTATAGTGCCACCAAGAACAACACTCGGGAAGATACTCTCTAGTACCTGGGTTGTAACGCTCCCCTGACTGTCATCCCCAGGGCTGAGCCAACGCTACTGTGCGGAACAACAACCTCATACTTATTTATATATAACATGAATTTTAAACAAATGAAACACATTTAACTCAAAGTAAGCACTAGATTACTACTAACATGCATATTTAATGGAATTAATAGTAATTCATAAATATAGTGGAATACATGATAATTATAAGCAACATAGGCATGCAAAACATAATTAAAGCATAAGCTGATACTTATCTTTGAAACTGTGTTAATTCCACCAACCACGTACAGGCCTTCCATGAACCTCCCAGCCTTAGACCACGTTTCTCATCAAGCTTAGCAGTGGGCCACCCCCGAGCTGGGACTAAGCTCCACCCAAGGTAAGGAATCTTAGGCTAGGCTAAGGTTACAGGGAAACACACAGTCACAAGGAAGGATTCTCTCCCAGGAACCACTTATGCCCACTGCCCACAGAATCTCTTTCCCCACATGCCTGTTCCACCCCAGGAGTATACACCTTCTCTGTCACCTAGACATTCCTTCGGCTGCTAACCTCCCTTGCCTTGGGCTTCAACAACAGACCAGACTGGAAATCTCTGAGCTCTGTGGCAGCTACAAGGTTCCTTCCAGGAGATCTCTCCTTCCTCCGCACACTCTCTCACCTGGAGAGAGTGTTGTATAAACTGTCCAACAAGCCATACATGGTCAAACACTACTCAGCCACCAAAATCCACTGGAATACAGACTCGAACACCCCAGGGTAGCAATAGACAGGCGCAACATCATAACCAGGCTCAACAAGAATGGGACACTATGGTTTTCTCAATCCGACAACACGGGATAGACTCATAGTTATGGTTTCTCAGGGACGCGTGACAAACAATCCACGCAGGGGTCGATTCCGACTCGACGGTTCAAAACAGAGGGGGGGGGGGTGTATCGGATTTCCCAGAAACAAACATAGACACAAGCCTCCTTCAGTTTCAGAATTACACGAGGGTACTTCTGCAGAGGTCAGACCAGACTCATGTTCAGACGATCGATGGTGGACTGGAGGAGGAACCCCCATCACGACTCAATTCAACAGTTTTAACTGCATGCACTTGGGTTGACACCTATCACCCATGAACCTGCATGCGTTCCATCAACATGCATTCCTCCCCACTTGGAAGTCACTTGTCATTCCAAAAGAACTTAGGATAAAACATATATTTCACATGGTCTTTTTGGAATAATATTAAATTTTATTCCCAAGGACTTAAGCCCCTAGGCTCAACACGTATCCCCTCTTCCCACCTTCCAACCCCTAATCCCTTACCCACTCTGTGGAAGCTTAGTCCCCCATCACTCATTCATCGTGTTCGGTCTACACACAATGATGTTTATATTTTTATTAATAATGTGCATAGATACATGTACAAAATCAGGCTCTTGGCCTTCAACACTTAGTCTCTCTGGCCTAATAATCACATAAGCCCACCAACTTATATAAAATTGGCTAACCAACATATAAAACATAATTACAATTCATTTCATAAACATGATTTACAACAGGTCTCGGCCCTGGGGACATTACAATCCCCTCCCCTTATTTTTTCACTGTCCTCAGTGCAACTTTACACTGCATCTGCAAGATTTTCAAAATTTTCAAAAAGATGCGGGTACTCTGCCCGCATAACATCTTCATTCTCCCATGTCGCGTCCTCAGGACCGTACTAGGTCCACTGGACCTTTACAAGCCCTATAGTTTGATTCCAGAGCTGTTTGTTTTTCCTGTCCAATATGCGCACATGATGCACTTGCAGGACACCTTCTGGTTCCACCTGAATCACATTCCAATCGATAACATGATTAGCATCAGGTATATATTTCTTAGGCAATGAAACATGAAACTGGCCCAATCCTTTCTAGGATCTCAAATGGCCCACAAAATATGGCGGCCAACTTGGCGCAACTTCCCAGCTTTAGGGAACTCCTGTTAGTTTTCACTTTCAGGAAAACATGATCACCCACTTTGAATTCTCTGTGGGTTCTGTTCTTATTAGCATAACTTTTCTGCCTGTTCTGGGGATCTTTCAAATTCTTCTTAATTTTTATCATTTGGTCCTCCATCTCCTTGAGAAACTCTGGCCTAACTACTGCTCTATTAGCTAGATTATCCCAGCTCATTGGAGTGTTGCACTTTCTTCCATAAAGTGCTTAAAATGGGCTCATCTTCAACGATGCATGAAATTCTACCAAGCGCAGGTAGTCTTCTCATCTTGATGGTTTGTCCATCACATACATTCTCAGCATGCCTTCTATTACTCTATTAACCCTCTCTGTCTGTCCATCAGACTCAGGATGATACTTTCCTCCTTCTCTGGTCTCTCACTCTGCTCTAGCTTTGGTACCAAGTCTCTGTACTGCAAATCTGCATTTGCAACTTCCAAAATTCTATCCTTAATATCAGTCTTGTACATGCTAATGGTTGAATCATGTAAGTCATGCACCTTTCTGCTGAGTGCATCGGCCACCTTGTTTTCCTTCCCTTTGATATACTTGATATCAAAGTCGTATTCACACAGAAATTCAAGCCACCTACTTTGTCTAGCGTTTAAGGTTGGCTGATCAAACAAATATTTCAGACCGTTATGGTCTGTTCTGAGTTCAAACTTCCTTCCCATGAGGTAATGTCTCCATTTCCTCAGAGCATGAACGATTGCTGCCAACTCCAAATTGTGAGTGGCATAATTCTTTTCGTGCTCTTTCAGCTTCCTGGACTCATAACAGACTACAAATCCATTCTGACTGAGAACTCCTCCCAACCCTTCTTTACACGCATCTATGCACACTACGAAATCCATATTTGGATCTGCAATCCTCAATATTGGAGTGCTGGTTTATAGCTGCTTCAATCGCTAGAAACTCTTCTCACACTCTTCAGTCCATTGAAACTTTTTCTCCTTCCTTTGTAAAGAAGTGATAGGGTGAGCTATCTTTGAGAACCCTGCGATAAACCTTCTGTAATAGCCCGCTAGACCCATAAAGGATCTAACTTCCGCCACATTCCTTGGCGTTGACCATTCTTTGATGGCTTCAACCTTCTTAGGATCCACAGTGATCCCTTCTTTTGAAATAATGTGCCCCAAGCAATGGATCTGCCTTTTATAAAATGAGCATTTGCTCAACTTGGCATACAGTTGGTGTTCTCTCAACACTTATAGAACCATCCTCAGGTGTTGTTCATTCCCTTCCTCTAACTTGGAATACACCAAAATGTCATACAGGAAGAATATGACAAACTTGTCTAGATAGTTCCTGAATACACCATTCATTAAGCACATAAAAACAACAGGTGCATTGGACAACCCAAACGGTACCACTGTGAACTTGTAATGACCATACCTTGTTCTAAAGGCAGTCTTGATGATGTCTTCATCCTTTATTATTACCTGGTGATATCCCGATCTGAGATCTATCTTCAAAAATATTTTCGCACCTTTCAACTGATCGAAAAGATCATCGATCCTCGACAGAGGGTACTTGTTCTTGATAGTTACTTTGTTCAACTGTCTGAAATCAATGCATAGCCTCAACGTCCCATCCTTCTTCTTCACGAATAGGACCGGGGCACCCTAAGGTGACATGCTTGAGAGAATGTACCCCTTATTTAGAATCTCTTCAAGCTGTAATTGCAACTCTTTCATCTCCGATGTACTCATTCTATAAGGAGCTTTCGACACTGGAGCTGCTCCAGGCATCAAATTTATAGAGAAATCGATATCTCTCTTCGGAGGTAGTCTGGGTACCTCCTAAAATACGTCTTCAAACTCTGTTAGTACCACATGGTCTCCAATCTTTGAGAATTCATCTCTGGATGCTTCCTCCACATGGGATGCAAACAATTAATAGCCTTTTTTGTAGCATTTCTTCAACCACATTGCTGAGATTTCTCTTACAGCCACAACTCTGGGAATTCCTTGGACTGTTTTCCGATTCCCCTCCTCATCCAGGCATGTAAACTTCTTGTTATGACAGTCCAGGAGGACATGGTGCTGGTCCAACCAGTCCATCCCAATTAAACAGTCATAAGAGCCTAAAGGCAAAATATTCAATTTAGCCTTCGTTCTCAATCCCTTCATGTCCACAGGACAAGACTTAACCAACTCAGTGACTTTCCTCTTGGTTCCTGTACCCAACTACACTAACCAAGTCTTTTCATGTTTGATTCTTGATAAATGCAAACTTTCCACCACCCTAGGATCTACATAACTATGGCTAGCCCCTGAATCAACTAAAATAGTAAATGGTTGGTTGTTAATCATACCTTCCACTTCAATCATGTGTGATTGAAATTCAACTTGCTTGTTGTCCAGGGCCACATAGATCCTTGGCATTCTATTGCCCATGTCCTCCACTGTTTCAGCTTGCTGAACATTGTGGACGACTCTCGCTTTATCATTTCTGTGGGGGAAATCTCTGTACCTATGATTTACTTTACAACCCCAACACTCCATAGGTGGTGGTCTTGGCATTTGCCCACCCACTTCAGCCTTCCCGGGCTCTCTAAAAGATGGCTGTCCTTGAGGATTGTTTTGAAAAAAGGGAGGCTTGTTTCCATTCTGCCTCTGCTCTTTCCTGAACTTCTTCTGATCATCCCAAGCCTTCCGAAAAGTAGGTTTTTCCCTTTGCTGCTCATACACGCATTTCTCCCTTCTTATTGTTTCTTCCATAGTCTTAGGATCATCATACTGAATCTTGTAACCGATGGAAGGTGGTAGTCCACTTAAATACCTTTGAATCTTGACAGCCTCATCTTTGATGAATGGAACATACTTCAGTAATTCCAAAAACCTTAATTCGTATTCATCAATGGTCATGCTGCCCAGCTTGAGTTCGAAGAACTCCTTCATCTTTCATAGTATCTTTTAGTTAGGTATTTCCTCTAGAAATACCTCTTGAATTCCTTCCATGTGATATCTTTCTCTCTAATGTGCTGCACCTGCACAAACTGATCCCACCACATGGATGCTTTTCCTTTTAGTTGATACATCACAATTCTTCCTTCTGCATGAGAGGAAACATTCTGCAGTTGGAAATATTTCCTCATGCCAAGCAACCATGTTTCTACATCTTCCTCCTTCTTATGTTCTCCATCGAACGTTGGAGGCTTGATCTTGTTCATTTCCCTTTCAATTCATCCATCCCAGATCTCCTGTGCTTTCTGGTAGGAGATGGGCTTGAACTACCGTGTGCTTCCCTACTGGAATACTTTGGGGAGCGACAACGATGTCTGCTTACAATCCTCAATCTTATTTTCCTCTCAGGGGTGCTGACACTCCTTGATCTTATTTTCCTCTCAGGGGTCCTGTGACTCTCTGTCTTGCTTGAGTCACTCTCTTTTTTTCAATTTCCTTTCTATTCCTTCTAGGTTCTTCAACATTTTTAAGTTGAATTCACCCTGTTGATCCATGACCCTCATGAGCTTTCGACTATCATCTCAGCAAGCCTGGGCATCTTTCTGAAATCTTTCAATGAGTTTCATCATATGTCCTTCCTTATGCATCTCTTTTTCGTGCCCATTAGAGTTTGATCCTTCGACTCCCAAGTTGACATTCCTTCCTTCTCTTTCATTTTCTGAATTGGAGGCAATCCATACCTCTTCCATTTCTATACTTGGTGTCGATTCACGGTTGTCCTGACACTCGTTGAACTCTGCACACACAACGTGCAGTCAACGAAGTTTGTTAGGCCTTAAACCCTTAATAAAACTTCAACATTCATAACCAACGTGAATAAGAAAAACTTTTCAAATCCACTAAGTTTTCTGAGCTCTGTTTGGCTCTACAATTTTTTGGACTTCGGGACTTTGAGTTTCGGAGTTTTGGTCCACGAGGATCCAACAGTTAAATCCTCAACGGTTTTTTGTATTCAAATTTTTTGAGATTTCGACACTTTGGTTTTCGGGTCTTCGGTACCTGGGAGTTCACGATGCAGTGACTCCCAATTTCTTGTCGCTACAATCCCCGAATTTTGAAAATTCTATTTCCTTTATCCTTTGGGTCCACAGAGCAAAACTATCTCCCACAAAGGTAGTGACACATGGTGTCCTTAAGAAGGTCCACTTGTAAACCATGCGGCCCCCACCTAATGGGTGTGCTACGTGTTCGTACGAGCCCTCGACGCTTGGCACTTCTCGACTTCGCCGTCGAAAAGAAATTCTTTCAACCCCCGAACCCATGATACGTGATAACCCACGAAGGTTCTGATCCAACGGTTCTGTCGTGGCTTGGATCCAATGGTCTAGATCTCCTTCCCTTCTCCTCACAACTCAAAACTTTGTGAAACCAAGAATTGGGTCTGCCCTCCAAACTCACGAACCTTGAATTCGCGAAATGATCCAACAACGTGGGTTGAAACGAGATCAATGGCTCATATTGACCACGATCAACGGTTCATGTTGATTCTTGATATTAGGTTGGTGAGTTCATCCAAATCCTAACCACCTTACAACTCCACTGGGTCCTATGGTCCTCGTGATTTTGCGAGCTCTCCACGGAGAATTTTGACCGCTCGATTCACTCATCAATGACTTCTGCCCAACGACTAAGTGTTCTCCCTCCTGAACTTAATTTCTATGCAATGGTTTCGATCTCCGTCTTCCTTTGAACACTCAAACACCCCAGGGTAGCAACAGATAGGCGAAACAGGATGACCAAGCTCAGCAAGAATGAGACACTTCGGTTTTCTCAATCCAAAAACACGGGATAGACTCACGATTATGGTTTCTCAGGGATGTGTGACAAACAATCCATGCAGGGGTCGACTTCGACTCGACGGTTTAGAACAGAGGGCAGGGGGTGTATCGACTTTCCCAGAAACAAACATAGACACAAGCCTCCTTCGGTTTCAGAATTTCACGAGGGTGCTTCTGCAGAGGTCAGACCAGACTCACGTTCAGACGATCGACAATGGACTAGAGGAGGAACCCCCATCACAGCTCAATTCAAAAGTTTTAACTGCATGCACTTGGGTTGACACTTGTCACCCATGAAATTGCATGAGTTCCATCAGCATGCGTTCCTCCCCACTTGGAAGTCACTTGTCATTCCAAAAGAACTTAGGATAAAACATATATTTCACATTGTCTTTTTGGAATAATATTAAAATATTATTCCCAAGGACTTAATCCCCTAGGCTCAACACTTAGCCCCTCTTCCCACCTTCCAACCCCTAATCCCTTACCCACTCTATGGAATCTTAGTCCCCCATCACTCATTCATCGTGGTCGGTCTGCATGTAGCGGTGTTTATATTTTTATTAATAATGTGCATAGATACATGTACAAAATCAGGCTCTTGGCCTTCAACACTTAGTCTCTCTGGCCTAATAATCACATAAGCCCACCAACTTATATAAACTTATCTCACCATCCTATAAAACATAATTACAATTCATTTCATAAACATGATTTACAACAGGGCTCGGCCTTGGGGACATTACAATCCCCTCCCCTTATTTTTGCATTGTCCTCTGTGCAACTTTACATTGCATCTGCAAGATTTTCAAAATTTTCAAAAAGATGTGGGTACTCTGCCCGCATAACATCTTCATGCTCCCATGTTGCGTCCTCAGGACCGTACCAGGTCCACTGGACCTTTACAATCCCTATAGCTCGATTCCGGAGCTGTTTGTTTTTCCTGTCCAATATGCGCACATGATGCACTTGCAGGACACCTTCTGGTTCCACTTGAATCACATTCCAATCAATAACATGATTAACATCAGGTATATACTTGTTAAGCAATGAAACATGAAACAAATTATGTACAGTCATAGATGCAGGTAATGCAAACATGTATGCAACTGGCCCAATCCTTTCCAAGATCTCAAATGGCCCACAAAATCTGGCTGCCAACTTGGCGCAACTTCCCAGCTTCAGGGAACTCCTGTTAGTTTTCACTTTCAGGAAAACATGATCACCCACTTTGAATTCTCTGTGGGTTTTGTTCTTATCAATATAACTTTTCTGCCTGTCCTGGGCAACTTTCAAATTCTGCTTAATTTTTATCATTTGGTCCTCCATCTCCTTGAGCAACTCTTGCCCAACTACTTCTCTATCAACTGGATTATCCCAACTCACTAGAGTGTTGCACTTTCTTCCATAAAGTGCTTCAAATGGGCTCATCTTCAAAGATGCATTATACCCATTATTTTAGGCGAATTTTACCAAGTGCAGGTAGTCTTCCCATCTTGATGGTTTGTCCATCACATACATTCTTAGCATGTATTCTATTACTATGTTCATCCTCTCTATATGTCCATCAGACTCAGGATGATACGCTGTGATAAAGTTCATATTCGTTCCGAATCCTTTCCAGAAATTCGAGGTGAATTTCGGGTCCCTATCATACATAATTGTTTTAGGAATTCCGTGCAAGCGTGCCACTTCTTTTAAGAAAATATCAGCAACATCTGCTTCCTCGTGAGTAGTTTTCAGTGGAATAAAATGGGCAGATTTTGTAAGCTTGTCCACCACCACCATGATTGAATCATGTAGCTTGCTTGTTCTAGGAAATCCGGTAATAAAATCCATTGTCACCACTTCCCACTTCCATTCAGGAATGGGCAAAGGTTGAAACAACCCTGCTGGGTGCCTATGCTCATATTTAAGTTTCTGGCACTCCATACATCTGGTGATGTATTCAACGATATCTCTCTTCATACCTGGCCAAAAGTAATGGCTTTTGACTACTACCACAATCTTATGATATCCAGGGTGTCCAACATAAGTCATTTTATGAATTTCTCTTAGAATCGCAAGTTTCAAATCCTGGACATTAGGTATATACACTCTGTTTTTGTACAGAAGTATTCCATCAGCTTCCAAGGTGTAAATTTCCTCTTTCTGTGGTCTCTCACTCTACTATAGCTTTGCTACCAAGTCTCTATACTGCAAATCTACATTTGCAACTTCCAAAATTCTATCCTTAATATCAGTCCTCTACATGCTAATGGCTGAAGCATGTAAGTCATGAACCTTTCTGCTGAGCGCATAGACCACCTTGTTTTCCTTCCCTTTGATATGCTTGATATCAAAGTCGTATTCACACAGAAATTCCAACAACCTACTTTGTCTAGCGTTTAAGGTTGTCTGATCAAACAAATATTTCAGACCATTATCGTCTATTCTGAGTTCAAACTTCCTTCCCATGAGGTAATGTCTCCATTTCCTCAGAGCGTGAACGATTTCTGCCAAATCCAAATCGTGAGTGGCATAATTATTTTTGTGCTCTTTCACCTTCCTGGACTCATAACATATTACAAATCCATTATGACTGAGAACTCCTCCCAACCCTTCTTTACACGCATCTGTGCACACTAAGAAATCCATATTTGGATCTGCAATCCTCAAGATTGGAGCACTGGTTAACAACTGCTTCAATCGTTGGAGACTCTTCTCACACTCTTCAGTCCAATGAAACTTTTTCTCCTTCCTTTGCAAAGAAGTGATAGGGTGAGCTATCTTTGAGAACCTTGCGATAAACCTTCTGTAATAGCCCGCTAGACCCATTAAGGATCTAACTTCTACCACATTCCTTGGCACTGACCATTCTTTGATGGCCTCAACCTTCTCAGGATCCACGACGATCCCTTCTTCTGAAATAATGTGCCCCAAGTAATGGATCTGCCTTTGATAAAACGAGCATTTGCTCAACTTGGAATACAATTGGTGTTCTCTCAACACTTGCAACACCATCCTCATGTGTTGTTCTTGCTCTTCCTCTGACTTGGAATACACCAAAATGTCATCCAGGAAGACTATGACAAACTTGTCTAGATAGTCCCTGAATACACCATTCATCAAGCACATAAAAACAACAGGTGTGTTGGACAACCCAAACGGTACCACTGTGAACTCGTAATGACCATACCTTGTTCTAAAGGCGGTCTTGCTGATGTATTCATCCTTTATTCTTACCTGGTGATATCCTGATCTGAGATCTATCTTCGAAAATATTTTCGCACCTTTCAACTGATCGAAAAGATGATTGATCCTTGACAGAGGGTACCTGTTCTTGATAGTTACTTTGTTCAGTTGTCTGAAATCAATGCACAACCTCAACGTCCCGTCCTTCTTCTTAACGAACAGGACCAGGGCACCCCAAGGTGACACGCTTGGGTGAATGTACCCCTTCTTTAGAATCTCTTCAAGCTACAATTGCAACTCTTTCAACTCTGGTGTACTCATTCTATAAGGAGATTTCGACACTGGAGCTACTCCAGGCATCAAATTTATAGAGAAATCGATATCTCTCTTCGGAGGTAGTCTGGGTACCTCCTGAAATATGTATTCAAACTTTGTTAGTACCACATGGTATCCAATATTTGAGACTTCATCTATGGATGCTTCCTCCACACGGGATGCAAACAATTGATATCCTTTTCTATAGAATTTCTTCAGCTGCATTGCCGAGATTTCTCTTACAACCACAACTCTGGGAATTCCTTGGACTGTTTTCCGATTCCCCTCCTCATCCAGGCATGTAAAATTCTTGTTACGACAGTCCAGGAGGACATGGTGTTGGTCCAACCAGTCCATCCCAATTAAACAATTATAAGAGCCTAAAGGCAGAATATTCAATTCAGCCTTCGTGCTCAATCCCTTCATGTCCACAGGACAAGACTTAACCAACTCAATGACTTTCCTCTTGGTTCCTGTAGCCAACTGCACTAATCAAAACTTTTCATGTTTGCTTCTTGATAAATGCAAACTTTCCACCACCCCAGGATCTGCATAAATATGGCTAGCCCCTGAATCAACTAAAATAGTAAATGGTTGGTTGTTAATCATACCTTCCACTTCAATCATGTGCGACTGAAATTCAACTTTCTTGTTGTCCAGGTTTGCATAGATCCTTGGAATTCTACTGCCCATGTCCTCCATTGTTTCAGCTTGCTGAACATTGTGGACGGCTCTCACTTTATCATTTCTGTGGGGGCAATCTCTGTACCTATGATTTCCTTTACAACCCCAACACTCCATAGGTGGCGGTCTTGGCATTTTCCCACCCACTTCAGCTTTCCTGGGCTCTCTAAAAGATGGTTGTGCCTGAGGACTATTTCGAAAAAAGGGAGGCTTGTTTCCCTTCTGCCTCTGCTCTTTCCTGAACTTCTTCTGATCATCCCAAGCCTTCCGAAAAGTAGGTTTTTCCCTTTGCTGCTCATATAAGAATTTCTCCCTTCTTATTGTTTCTTCCATAGTCTTAGGATCATCATACTGAATCTTGTCACCAATGGAAGGTGGCAGTCCACTCAGATACCTCTGAATCTTGACAACCTCATCTTTGATGAATGGAACATACTTCAGTAATTCCAAAAACCTTCGTTCGTATTCATCAATGGTCATGCTGGCCAGCTTGAGTTCGAAGAAATCCTTCATCTTTCTGTCATAGTATCTTTTAGTCAGGTATTTCCTCTCGAAATACCTCTTGAATTCCTTCCATGTGATATCTTTCTCTCTAATGTGTTTCACCTACACAAACTGATCCCACCACATGGATGCTTTTCCTTTTAGTTGATACATCGCAATTCTTCCTTCTGCATGAGAGGAATAATTCTGCAGTTGGAAATATTTCCTCAGGCCAAGCAACCATGTTTCAACATCTTCCTCCTTCTTATGTTCTCCATCGAACGTTGGAGGCTTGATATTGTTCATTTCCCCTTTCAATTCATCCATCCCAGATCTCCTGTGATTTCTGGTAGGAGATGGGCTTGAACTACTGTTTTCTTCCCTACTGAAATACTTTGGGGAGCGACGACGATGTCTGCTGACACTCCTCAATCTTCTTTTTCTCTCAGGGGTCCTGACACTCCTTGATCTTCTTTTCCTCTCATGGGTCCTGCGACTCTCTCTCTTGTTTGAGTCACTCTCTTTTTTCAATTTCTTTTCTATTCCTTCCAGGCTCTTCAACATCTTTAATTTGAATTCACACTGCTGATCCCTGACCCTCATGAGCTTTTGGCTATCATCTCGACGAGCCTGGGCATCTTTTTGCAATCTTTCAATGAGATTCATCATATGTCCTTCCTTATCCATCTCTTTTCTGTGCCCATTAGAGTTTGATCCTTCGACTCCCAAGTTGACATTCCTTCCTTCTCTTTCGTTTTCTGAATTGGCGGCAATCTGCACCTCTTCCATTTCTATACTTGGCATAGATTCACGGCTGACCTGACACTCGTTGAACTCTGCACACACAATGTGTAGTCAACAAACTTTTCTAGGCCTTAAACCGTTAATAAAACTTCAACATTCATAACCAACGTGAATAAGAAAAACGTTTCTAATCCACTAAGTTTTCCGAGCTCTATTTGGCTCTACAATTTTCGGGACTTTGGGACTTCGAGTTTCAGAGTTTTGGTCCATGAGGATCTAATAGTTAAATCCTCGATGGTTCTTTTTTCTTCAAAATTTTCAAGATTTCGGCACTTCGGTTTTTGGGTCTTCGGTACCCGGGAGTTCACGATGCAGTGACTCCCAACTTCTTGTCGCTACAATCCCCAAATTCCAAAAATTCTATTTCCTTTACCCTCCGGGTCCATAGAGCACAACTGTCTCCCACAAACTTAGTGACACATGATGTCCTTATGAAGTTCCACCTGTCAACCATGCGGCCCCCACCTAACAGGTGTGCTACGTGTTCGTATGAGCCCTCAACGCTCGACACTTCGTGACTTCCTCGTCGAAAATAAATTCTTTCAACCCATGAACCCCCGATACAAAATACCCCAGAAAGGTTATGATCCAATGGTTCTCCCGTGGCTTGGATCCAACGGTCTGGATCTCCTTCCCTGCTCCTCGCAACTTGGAACTTCATGAAACCAAGAATTGGGTCTTCCCTCCAAACTCATGAACCTCGAATTCATGAAATGATCCAATGACGTGGGTTGAAATGAGATCAACGACTCATATTGACCATGATCAATGGTTCATGTTGATTCTTGATATTAGATTGGTGAGTTCGTCCAACTCCTAACCACCTTACAGCTCCACTGGATCCTACAGTCCTCACGATTTCCCGAGCTCTCCATGGAGAATTTTGACCACCCAATTCACTTGACAATGAATTTTGCCCAACGACTGAGTGTTCTCCCTCCTGAACTTAATTTATATGTGACAGTTTTGATCTCCGTCTCCCTTTGAACACTTCAAAGGTGTTATCCCTCCTGAGCTTTGTAACACGGTCAAGTAGTCCGTTGACACTCAAAAACATTCTGAGGTCTGAAATTAGTCTTGCAGACACAATTTCTTCTCAAAACCTCGGTGCAAAGACAACTTATCTGGCCCATCCAGGCTCAGCATTGAAACTAGGCTCTGATACCATACTATAATGCTCCCCCGACCGTCATCCCCAGGGCCAGGCCAATGCTACTGTGCAGAACAACAATCTCATACTTATTTATATATAACATGAATTTTAAACAAATGAAACACATTTAACTCAGAGTAAGCACTATATTACTGCTAACATGCAGATTTAATGGAAGTAACAGTAATTCATGAATACAACGGAATACATTATAATTATAAGAAACACAGGCATGCAAAACATAATTAAAGCATAAGCTAATACTTATCTTTGAAACTGTGGTAATTCCACCAACCATGTGCAAGCCTTCCACAAGCCTCCCAGCCTTAGACCACGCTGCTCATCAAGCTCAGAAGTGGCTCACCCCCGAGGTGGGACTAAGCTCCACCCAAGGTAAGGAATCCTAGGCTAGGCTGAGGTTATAGGGAAACAAACAGTCACAAGGAAGGATTCTCTCCCAGGAACCAGTTATGCCCACTGCCCACAGACTCTCTTTCCCCACATGCCTGTTCCACCCCAGAAGTATACAGCTTCTCTGTCACCTAGACAGTCCTTCAATTTCTATCCTCCCTTGCCTTGGGCTTCAACAATAGACCGGACCAGAAATCTCCGAGCTTTGTGGAAGCTACAGGGTTCCTTCCAGGAGCTCTCTCCTTCCTCCGTGCACTCTCTCACCTGGAGAGAGTGTTGTATATACTGGCCAAAAAGCCACACGTGGTTAAGCACTGCTCGACCACCACAATCCATTGGAACCCAGACTCGAACACCCTAGGGTAGAAATAGACAGGTGCAATAGCATAACCAGGCTCAGCAAGAACGAGACACTTCGATTTTCTCAATCCGACAACATGGGATAGACTCACGATTATGGTTTCTCAGGGACGTGTGACAAACAATCCATGTAGGGGTCAAATCTGACTCAACGGTTCAGAATAGAGGGGGGGGTGTATCGGATTTCCCAGAAATAGACACAGACACAAGCCTCCTTCGGTTTCAGAATTGCATGAGGGTACTTCTGTAGAAGTCAGACTGGACTCACATTTAGATGATCGATGGTGGACTGGAGGAGGAACCCCCATCACGGCTCAATTCAACAGTTTTAACTGCATGCACTTGGGTTGACACTTGTCACCCATGAAACTGCATGCATTCCATCAACATGCATTCCTCCCCACTTGGAAGTCACTTGTCATTCCAAAAGAACTTAGGATAAAACATATATTTCACATGGTCTTTTTGGAATAATATTAAAATATTATTCCCAAGGACTTAAGCCCCTAGGCTCAACACTTACCCCTATTCCCACCTTCCAGCCCCTAATCCCTTACCCACTCTGTGGAAGCTTAGTCCCCCATCACTCATTCATCGTGGTCGGTCTGCACGCAACGATGTTTATATTTTTATTAATAATGTGCATAGATACATGTACAAAATTAGTGTCTTGGCCTTCAACACTTAGTCTCTCTTGCCTAATAATCACATAAGCCCACCAGCTTATATAAAATTGGCTCACTAGCCTATAAAACATAATTACAATTCATTTCATAAACATGATTTACAACAGGGCTCGACCTTGGGGACATTACAATGGCACTGCAAATTGTAGTTTCCTCCACCTACCAACCCCTTTACCTCTGCTGGCACATATTTCTTATCCATCTGCACATTTTCAGCCTCATCCACTGAAATTGAATCAAATTTTCTACCAGAGCTATTGTGCCTATTTATCTCTTGGCTCTTGTTGTCTATGCTACGATACAAAAACTACTACGAAATTGCGCTACAGATCCCCTGTTCCAGTGCTGCAAATTGTGTGTCAACCCAGTGTCATCATCTTTGCTCACATTTCTTGCATCATCTCTTTTCCTTCATGATGTCATTTTATATTTTCATTTCAAAGTCTGTTTACGGTGAATATTTTAGGAGCCTTTTATTTTAAAATGATGATGACCCTACATGGTGGTTTTATGTTAGCCTAAAACTTGACAGTGCTACCTCCCGCATATATTTTCTGTGAAGGGCGTTTCTTCCTTTTCTAAGCCATCAAATTATTCTCTCACTAGTTCAGAAGTCAATTGAAGGGAAACCCTGAAAAACCTAGATAAGGACCACCATTCAAAACCAAGACTTCTATCCTTTCTTGGATTCCCATACCTCTCATAACATTGTAGTGTTTGGTCTCTTGTTTCTATCAATGGATACACCTCAGCAAAAGAAGTCTCATAAGGGTGGGAGTGCAGTTAGGACCGAGCCTTCTAATATGCACTTGTTTGATGCCAAACCTCTAATCAGGGAGGTCTTCCAAAGGGTTGGCTGCCTAAATTTGTGTCAAAATATGCAGAGGGGACACCCTGAGGTAGCCAGGGAATTTGCTTTAAACTTTGATGGCACTAAGACCAAGGTAGGAACCCTTGATATGGAAGTATATCAGGCCACCATTGCAACAACCACTGAGATACCCAACACTAGTGAAAGATGGTTCAAATATATGACTCTTAATGCAGCCTTTTCTAAATATTTCTTCAAACCAGAACATCATAAAGATAATTTGTCTAAGGGAGTGCCTAGTAGCCACTTGGTTGAGGGTTTTGAAAAACTGTTGAAGTCATCCAGAGGTATTTTACATGTGAGGGAAGATTCAATATGATATACTAGTATCAAATTAGTATTTTTCTACACTTCACAGGAAATGAATTAATGAACATCCATTTCTATCTATTTAGGAGTATGGGAAAAATGGCTGATAGGGTCCAAGCCAAGTCCAAGGCTGTGGACACCAGTGTTTTCCACTTAGGACTGATCATGATGCTTGTAATGGAAGAATTGAAGAAAATAAACCTCACTTGGGAGAAATTCATTGCCTCTACTAATCTGCCGCTAGATGTATCCCCTACCCCTCAATCCAGGGCGCAGAGCCCTTTTCCAGCTAGTAGTGTTGCCCAAATAGAAAAAAGAAAAAAGAGAAAGGGGAAACACATTTCCCAAGATAAATAAGTTCCTAAAGAAGTTGAAGAATAAGAAAGGGAAGCCCATCACTCCCAACAAAGGGAACTTTCACCTCAGCCTGCACCTGAACTAGAGGAATTTCCCTTAGCCAAAAGTACATCCAAAAAGGGGAGAATGTTACACTTTCCTTCACCTACTGTAGCAGTTGAGAATCCTGATCATCAGCCCATAATGAATATTATGAATTAGAAGTCATAACCAAGTCTCCTGTTCAAAAGATAAGGGTAAGGGTGAAACTATTGAGAATCCTGTTGAAGTCATCAACATCACCACTCCCCCTGATAACCCCACCTTCAAGAGATTGATCAAACAAATTAGGGATGCAAGAAAGGAAATTTCCCACTTGAAGGGAGCACGAGTGGATGAGAGGAGAAAGATGAATGAGGTCATGTATATGTATAAGGAAACTCTTGAGCTATCTCGGTTGACAGTGATAATATTTCTGCCCCTGCATAGACAACTTAGAAACTTGTACAAGAAAAACATAGACTTGCAATACCAGAACAAAAAACTTAAAGAGGAGTTGCAACCCTTCAAGGATGATATAGCCCAAAGAAATCTCAATGTACTATCCCAAGATAAAATGGGGAGAAGTGTTGCTACAACAAGGAGAAGTGCCAGATTAAGAAGATAAATTGGAGAGGATGAAAAACCCCATTTTTGATGATGATCAACTTTTTCATTTTAAGGTTTTGAGTGAAGTGTCATAATTATACCTACTCGAGGCATATATGGGCTTATACTTCTTCTGCTAAGATTTTTTGGGTTTTGGGCTCAATTGCATGACGCAAAAAATTACAGAGCATTTCGTAACACCTGACGCTACTGAATTATCTGCATAGATAGGATTGCAGATTCGCTACGGAAAGCACTGCAGAATCATCTAGCCAGACACAAAGTGACAGTTTGCTATAGAAATTTTTTGAAAAATAGTTTTCACAGGTGGGCGCTATGAAATCTTCTACCAAATGTGCTACAAAATCTGATACAAAACAATTTTACATAGGCGGGAGCTACAAAATCTGCTACTGGATGCGCTACGAAAAGTTGCTATGAACTGGATGATACAGTCAACATTTCTGGATTCGCTGCCCTTTCTAGATTTGATGGATTTGGAGGGAATAAATGGTCACTAGGTGGTATATGAAACTCAACACAAAGGCTTGGAGGACACATGGCACTGATGGAGATGTGCCCAAGGAACAACAAATTATGTCATGATCATTTTGTTAGAGTTGTTGCCAACATGATCCATGTTTCTTGCAGTCTGTTAGTTCCACTTGTACATATGTTAGACTAGCAGTCTTTGGTGGATAATTCTAGGTTAGAGAGGCCAACTCGCACTTCAATATGTTGCTTACTGTTTAAACTATATATACAACAGGAGAATGTTATTTTTAGGTTCGAATGGTTGAGCAGAGCTCCCTATTGTAATATTTTGATAACACATAGCCATACTCTGGTTTATGTATGAGATCCGAGATATTTTGATTAATAGAAGTGAACCTCTTTTCATTATCTTACTTCTTCTTACATTGATTTCTCATTATTGGATGATCCTTATGAGATGTTATAGCTGTGTTATAATGGATGTTTGATTATGATCCCGCTATAAATGTTTTCAGTGTTTTAAAGTTTAGTTCAAGAGGTTCTTGTGACTTAGATTTTTCTTCACCTATATTCTAGAAGGCCTAATGCTTATAGCATACCTATTCATCTTCCTCACCAAGTCTTCCATCTACTCACATTTATCTTTAAATCACTGACTGAAGTTAACCAAACCCCATTTGCTTATGCATACTAGCTTAGATTTTCTGTGTTGGAACATTGCTATGCTAAGTTTTGTCCATTTGACATTCTATCATACATCTACATTCACATTTAACCTATTTGAGGGGTGCTGGTCTTATTCTCTTGCAATATGAGGGTGACTCTCAGTGCTAACACCTTGCACGCTCCATGATTGTCCTGTTCATCCTTTCTAACACACCATTTTCTTGTGGTGTTCCTGGAACTGTTTTCTTTCTACAAATCCCATGGTATGAACAATAATCATCAAACTCCTTGCTACAATATTCACCTCCATTTTATGATCTGAGACACTTCAACCTTTTTCCTTTCTCATTCTCAACCAAATCTTTCCATTTCTTAAAAGTATCAAAAACATCATATTTTTGTCGAATGCAATAAACCCAAGTTTTTCTAGTTGCATCATCAATAAAAGTAACATAATAATGAGAGCCACGAAGAGATGATATTGAGCTGTTCCCCATACATATGTATGCACAATCTCTAATCTTTCACTCTTCTTTTCTTTTTTGACTCTGAGAAATATGACTCTCTTGTGTTTTCCATAAACACAATGCTCACAGAAATCCAAATCAATTTGTTTAAGATTTGGAAACAAATTTATTTTGTGAATTATATGCATCCCCTTCTCACTCATGTGTCCAAGCATATGATGCCACAATTTTGTATCCACTCTTGTAGAAGCTAAATATATATAAGAGTCAGTATTACCATTACATAAATACAATGTAGCTACCTTCTCTCCTTTTGCAATCACCAGTGATGCTTTGGTGAACTTCCACACCTTATCTGTAAATATGGATATACAACCTTCACTTTCCAACTGCCCTATTGAAATTATATTTTTCCTTAGATATGGAACATGTCTTACCTCTTTCAACAACCATTGGTTTCCATTGCTTTGCTTTATTTTTACCTTTCCCATTCCAACAATTTTGCATTGTGCATCATCACCCAAATGAACCTGTCCAAAATCACCTTAAACATAATCTAGAAAATGTTTCCTATGGGGTGTGGCATGAAATGAAGCCCCTGAATCTACAAGCCAAGACTCATAAATATTATCTACATAAAGAATCAAAGCATCTTGTAACACATCACCTCTTACATTTTCTTCCTATTTTTTTCTCTTGCTATCCATCTCTTTGTTTCTTAAGAGCTCTGCAATCTTTCTTTAGATGTCCTTTCTCCCCACAATTCCAACACTCTATCTTTCCAAATATGGATTTGGATCTTCCCATCCTAGAATTCCCACGATTCCCTGATCCCTTTCCTCTATCCTTTTGTCTTCCTTTGTTCTCCATGTTTAACGCATTACCTGATGTCTCACCTGTGATTTTCCCTCACATTTCCTCACTAAGGATAACACCAACAACATCATCAAATTTTAAAGTGTTTGAAACATAGATAGAGTTACTTACAACCATGACCAAGCCGTTCCAACTTTCTAGAAATGAGCACAAGTTTAGAAGATCCCTGACCTCATAATCAAAGTCCACTTTTATAGAACTTAGTTGATTAGTAAACGTATTAAATTCATTTAAATGATCTGCAACAGACCCACATTATGACATATTCATATTAAATAATCTCTTCATTAGAAATACCTTATTGGACGTCGAGGGTTTTTCATACAGTTTAGACAATGCATCCATCAACTCCTTCGTTGTCTTTTCTTTCGGAATATTGAAAGACACCGACATTGACAGGCTTAGCCATATCATTCCTAGTGCCTTTCTATCAAGAACCTCCCATTCTTCTACCTTCATGGCAGTCATCTTATTTTCTATTCCACCCAATGGTAGGAATAGATCCTTATGATATAAATAATCTTCCATCTGCATCTTCCATAATTGGTAGTTTTGGTCGTTAAATTTCTCAACCCCAAACTTTCCATCTTCCGCCATTGTTCCCACTCGAACCATGAACCCTCTTTTTCTGGGAGTTACCTTTCTCTCTGATATCAATTGTTAGAAAAACAAGATCGTGGAGAAATAAAATAAAACAAAGGCAGAAATAAAACATAGAAGATACAAAATACAATAGAGACACAGATATACGTGGTTCCCCCAGTGTGGGCTACGTCCACTAGAGAAATTTCCAGGTCCTTCCTTTATTATTATCTAGCAAATGAAGGGATACAACCTACATCACACCCACTGTAACTTCCTCTTATTTCTCTCACAATCTCCTCACTGAGAATAAAATATTCACAATGATACATAGCCACAATACATTTCCCTCATAAAAGAGAGTTTCCTTCTAGGCAAAAAAATCCTAACATAACTTCTACCATCAGATCTGTGACCTTATAATGAACGGTCTAGATTTACTATAAAATTACAATATACATTTACAAGGAAAATTTTCCTTCGGGGGATTTTCCCCCGAACCCCCATAAGGGGCTCGCTTGCTCCCAGATCCCCCAACTGGCGGGATAGCCCCCCGGACCCCGCAGGGGGGGTAACCCCCCCTGCACTCCCCCACGTGGAGGAGTGTACATTCTTCTAGGGTTTAAAGTCTTCATGGGGTATAAACACAGATAAAAACAAAGACCTCTAAATCAAGAAGATAATCAGGCTTCACATCCAACAATATGGCTATGTATCATTGCAGATATTGTATTATGAGTGAGGAGACTGTGATAGAAAGAAGAGGAAGTTACAATAGGTGTGTTGTAGTTTGTATCCCTTCATTTGCTAGATAATAATAAAGGAGGGACCTGGAAATTTCTCTGGTAGACATATCCCACACTGGGTGAACCACATATATCTGTGTCTCTATTGTATTTTGTATCTTCTGTGTTTTCTTTTATTGCTCCATGATCCTGTTTTTCTAACAACAATATAAGGGGTCATAGTGTCTCATTCATGGGTGCCTTTGTAGAGGGTGTGTGGTACCTTCGTTCGCAATGCAGTTTTTCCAAGCCCATCAATTGCCTTTAATATTTCTTTCTTTATTTTCTTTCAATATAGCATAAGGATAGATTGAAGGTCACTGCCCTGGCATGGTGACCAGGTGGTGGCAATGTCACCCACAAATACCTAATGGAAATGAGAAGGTTGGCTCGTGATAAGACCCCCTTTCTCTCAACCATGCAATTGAGAGACATTGCCCTAGTTTGGTGACCAGATGATGACAATGTCATACCACTAGATATCCATGGACGTGATAGGTCGACTCGTGATGAGACCTCCTATCCTTCAACTAACCTTTTAAGCATTTTATTTTATTGTGGGTCCCTTTTATTCAAATATAAGCGTTTCATTGCTTTCTTGGGTGATCCCTAGGTGAAGCATCTAGAAGGTTTATATGAGGCTTTTATATTTTACCTAACAACAACCCCTCTGGGCCTTTAGCCCCTTCTTCCCATAGAATTAGGGACAACCATTTCTTGGGTCAATACACCCTAAAACCCCAAGAGATAAGGAAATGGAGGGGAATACTGATGGAAAGTGGTAAGTATGGTCAGGAACGTTGGTACGATGGCTCATCAAGGGATTTCCCAGTATAAAACCCATCCCCAAGGAAAACCACTTACTAGGGTACACTGTCAACCACCAAGGTGAAGCAGGTCAAAAGGCATAATGTCCAAGAACATATCATGGAATTTAGAGAAATCTAATATATAAAATAATCAAATGTATTAAACTATTCTCACCATAATACTAACTTGTACCTCATGGAGCAAGGCCCACTTCCTTCCGGAAGCCAGCTGGTGTGGTGGATGCCATCTGCAAAACTGTGACCATTTGTGGTGGTGAGTGGGTTTTCCATCTGTGAAAAATGGTACTTCTAGTCATGTAGTCTCTTGACACTCAATATCTTCAACTCAAGGGCCTCAAGACATGATCTCATTAGTTATCCACAAAATGGGGATAACAAGTCCCTAACAAGATCATTGATTTTTCTTTAGGTTCCTGTGTGTAGTTGAACTAACCAAGACTTTTCATGCTTACATCTCTTCAATTTAAATCTTTCAACCAGATTAGGATCTATATATCTATGACTAGCTCCAAAATCAATCAAAATAGAGATGGGTTGACAATCAATATTAACTTCCACCTCAATCATGTGGGATTGGTAGTATGCTTGTCTATTTTCCAAAGATGCATAAATCCTTGGAAATATTCTACCCATGTCCTCCATTGTATCAAATTATTGTATTTTATGTACAATCCTCATCCTATCTTCTTTACGAGGACAATATTTATACATATGGTCTCCCTCACATCTACAACACTTTATGGTTGGTGTCTTAACATTTTCCCCAAGGAATATCATATTAGGCTCAATTTGTGCTTTCTTCCCTTCCTAATATGACTATGAGTTGTTCATAAAGAAAGGTGGCTTGAATCCATTCCCCCTTATTGCCCAAAAAAAGTTGATCAAATCTTTTGTATTTCTCTTTGTATAGTCCATTCCTATAATTCCTCCATATTTAGAAATTTTTTAAATCAAACAATATTTAGAGACTACCATGGGTTCCTGAGAAATTACATTACTACTCCAAAGTTCACCAGCTTGCATAACACTCTATTTAAATTCCACAACCTCCATCCTACACTATTCACACTTAGATTTTTTTTTGAATATGGGCATCCAGCCACATGTGTGGAGCACCATTCCTTTCACTTTGTCACCCCACTGTCCGCTCGTCCACGGTCCTGCGATCCCGATTAGAATCTACCACACCATCCTGCTCATCCACTATCTCATCATCTCACTCATCCACTATGTCACCGCCCCACTCATCCATCTTCTCGATCGTCTTCCACCCCGCAAACCCTCTATCTTGTGACACTAAAACACTTTATACCCTTTCCCGTTCAAATTTCCCAACCTATATTAAATCACTATTTCTAGAAATTACTACCACTCATATGTTGTTAATACAATTATTAATAGCGATATTCTTAAGGAAATCTTCCATAAATGTTAATACGATTTATCCTTTAAATCCTCAAATTAAGAGATTTTGAACATGTTAAAACGAAACAAGTGTTTTTTGATATTGTCAACTTGAAGAACTATTGTTAAATCTATCACCTTGACTAATACGTCAACTCAAAGAAAAGAACAATTTTGTGGAGACACCATAAATATTTTGGGACGAGAAGATCAGGGATTTCAGTGGTCACAAGCTTACAAGTGGTATTCCACATTACCATCCCCAGAGAATAATTTGAATAAGATATGGACATCTGGAATCACATCAACAGGGTGTGTGCTAGAGATGTATATGACTTCAAGGAATTGATTTTGTGGTGTGTTGATAAGTTTGATAAGGAAAGAATAATCATTCAATTACAAGGAGAAACACCCGTTTCTTTATCCCCCCTATATTTTTAAAATAATTCTTAGACTCCCTGAACCAACCATGGTTTTCAAGAGTGCTAAAGCTAAGGATTTTCTTAAGACAAAAAAAGAGGAACCAAAATTTTACAGATCTACCTTGAAGATCCGCCATTTTTTCTTGAATACTTCTCCAGTACTCAAGTATCTTCACCAGATTATCCCTAAAAATAAATGGAATTGTTATTTTCCAGGATAACCAAACAAGAGTCCACAAATACCGTCCCCAATATTGCTTTATATATATTGCATTTTTCAATTCATGAGATAGCCATTTTCGACTGGTCAAACATTATTTCAAGTGAATTATTCTTCCATCTTGGAAACTTTCACAACGGTAAAAGGTTCTACATGTATCATTATTTTATTTTTCCTGTGACTTACTGTCACATGTTCAAGGACCTACCCATGGCCAAAAAGGTGAACTATAAAACTGACCTTGTACAAGTGTGGTATCGTGCACTCTAGAAGAAAAATGTTGTGTACAATTTTTATGAGGTACACAATGCTTTTGTTTCTTCTTTCAAAAGATTAATTTATGGTCCTAATACATTGAGGTTGTCACTGGAGGATGCATCCTTCCTAGCTGTAAAATGAAGCTTCAAAGCTATGGATGATTTTAGTATCATCATAATTTATTGCTCACATAAAAAACCTTCACTTTTAACCTTTTATGTTTGTGACAAATTGTTCATAGTTGAAGTATGTAAACAATACAAGTTTTGGGCACACTTTTTTAATGAAAAAAGGAAAAAACAATTTATCCCCTTAGCATGGAAGATTGGGGAATTTACCGTGAAAAGTATTTCCCATTTAGATGAAACTTCAACTCATTTTTATTTATTTAACCTCAAGAAAGATAATGTGATCATATTTTTCGACCCTAGCCAACTATTCATGACACACATGAAATCAGTGGGATACAACATGGCATTGTCCAAGGCAATTTTATTTGGATATGGAGAAGATGACAATCAAAATCTTCAAGGGTTGTTTGCTGAAAAAAGGAAAGATGATATTGATATTGTGGTCAATACCAATGACCATAATAGACAAGAAGGATGATTTACAAATGAAATAAGTTCTTGGTCCCTGAACATTTCCCCAAAAAGAAGCTCAACCAAAGGAAAACCACAAAATCCAACCCAAGAACGGAATAAGTCTTCAATTGATAATTATGATGATCGAGGAGACCAAAACCCTCCAAAGGGAAATATTGATAAGCCACACACACTCCCAATTTCCATTAAAATAAAAAGAGATACAAACAAAGAGGGGGAAGATGAAGCAGTACCTGAAAATGAAATTGGTCCAGAAGATATAGATCTTGACATGAACGTTGAAGATATATAAGTTGCAGGCGAGGAACAAAGACTACTCGAGAGTAGAACAATCACAATAGAATTGGATACCCAAGAGCCGATTGTATTTGAAGAAGAGTCCCTTACCGTGCATCATGTTGTATTCAATAGAAACTCAAGAAAATTAATTGAAAAAGTAAATTCAAAGAATAAGAAAATTCATGAGAAGCGGAAATAAAAACTTGATTTTCAGGGGGTTACACCCTCTAAAGTCATGGAATTCCATGAGGCCACATGGGAAGCCTTGAAATCTTCAATTGGATATTTAGAAAATGAGAATGTGATTTTGAAGGAAAAAGTAAGAGAATTAGAAAGTGCCTTGATGCCACCACCTTTGTTTTCTAGTCCCATCACCACTATACAACCATAATTGAAGACTCTATAAGATAAACCATAGTTGAGATCAATATTAAAATGAATGTTAAGTTTATTAGCTTCCATCAGGAAATATGTTGGTGACAACATACATAAAATAATATCTTTGATTCTTGAAACATGGGAGTTGGAAACGAGCTCAGTCTCTTTGGGTTTGAGGTTCACACACTTTGGGAAATATCTCCAAGCAGACTTGGAAAATGATAAATAATTCTATAAAGGAACTGTTGCTTCTTTCAACACAAGGGTTTGAAGCCTCAGTGAATCTCAGCGAAAGGAGGAGGATTTTATTTCAACTCTTTGTTTAAGGTAATTAAAAGCATATTGGGTTAAGAGAATTAAACATTTAAAAGAAATGTTAGTGGAATGTGATGCCATTAGTTCAAAAAGAGGTGAATTACTCTTAAAATTAGTTGGGTCAATTGAAGATGTGGAGGACCCACATTTAATCATGAACTCAATACTTCTATATAAAGAACAAATGAACAAAAAGCTGGACTCCCTAAAAATCTCATCGACATAAAGGTTTAACAACTTGATTGAATACTAAAAGACAGAAGTAGAAGGGTGGCTTGTCCTTTATACAAACAAGAATGATGATATCGAATATACCCTCCACCAAATCACAATGGATTTTAAATATCTTGAAAAATAATTATTTGATATCAAAGTTAGATAAGAGATAACAGTTTCACCCATGATAGAATACATTGAAAATTGGTTAAATAATGATTTAATCAAAATAACAGAATCAGATTAGGAAAAAACAATTACAACCGGTCAGGCAGTTCTAGCCAAATAAAGTATAAAGTACATTCCATCTAGAAAATGAGTCATCGAGATAATCCATCACTCTAATTCAAGTGGTCATTTTCATAATTTCTGATCCTCCTTCTCATTTAGAAATCATCCAACTCATGTCTTTTGATTCAGTGAAAACTCAGAGCCAATTTCTAATTGTTTCTCTCTTTTCGTCCAGGTGCAGGTCTTACTTTTAAAGGTCCATGGGAGCCCAATCCCAGTCCATTTGGATAAATTCCTTTTATTTTATTGAAAACTTTACATTTCATTGTCAAACCAGACATTTATTTTTAAGTTCCCCAGAGAACTATTTCGGGGCATAGCTCTAATGATTTCTCAGACTTTGATATTTTTGAGTATGATGTTTTTGGAGTGTGCTCATCATAATCATTTTCAGTTTTAAATGCAATACTCATCTAAAGTTCTTTTCATAGTGGCTCTATATCTTTTCCATCTCATGATATGACCAATCTTGCCTATATTGTGATGGGTGTGAGAAACATGATAATATTATATGTTATTGCCTTTATTTATATATAATATTGTAAAGATATTGTATTTCTTTCTTGGACAAGTTCCTTCTCCCTTTTTTAGGAAATTTTCTTTTTGTGATTACATTATTTGTTAAAACTGTATTTTCATAATTTTAGTAATATAATTACAGAGGATCACTACCTTTTTAAAAACGCAGGGGGGTTTATCCTCCTATTTTTGTTTTTGAGATATTAAACAATTTCAATCATCAACACCCCTTTGATCCATATTTACTTTGTTTTTGTCGTCCCAAGCTTTGTGAAAAGATGGCTTTCTCTTATTCTACTAATACAAATACTTGTATTTCTTCATGGCTTCCTCCAAAGTATTGGGCTCATCAAATTGAATTTTATCCCTTGTAGAATGATGGAATCCCCGTCTTGTCTTCTCTTGGTTCCTGTTATCTGCGGTGATGGTTTAGTATTTTGTAACCTGGACTGATCGGATAGGTCCTCTCCCTACTCGGCGATAGAGTGAATACTTCATCCAATGGGGGTGTTTCCCATTTTGGATCCAATCCTTAGGTGGTCTCTGTGTCAACAACGCCCTTCTCTCCCTGTCTATCAGCTCGTAGGAGCATGCATTGTAAACAAAATTATACTTCTAATATAATCTCGAGTTATTTTTTCTTGGAAAAAAAGAATGATGGAATCCCACTAAAAAATATCTTAATTTTAACCTTCTCATCCTTCATGAAACCCACATACCTCAAAAGCTCCAAGAATTTTCTTCCATGTTCCTCCATGGCCATGATGATTCCTAATTTAAGTTCAAATAATTATAGCATTTTATTTTCATAATAGTTTTCTAATAAGGACTATTGCCGTAAATATTTATCGAATTGATTACAAGAGATCATTTTCTCCTTAATATGATTGACCTGCTTTAGTTGGTCCCACCACATGGAATCTTTCCTCTGAAAATGATATATGGAAATCCTTGTTTTCAATTTTGATGAATAATTATGCAACTGAAAATATTTTCTCATGCCCAACAACCAAGCTTCAACATTTGCACCCTTCCTATTGTTTCCATCAAATGCTGGTGGCTTGAGCCTTTTGATATCTCCTTTAAAATTGTATAAATAAATCCTTATCTTCTGATGTCAGACATGAGACCTACTTGGGATGCTCTCTGATTCTAAAAATACAGGTTATTTTCTAGCTAAATGTCTAGGTGAATGGTGATGCCTATTAAAAATTCTTGAGTTCTTAGGCCCTCTCTAGTCATCCCTCCTATCATGATATGTGTTCTCTACCATATGAATTATGTTGGAATCATCCCTCCTATCATGATATGTGTGCTCTACCATATGAATTATGTTGGACTCCTTGTTGAATTTTCTTTGTGAGTTATTTAGACTCTATAGTAGTCAAGAAATATTTTTTTTCTACTGATCTTGAGATATTATAAACCTTTCATTATCTTCTTTGTATCTTTGCATTTCTCTTTGTAATCTCTTCATTATATCTATAGACTCCACCCTGCTTCTATGTCCATTGGATTTTGTTTCTACATTTTCCAAACTGATATTTGATCCTATGATTTCATCTCCATTGCTATAAGATCCTTTCACATCATCCATCTCTCTAGTATTCATACCAAGCTTGATATGTTATAATTGTACCTCTAGTTTTTTAAAAACTTGCATGCAACAATTTATATTATATAAAATCATAAGAAAAATTATTACACTATACAATGTTGGAAATATTATTCCTAATTTATGCATCTTTCATGCCACTAGAAAAAATTATTTGATTTCTTGAGAATTCCACTATTCAAATTCCACTTTTGGGTTGATAGTTATCTGGATTACTCTCCTCAAAATATTTCCAATGGATACTTTCTTTCTCAATTTTAATCTTTGAGAAATAAGTTATGGCCCTTTAAAGTTTCCATTTCTACTCAATTATGCCCTTTTCTCACTAGTACAATTTGGACAAGAAGCCATCTTTTCCACCTGTAGAAGAAAATATGTCAGGAACCATGAAAGATTTATTTTGGACACATATAAAATTATTGATTGTGAGTACACAACAAATTTCAAATTCACAATATGATGCTCTAGTAAAATTTTGTATCAATCTCAAATTGATGACTTTGTCCTTTATACACTTTCTCCAAACTTGGAATTTTTAGACAAACTAGCTATCTCCCAAAGAAAGAAAAAATGGGGAATCTTCCCAATAAAAATTGTCTATATTGATGAGGAGGTAAAATGTTGAGTAAATTATTTTTTCCATATTTGTGATCTAGGGTCCCTTTTCCTTCTTCAAAAATCTCAAAAATCCCCCAAAAGTCTCCTAAAATAATGGATTTTGGCCTTTTTTGCATCTCCATTCCAAACCCTTTGGAAATGGGCCAATTTATCCATTGGGTTTATTTGTGTCTTATTCCATTTATCACTACAAAAATATCATTAGTTTCATGGCGTATGTCAAAGAGTACCAACCTATTCTTTAAAACCTACTAATCTTCATTTTCTAGTAATTTGGATCTGAATCAACTAGTGGGCCTCATGGAACTTTTATGCCCCTCAACATTGCAAAATTAATCTAAAATTTTTAGTGGTATATGATCTTTTCTTCTCCTGTTATGGACAAAATAAATTTTGGCTCCATACTTTTTTTAGATCATCATCATGCTAATGTGGAAACCTAGTTGACGTGGCATGGCATGTGGTTGCTAATGTTCACCTATCATTCCATGACTCGATCATCTCACAATAATGCTTGATGATATATAGAATGATTTTATCAGAAAACTAAATAATTCTTGTATCAATGAACCTCCAAACTTGTTTGTCAGTAGACTTTAAAAAATGGCTTTTCGATGTGTTGGAATACTGAGCAGGTGGGGGAGGGGTGAATCAGTATGATAATTTTTTACCACTTTCAATCACAATATATATAAAATTCAAATTTATTAGCAATATTCAATAGTTTTAACATTATCATTCATCAATGCATAATAAACAACCATAGATACACAATACACCAAAATTTATGTGGAAACCCAAATGGGAGAAAACAATGGAATGTTTTCTTATATATATATGTATCAAGAATACATTCATAGGAATCACCAACTTCCCAATTTTCTAGCACCAACTGGAAGGAGGCTCCAACCCCCTATTTACAGGCTCCAACCTGAAGGAAGCTACAAATCCTTGAATTCTCCAGCTACAACTGGAAGGAGGATCCAACCCCCTAGTTTACAGGATCCAACTTGAAGTAATCTCCAACTCTCTGTATTCTCCGACACCAACCAAAAGGAGGCTACAACCCTCTTTTTTTTCCCTGTCCCGTTGCCTTGAAATATAAGTGTAGACTCAAACTATTACTACCACTAATCAACCTATAACTTCCACTGTCACTAATACATCAACCAACCTGTCACTTTCACTATCACATCAACCTTTCACTGTCACTTTCACATCAACCTATCACTGCCACTATCACATCAACCTGAAAATGATGATCAACCAATCATCCAACCTATCACTGTCCTTGTCACCTTCACTTTCACTGTCACTGTCACTGTCACTGATATATCATCATCAAATATCTATAAACAGATCCACTCACATGGATATCAAAACTATCGCCATACCATGTACATCAACCATGTACCAAAACTTGTACCATACCATGTATCAAAACCTGTACTATACCATGTACCAATATCACCAAGAAGTGCCTCTAGAAATGTACCATATCATCATCAACTCATGAACCATAACATCAAAAAGATGTGTCTCAATATCACCGGTCATGTACCATAAGATATAACAAGTGTAGGTACCATAACATCAATGATCAACCATATACCAAAACCATGTACCATTTAAAAACATCAATTATGTACCAAATGATGTGCCTCAACCAAGCACCAAATAATATTCCTCATACATATGCCACCATATACTAAGTGTATACCTCAACCATGTACCAACATCACAAATATGTGCCTATAACAACCAAGACATATACCAAACCAGATACAAAGGTACCATAACATCACTCAACCATGTAGTCAATATGTACCTCAAAGCATGTGCCTCAAGCATGTTCCAACATCCATAAACCATGTACCAAGAGATTCCATCAAACTTGTGTCATATCACTCATGATATTCCTCAATCATATAACATACAACAAACCATATGCCAAGTATCCAATATGTGCCTCAAGGCATATACCAAAACTCACAAAGACACGCCTCAAGCATGTATCAAACCTTCCAAGATGTAAGCCTCAAAATACATAGAATAACATACCTTTATATTTTGTAGAAACTGACTGCATCACATCTCAGACCATACCTTTCTAGGCATCAAAAACCTAGTATAAGAATCCTTCCTTAGGTCCGACTTATCCTCACTGGACAAATATTGTCCTCACGCAGAGCCTCGTGTGACAAGAACTAACTAACCTGCTAGACACCAATAGTTTGACCTACGTAGATCAACCAAACTAGGGTTTTTCAGAAACCCTTGCTCACCTCTATAATCTTGAAAAATTATCCTACGCTCTCCTTCACTACCTTATATTTGTGGTCTCAAATTATCCAATATATCACTTTCTCAATTAATAGATATTCAATAGACTTTCTTATCCAATTGAGAGGCTTCTTGAAGTGTATTTATACTTTTCCAAGTGACTTATTTCCTTAAATTTAGGGATGACAAGTTATAACTGTTTTACCCTTAATCAATGACTTGTAATATCTTGTTATAACCATTTAGGGGATTCTTAACCATTCTTTAGGGCTTCCAACTTCATTACCTCATAACTCCTCAACCGTGAGGAACTACGTGACATGCCACCTACCATTGGAAACAATATGACGAGGAATATCCATCTATGAGTGTGTTACATGAATTTACATTGTCCTTCATATCCTTATTCCTCAAACAACATTGGCCTTCATTATCACACCTCTAGGGATTATTGACATGCACCCATGACATTTGTTGACATCAATGACAACTACTTTTGTTGACATCAATGACAACCAACTATCCAACAACATTAATGAAAACCAAATATTCAACAATCTCCCCCTTTGGAATTGATGACAACACTCATACTCCACCTATGACCAATGCTCCTGATATTTCTCTCTTCATGTTTCTCTCTCCTTTTGACATCAATGACAAAGGGTATCTCTCTTTGGGGCTTCTCCCCCCATCTTCATTATTTTTATCTTTCTCTTTCTTCGTCTTTGAAATCATAGGATAAAGGGTAACTCCCCCTTTCAATATGTCTCCCACTTTCTTCATGCTTCTAATATGGTGTCTCTCTCTGACAATTTCTTCCCCCTTGACTTCTCTGCAAGATGTTGTGTAGATCAATGTGGGGCTTCTTGTACTTCCTTCCTTTCCTCTCTTTTGGTGCTTTTTGTCCATTGGTTCTTCCTCTTGTAATTCACTAACATATATACTTCCTATTCAAATATTCATGGCTTGTCAAGTTCACACCAATGACCATACTTTTCAACAATTTCCCTTTGATGGTATGGCTTCTGTTAATAATTTATCTTCCCCTGTTCTATTGTGCCTTTCACTGCTTGCCTTCCCGTGACTAATTGATTCCACCTGTCAATATGATTTCATCCACTATTATGCATATTACCTGACTTATGTTTTATGTATATGCCAAATATCTTATGAATCCATCTTTGTTCATAAAATTGTCCTTGATTCTGCTACTCAAATGGACATAATTCTGACCCATCTGTCACTTTACCATTAATACAAATTATCACTACATATTCTTTATTTTCAAGCTGTCTATTCAATATGCAAATCAGACTTTACATGTCTACAACAATCTTTACTAAAAATATCCATGTCTGAATACATGCCTAGAATCCTCAATACAATCATGAATCTCTGCCTGAAAAGTGTACCACTTATATTCTTTGTAATTGTCAGCTGATACCTACATGGGAATGTGTTCCGAAAGTTTCTCCTCAAACAATCAAACTGTCACAAAACATTCTTCACTTCTGCCATTAAATTATTCTAAAACTACATTTCCAAAAACTACAAACACTTCATACTGCTCGAAAGATAGTTCTCTGGTCTATAGAGCTATTGCTTATAATCCTCCTCTTCATTTTTCATATTTACCGGGATTCTCCAAGACAAATGGCTCAGAAAAATATCCACTTTGATGCAGAGTAATCTTCCTCTTCACCTGGGGATTCATCATTTTTTTTTCATCCTCTTCCCGAATTCTAACAAATTCCTCTTCATCCTCTTCCTAGATTATGACATCTTCCTCTTTGCCTGTAGACTCATCATGATATTTCATTGTTGTAAATCTTGTGAGTACAAAATCTGGGACCTATTTTTCATTCACCTACTCTTCTTGTTTTTCATTTCTTCTCCAAAATTTCTTGTATCTGACATCAATGTTTTCCTTCATGGGAGGATCTATCACGCTTCTACAATTTCGAGCTATGTGACCATAATTGTGGCATTTGTAACATTCAATATTATAGAGAGCCACATAAGCATATCTTTCTTGAATATTTCTTCCATATTATCTACAATCTAAAGCTTTATGTCTAAAGTTAGTACATGTAAAACAATGATCCAAAATGAAATTTTGATACCTGGGAGTGAACGATCTTCTTTGTGGTGTAGTCCTTCTCAATTCCTACCTTGGCTGATCACTATATTCTCTTTGGTTTTTTCCTTCACAATGATTTAAGCTTCTTTGCTGCCTGAATGTAGAAGATCTTATGTATTCATTCCTCTTTGACTCTTGCTGATCACGATTCCTTCCTTTGAGAACTTCTGCATGACTCTTTTGTTCTGTTTCTTTCTTCATGGAGCTTGGACCTTCCTAAAAATGAACATTCTTGTATCTTAGTCTAGATTTTTCACTGTATGGCCTTTGATTGTTGAGAATGTTTTCTAACACTTGAGAACTTTTAAAGTTCTATATGAGCTTGTTGACTTCATATATCAATGTCACAACTTCTTTTTCAATCTTCTCACACTCTTTTTCTTTCTTTATCATCTAGATCTGCATTACTTCTTCTATTCTCTTTCCTTCTTCAAGTTGTGTTTTCAAGGAGGTGATTTATTCTTTGAATGATTTGTTTTTATTCCTTTCTTTCTTCATCTCAGTTAAAGCACTGATTAATTCTACCTCAATATCCATCTCACCTTCTTCTTCATCAATTTCAAGAGTTATTTTCTTATTTTATGTAGACATAAAGAGTACTTTTTCTGAATCACTATTGTTTTCATCATCTTCATCATATGAGGAAAAGTCTTCTTTTGAGTAGAGATTTTTCTTGAAGGCTTTCCTTTTATCTCCTTTCTTGTTTCCCTTTTGATACTTATTTTATTTCTTGGGATATTCTTCTTCATCACTATCTGACTTCTTAGCATAAGGACATTTTTTGCAAAATGGCCAATTTAGCCACAATTAAAACATTTTAAGGGAAATATACCTTTGTACTTTCTAGTTCCTCTCTTCAACTTTCTTACAAAGTTGGCTATTTCTTCATCTTCGTTTGATTCATTGTTGCAACTATAATTTTTCTTTGACTCGTGCTTTTTCTTCTTCTTTGTATTTTTATATGCTTTGAAAGATCCTTCTTTCTTGGATGGGTTCTCCTGTTTTGTTCTCATTTCATAAGTTGTAAATATTCGATGTAGCTCGTACATGCTCAACGTATCAATATTTTTTGTTTCTTCTAGAGTTGATATATTAGGATCGAATCTCATTGGAAGAGATCTTAGTACCTTTTGAACAATCATAGTTTCTTCAACTTCCTCTCCCAATCCTTTAATGGCATTCAATGTTTCATCAACCCGTAAAAATTAAGATGCAATGTTTTCATCTTCCTTCATTTTCAATTGTTCAATTGACCTCTGTAAGTCTGAAGATTTTCCACCTTGATTTTTTCATATCCTTCATAAACATTCTGAGGTTTGTCCCAAATCTCTTTTGCAGAATCACAATCCATAACTTTTGACATATACTGAATCAACCAGGTCATTCCAAATAACATTTTTAACCCTTTAATTGTTTTGACTGAGTTTCTTTCCATTATTATCTATTGGGGGAGTGATAGGCTTTTTGTATCCATCAACTACTGATTTCCAAACATTAAATCCTTGTGCTTGTACATATGTTTTCATCCTTCTTCTCCAGAAGGCATAGTTCTGTCCATCAAACTGTGGTACTCCAATCTTAACGTATTAAATGATATTCCTTCTAGTGATTAGACTGTTTCTGAAGGACCAACTCTGATACCAATTCTTGGAATACTAAGAGCGGGGAGTGAATCAATATGAACACTTTTTACCACTTTCAATCACAGTATATATAAACTTAAGATTTATCAACAATATTCAATAGTTTATCACTATGCATTCTCTATATAATTTCATCATTAACAATATCATTCATTAGTGCATAATAAAAAACCAAAGATACAAAATACACCCGAATTTACATGGAAACCAAAATGGGAGAAAACCACATAATGATTTATTATATATATATCAAGAATACATTCATAGGAAGTACCAAATTCCCAATTCTCCAACACCAACAATAAGGAGGCTCCAACCCCCTAATTACAGGTTCCAACTTGAAGGAATCTACAACTCCCTGAATTCTTTGACTACAACTGGAAGGAGGCTCCAACATGAAGGAAGCTCCAACTCCATGTGTTCTCTGACACCAAACGAAAGGAGGCTACACCCCCTTTCCTTACCCCATCCTGCCTCCCTGAAATATAAGTGTAGACTTAAATTGTCACTACCACTAATAAACCTGTAACTACCACTATCATTGATACATCATTCAACCTGTCACTATCACTGTGACAACAACCTGCCACTATCACTGTCATATCAACCTGAAACTGATGATCAACCGATCATCTAACCTGTCACTATCCCTGTCACTGTCACTATCACTGTCATTGTCACTTTCATTGTCACTGATATATCATCATCAACCATCTATAACCAGATCCACTCACATGGATACCAAAACCATCAGCATACCATGTACATCAACTATGTACCAAAACCTATACCATACCATGTACCAAAACCTATACCATACCATGTACGAAGATCACCAAGAAGTGCCTCTAGCAATGTGCCATATCATTAACAACTCAGGAACTATAACATCACCAAGTTGTGTCTCAATATCACCAATTATATAACATAATATATGCCAAGTGTAGGTACCATAAAATCAATGATCAACCATATACCTCGATCATATACCAAAACCATGTACCATGTACCAAGAATCAACTATGTACCAAATGATGTGCCTCAACCAAGCACCAAAGAATGTGCCTCATACTTATGCCACCATATACTAAGTGTATACATCAACCATGTACCAACATCACAAAAATGTCCCTATAATAATCATGACATATACCAAACCAGATACAAAGGTATCATAACATCACTCAACCATGTAGCCAAGATGTACCTCAAACCATGTGCCTCAATCATGTGCCAACATACATAAACCATGTACCAAGAGATACCATCAAGCATGTGCCATATCACTCATGAAATTCCTCAAGAATATACCATACAACAAACCATATTCCAAGTATCCAAGATGTGCCTCAAGGAATATACCAAAACTCACAAAGACATGCCTCAAGCATGTGCCAAACCTTCCAAGATGCAAGCCTCAAAACACATAGAGTAACATACCTTTATATTCTATAGAACCTGGCTACATCACATCTCAGGCCATACCTTTCTAGGCATCAACAACTTGGTATAAGCATCCTTAGGTATGACTTATCCTCGCTGGATGAATACTGTCCTCACGCAGTAACTCGCATGACGAAAAATAATTGATCCACTGGGGTGCCTCGTGGGACACCAGTAGTCTGACCTGTGGGGGTCAACTAAACTAGGGTTTTTCAGAAACCCTCGCTCACCTCTGCAATCTTGAAACTTTCTCCTATGCTCTCCTTTGCTACCTCAGATTCGTCTCAAATTATCCAATATATCACTTGCTCACTTGATAGATATTCAATAGAATTTCTTATCCAATTGATAGGCTTATTGAAGTGTATTTATACTTTTCCAAGTGACTTCTTTCCTTAACCTTAGGGTCGACTTATTATAACCATTTTACCCTTAATTAATGAATTGTAACATCTTGTTATAACCATTTAGGGGATTCTTAACCATTCTTCGGGGTTTCCAACTTCATGACCTCATAAGTCCTCAACTGTGAAGAACTACGTGATGTACCACCTACTGTTGGAAACAATATGACGAGGACTATCCATCTATGAGTGTGTTACATGCATTACACTGGCCTTCATATCCTTATTCCTCAAATAACTTTGGGCTTCATGATCAAACCTCTGAGGATTCTTGTAGACTTTTTAAAATGCACCCATCACATTTGTTGACATAAATGGAAACCACTTTTGTTGACATTAATCAAAACCAACTATCCAACAACATCAATGAAAACCAACTATCCAACATGATGGACTTCAAAATTCATCTCTTAACAAACGTAAAAAATTGTCCTTCGACGAACTTCAAATTTGTTCTTTCGGTAGATCGAAAAAATCATTCTTTGAGCAGAATTCAATTTTTTTTATTTCAACGGACCAAAAAAATTGGTTTTTCGATAGACCAAAAAATTTGTTCTTTCAACGAACCAAAAAAAATGTTTTTTCGAAAGACCAAAAAATTTGTTCTTTCGGAAACTAAATTTTTTGGCTTTCGAAAAACTCAAATTTTTGTCTCTTCTACGAACTTCAAAATATTCTTCGCAATCTACAATTTTCTCACTTCATTGAACTACAAAATTTCCTTCAACAACCTACAAAATGAACTTCAGAGAGCTACAAAATGCACTTTGGTGAGCTGCAAAATGCACTTTGGAAATCTATGAGATGCACTTTGGCGAACTACAAAATGCACTTATTGATGAACTTAGAAATTCTTCTCCTTGTCACTGAACCAAAATTTGTTCTCATCGATAGACTACAAAATGCACTTCGACGCACTAGAAAATGCTCTTCATTGTCAAACTTCAAAATTTCTCCCCATTGGTGAACTTTGAAATTCTTCTTCAAAAAATTACAATTTTCTTACATAGTCGAACTAAACAATTTGTGATGCCAACAAACTTAAAAAAGTATTCCTCCATCAACAAACTAAATAGTTTGTTGCATCAACGAATTGAAGAAGTTGTGGCATTGGTGAACTAAATTTAAATCAATAAATTATTTTTTATTTTTTATTTTTGACCAAATCTTAGATGAATCTAGACCATTTATCTCTAGATCAAAAGTGATATGATCCATTTATTTCACCCACATCGTAAATATATATTTTTTCAAAAATCCAAAATTTTTCAAAATGAATAAATTTCAAATTTCTTTATTACATTTTTGTTTTTGTTTTTCTTCCACCATGAAATCCCTAGGATTAGCTTCCCTTGACCAAAATCCATCAGTTCGACAACCTTGACAGAAATTAAACTCATAATTTCACCCAGAAATTGGGGTTTTCACTCTGATTTTACCATTTTCCCCAACTTTGATGTAGATTGAAACTATACAATCATGAATTTACCAAATTCATGTTGGTATCTAGCCCATACAATTCTAATATTGAATCAAAATATTTGATACCACTCTATAACATACCCAACTCCCTTCGTGGGCACATCAATAGACCAAATCCATCAGTTCGACAACCTTGAGAGAAATTAAACTCATAATTTCACCCAGAAATTGGGGTTTTCACTCTTATTTTACCATTTTCCCCAACTTTGACGTAGATTGAAACTATACAATCATGAATTTACCAAATTCATGTTGGTATCTAGCCCATACAATTATAATATTGAATCAAAATATTTGATACCACTCTATAACATACCCAACTCCCTTCGTGGGCACATCAATAGACCAAATCAAAACAACACAACTCATCTCTGATACCATTTTAATATAAATGGATGCAAGCACTCACCATGATAAAAATGACTCATGTAACCATTGATAATTTAAATTTCATGAATGCAAACCGTTTAGACACTCACAACATCATGCAACATACAAAACATGGAATAAACATAGTATTCAATCATAGCATTAAAAATGTGAATAAATAGGGATTGAAACACTTATATTCATCAAGATTTACACAACACCTTAAATTCATAGTGACACAACTCTTGCAACAATTCTAACCACTCAAATATCTTCCCCATTAGTCTCCACAACCCAAGGGATGACATTTCCTTCTCTGCACCAAAATCCCTGATGCAATATCTATCACCTCCATGGCTCTAATATGATTGTCCGAGAATCTCTCAACCGAGGGATCCGAGAAATGTAGTTGTAATAATGGAGTTCTCACAACAATATTTACATAGGATCTTGGGTAACTTTAAAAAAAAAAAAATCTCACAAGCATGACATCTTGGTTCTCATCATAAATTCTCAACTTCAGAAAGATGTTTTTACATCCAATATGGCCGGTCCTTCTCTTCCACACCAAAACTCTATTTTCCTCTCTTTTTTCCAACTATAAAATCAACAACTCTCTTCTACTCGATTTTCCTTTCCTTTTTCTCCCATGCACATTAACTTTCACAATTCCCAAAAATGATTGTACTCAGCCCATGTTGTCATAACTAAGTGATACAACTCTCTCACTCAACCTTCTTAGATGCATTCATTGATACAATTCCCATCATGATTGTACTAAGACCATGCTCTCTTATCTAGGTGAGATGACATTCCCACCAATTTCTTACATGCATTCAGTAATTAGATTTAGTAGACAAAGAAGGATTATGTGGTAATGATAAATTACTTTAGGAAAATGACATGGGATTTCTAGGCATGTGGAATCCTCTCAAACCCCCCTTAAGCCCCCTTTCTTCTGGAGTCATAGCCCCCCATGACTTTGGTCCTTATTCATCTACAACCATTAATGTATTTCATTTTTATTATTTTCAATGTATAATGTTTACATATTACATCACTTGTCCCTTGGCCTCTCATCACATATACAATTCTAATTCAGGGATCAAAACTGGTGATGCAGGGATTTCCGAGGGCCATAAATTTTGACTCGATTATCCGTTTGTGATGAAATTTTAAAGGGAGTTGCGTTTCGAAGAGTTCACTGCCATGTCGATCTGATCCTTCAGATCAAACATCGTTTTGACACCTTTTCAGGGAAAAATTCCTTCATATAAGTCCTCAAATTAGGGTTTTAGTGTTTTTTCAAGAATTTTTAAATTAATAATTATCAATTATCTCTTAGTTTATGCACCTAATCAAAAAAGAGAGTTGAAAAATAATTTCTCTTATGGATTCCTCATTTTGACACCTTTGGGACTACTTGAGGACCCCATTTTGACCATTTTTCCATAATACTTCGTCCTATTGCCTTTTCGAAGCCTAATATCTCATGATTTTGATAAAAAAAGGGTATCTTTAACATAATGGTTGATCCAAGTGGATATCGGTGGCCACCCACCTTTTCCAACTGGCTCAAAACAATTTTTTGGCAATTTTGATAATTTACTATTTTTAGCAATTTTTAATTTCCGGGGCCATTTTGAGGCCCTAGACGATGTTTTTTTGGGAAAAAAGGTTTGCAATATGGAAGTTCCTCCGATATTGCACCTAAAATGAATCTCCACGATTATACCTTTCCTACGGGCTATCATGCGCCTAAAGCAGAGATCGTATGCAAAAGTTACGACCACGAGAAGTTGATGTACTAACTTACCCAAACGGGGCCCACATGAATTTTGGCGCTTCATCTCCTAGGGTTAGGTTTTTGGATGTCTATGGTTTTTGGAATTCCTATGTATAGTAAAAATTCCTTTAGAGCCTCATTGTAATCATCTTCTTGCGAATGCGAGTAACCGTCACATCTCTTCTCAGAGATAAGCTGCCACCATTCTAGCGAGTCTTTCACTCTGTATTTTTACAGTCTCTGTACATTTATTTCATTAATAGAAATCATGTATTACTGTATCTCTGTGTTTATGGATTCATATCTGATATATTTATGTTATATTATTGGATATCCGCGATATCTCTGTGCATTTCTTTATTATATCTCTGCTCTCATTTCATGCCGAAAATAATCCGGATCAGTGGTATCAGAGTAGGCTCCTCTTGATCGTTTTTTTAGTGCATGTCTCCAACGAGGTACGAGTATAACAAGTTGGGTCTCGAGCTTGTCTCTCTTGAGGAAAATCACTCTCACACACCCAACAAACCCTCAATGGCATAAGAAAAGAAAAACGACGGAGCAGATGATCCTATCAATCTGTTGCTTGAGAAATCTCTCACGCGAAAGAGGGATGAAATGATGGAGAATTTTCCCCACATCCTTCAACGCCTGTTGATAAAAACATGCAAATATTCATCAAACAACCACTTTGGAGGCACCTCGCCTTTCAAGTTACAAGTTAATTTTGATATTCCTGTATTTGAAGGACAGATAGATGCAGAAGCCCTAGACAAATGGTTAACTCTGCTAGAAGGTTATTTCTCTGTTCACAATTTTTCCAACAGAGAAAAGATCACCTTCGCACTCCTTAAAGCTCTCTCTCATGTAAAACATTGGTGGGAAACTTACTAGGAGCAAATTTCCACAAAGGAGTCTGGAATATATGGGGCCGAGCCCACTTGGTATTTTTTTGTGGATGTGGTAAAGGAACAATATTACCTTGTTGGAAACTATGAGGACCAGTACATGAGATGGACCACACTACGGCAAGAGAGGGGCCAAGCAGTTCCAAAGTTCACCAATACCTTCCATACCTTGCGCACCAAGATGGGTAGAAATGACTCCGAACGACATTTGGTTCTGAAATACCGTGGATATCTACATAGATACATCCAAACTGAAATGGATTTTCTGGACATCTCATCACTCAGTGCTACTTATCGATATGATGTTAAAATCGAGCAAAAATTTAAGGACTAGAACAAACGAGAGTTTGGGTCTGCAAATCTGCAAAAACCAAAGTATGAAAAAGACAACCCTAACAAACAATCTCCCGAAAACCAGTCCAAGCCATAGGAAAATAAGGGTCACGGGAAGACAAAGAAGGACACCGAAAAATGGTGTGATTTCCACAAAATCCCCTGGAACAACACCAATGAATGTCTCTCAAAACAGTTATTGGTGGCCAAGATTAAAGAGAAGGAGCCAAACCTTGATTCATAATCTGATTATGAAAATACTGTTAAAAGACAGATCATTGACGAAGACCCACTGCTATTGTCGTGACTGCTACAATTCAACCAGAAGAACCAACAGATCCTAAAGAGGGGGAGTGCCTTTTTCATTCATAGATGTGGGTGAAGGGGACCCCACTACATCTTATTGTTGATAGCGGAATCCAGAAGAACCTCATCTCAACAAAGGTAGTCAAACAGTTAGGATTGTTGACAACACCACACCCGCAACCATACAATATTGGGTGGCTTCGCCAAGGAAGAGATATTCGTGTCAACCAATAGTGTCGATTGTCATACGACACCCATCCCTTCAAGGATGAGGTATTATGTGATGTTTCACCACTGAATGTATGTGATGTTCTCTTGGGCCAACCATATATGTGGAGATGCCATGCTGTTTATGAGACTGGACCCCACAGTGTCATTATTTCTCTGGGGGGTCATCTCTACAGAATACCAGAGGTAGTTCCTTCTACTGTTCCACCTAAACAGTGTCGCAAGGTAGTATCTCATACTATAAAATTCAGCTTCTTTACAATCTGTTCAAAATGTGAACAAAAGGATACTGCAACCACTACAACCTCGACCCAAGTACCTTATATCCAACAGAAGAAGGTCGACACGATTGCAACAAATTGTAAATAGTCCTTCTTCACAAAATAATCTCATGTATCTAGACTAGTTAAAAAGGTCCAACCCTTCCATCCACATGTTCGTGTCAACCTTCAACAAGCTAAGCAATGGAACTTCTCCAACAAGGCAAACAACTCATCAAGATGCAGATTCAGTAGACACTTTTCCCTCTCCCTCGAGCACTCAACGCAATGGATACCATTGCTTCCTAAGGAGGGAGGATTCATCCAGGTGGATATTGGTGGCCACCCACCTTTTCCAACTAGCTCAAAATAGTTTTCTAGCAATTTTGGTAATTTACTATTTTTATCATTTTTTAACTTTCGGGGGCCATTTTGAGGCCCTAAATGATATTTTTTTGGGAAAATAGGTTTGAAATATGGAATTTACTTCGATATTGTTCCTAAAATGAATCTCCACGACGATACTTTTCCTATGGGATATCATGCACCTAAAACGAAGATCGTATGCAAAAGTTACGACCCCGGAAAGTTGATGTACTAACTTACCCAAACGGGGCCCACATGACTTTTGGTGCTTCATCTCCTAGGGTTAGGTTTTTGGATGTCTAGGGTTTTTGGCATTCTTGTCTATTGTAAAAAGGCCTTTAGAGCCTCATTGTAATCATCTTCTTGTGAATGCGAGTAGCCATCACATCTCTGCTTAGAGATAAGCTACCACCATTCTAGCGAGTCTTTCACTCTTTATTTTTACAGTCTCTGTACATTTATTTCATTAATAGAAATTGTGTATTACTGTATCTCTGTGTTTATGGTTTCATCTATGATATATTTTTGTTATATTATTGGATATCCACAATATCTCTGTGCATTTCTTTATTATATCTCCACTCTCATTTCGTGCCGAAAATAATCTGGATCAATGGTATAACTCTCACACATATTCATAGTTTATTCATTTATTTTGAGTAAGTCAAATGCTAAGTTTTCATGGTCTTTGAAGTTATAGGATCAAACCTTCTTGCAACAACCATGGTCTTGTAGAGCCTTCGTGATTCAACTACCTCCGAACCTCGAGGAATAAAAAGGGAATGTAGATCTGGTGAGAAGATGGTATTTTATGTTCAACATAGACCAAACCATTCGAATGACTGTTGGTCCAAGAATATATCTGGTCAAAGCAACTTTGTAACATAAGATATTCTTGGGAGTGATTTCATACCTTCGGTCATGAAATTGCTTGGTGTGATATACCATATTTTTGCTATTATGGTTGCAATGTAATTGCTTGTTCGAATATAGCCAAATCAATTCTCATGATGTAATCTCGTAATGATATCTATGTAAACAATTTTACAACACATTGTCATAGGGTTTATCAAGTGTAATATTTATAAGTATGGAGATATGATAGGAAATGGTTTCACGGGAGATAAAAGACCAGAAGCTGAGGCATTGATGTACCTTTCCTTAGATTAATTAAAGGCTAGTTTATTATGTTTTTTTATTATCTATTGTGAGCTTGAGTTTCTTGTAGAATTACATGCGTGTTTATGAGAGAAGGTAGGCCCCCCTTCATCTCAGAAACACTGCCCTTTTTATTTATGATCATCAATTGATATGTGTGTTATTTATGTACATATATGTGGTTAATGTTTATCAATTTATTTTGTTAATAATATCATGTAGTTGCAGTCCCTATGGGTAGAGAAATGGGTGATGGAGTGTGCTATTAAGGAACTTTGTAAGTGAAGTCACCAGTTTGAAACCTCTAGGGACACCTCAAATCTATCCATGTTAAGGGATCGTGCGGTCGAGGCTGGGTGCGATCCCCGGGGTGATTTTGATAGCTAAGATTGTTAGAAAAACAGGATCGTGGAGAAATAAAATAAAACAAATGTGGAAATAAAATACAGAAGATACACAATACAATAGAGACATAGATATACGTGGTTCACCTAGTGTGGGCTACACCCACTAGAGAAATTTCCAGGTCCTTCCTTTATTATTATCCAGCAAATGAAGGGATACAACCTACAACAAACCCGCTGTAACTTCCTCTTCTTTCTCTCACAGTCTCATATCTCAGAATACAATAATTTCCATAATGCATAGCCACAATACATTTCCCTCATAACAGAGGGTTTCCTTCTGGGGAAAAAAACCCTAACATAATTTCTACCATTAGATCTATGACCTTATAATGAATGGTCCAGATTTACAATGAAATTACAATATACATTTACCAGGCAATTTTTCCTTCGGGGGCTTCGCCCCCAAGCCCCTGTCAGGGGCCTTCTTTCCCCCGAACCTCGCAGAGGGGGTTAACCCCCTCTACACTCCCCTGCGTGGAAGAGTGTACATTCTTCTGGGGTGTAAATTGTTCATGGGGTATAAACATGCCTGAAAGAAAAGACCTCTGAATAAGGAAGATGATCAAGCTCCACAACCAACATAGATGCCCCTAGGTCGTGACATCTCAGCTACAGGTCAATCCTCAAAGTCAGGGATATTTATCTAACAAAAAAATAATAATATCATGTGGTCCCATATTCATTAGATTCTTGTAGCGTGGTTTATGTAGTTTACAATTTCTGTAGCATCTATAATTCTTGTAGTGTTTATAATTCTTGCCATACTTGAGGATTTGATTGATATGGAATCTATTTAAGTGATTTCACTTTCAATGGAATATGACTCATAATTGAATCAATGCGATAAATTAAATATGTTTCATTCCTTGAATTGTTGAACCAATATAATCTACTAGAGAGAATTGCAGAGTATCCCTATCTATATGAGCCAACCTCGGGTTCTACTGAACAATCCAAGATGAACAAGTATTGGTCTCAAGTATTTATGATCATAGATTGTTTATTGTCCTTAAATTTACTTTATGATTAGATCTTCTAAAGGTGATAATATCAAAGTATTTTTAGTCATAATCCAATTACATATGATTGGCCTGCATTTCTACCTTAGGAGCTCACAATGGATCTAATGAGCCTTGAATGACATCTGAGATTCAAGTATTTTTTTTATTTTTTATTTATTTATTTATTTATTTATTTTTTCTTCTGTTCATGAGTTTCTTTTGATGATTGTGTGTGGATTGATGATATTAATCACTTCAATGTTTTATCTCTACATATACTTTTATTTTCACCTCATAAGATTACAAACTCAAATTGAAAAAGGAATGTATCACAATTATGAATGAATAATCTAACTAACATTTTTGGTGCCATTGTTGGGGAGGTGCTGACAAAGTAGTTCTGGGAAGTGCAACTATGGTATGGTTTTTATTTTTTTGTTCAAAAATTAGATATTTGTGGTCTGTATAGGGCCCATAGTGAGTTGGTAAAATAGGAAGGATTGTTTTGGTGATACTGCATTTTTAGAGATATCATTGCATGATTTGGTAACATTGTATGAATAAAGAAATGGATAACAAGGGTAGATTCATTAAAAGTAATAAGGAGGTTCCAAAAGTTTCTTTTGGTATGACTGTGGGTACTTCCACATCTACTAAGTCGTTGACAGGGAAGCGAATAAAGAAAGCTTCTGCAGGTACAATTTCAAGAAATGTTCCAGGGGTAAACCTTCGAAGTATATCTGCTTCGACATAAGTAAATTCATCTAGACAGACTGTAGCTACAACCATAGATCCTTTAAATCCTCCAACAAGTCCTATAGAAGAATCAAGTATTGTTGGAGGAGGACAACCAAAAGAAGAATTTAGGGTGATTATTGAACCAGAGACAATGATTAGTTTATTTGGAGGAGAAGAGATGGAAAATGAAGAAGGAACTAGTTCCACTCATTAAGAAAAATTCACCTTTGAATTCCCCATTCAAGGCCCTGGTGGAATTGCACACATGAATAATATCCCCCCCTCGACTTTACCAGACTTCCATGTTCTAGCAAGTGAATATCCAAATACATTATTGTTTGATTTCTATGTGTTCTATAGGAGCTATGATTACACTTGTAATGAACATAATTTGAAATTGTTTCCATCTACTTTGAAAGGAGTAACACTCCGATGGTTCATGGGCCTTGAGGGAAAAAATATTAAAACCTTGGAATACATGAAAAAGGTGTTTCTAAAAAAGTATCAGGACTATTGTAAGGCCAGAGATATCAAAGAGTAAATTTTATGGATGAAACAAAAAGAAGATGAGAGTTTAGAAGACTATGTGGAGCATTTCAAATATAATCTTCAGAGGTCAAAACAAGGGGAGTTGAGTAAGGATACCCAGAGGACAATCCTACTTAGAGGAATTCAATATGATGCTCTGGAAGTCTTGAACTTGATGGGATCGAGGGAAATTCACCAAATGAAATTTGATGACATATGTGAATTATGTAGAAGATAATCAAGGGGAAATGTGAAGACTAGAAGGAATCCCAAAGATACTACTTCCATAATGGTAACATCTTCTGCAGGGGAAAAAGTCACAAAGGATGAGATTGGTAACTTATTTGAAAATTTCAAAACTAATATCATTAGTTCATTAAGATCTCAGCTTGATGTTTTACAAGTTAAAAGGAAGGAAGAAGTGGAAAATTCCGTGGTTGTGTTTTTCCCAAAGTGCAGAGAGAAGCATCCTCTGAGAGAATTCCCACTAGAAAGTATCAATATTTGTGGAATTTGTGATCTGGATCATCCTAAAAAACACCACCCCTCCATACCAAGATTGAAGGTGGTGCATAAAGAAGGACAATAAGCCACAAGGTTTTTATATGTAGTGGCACCTCAACGACCATGGAAACTACAGACCATAGGTATGAATCAAAACTCTATCCCGTAATTTCCTTATTTGCATAATCAAATGTGAAACACTTCAATCCTGTGGAAGCCTTGGACACCTCAACCAATCCCTCCCCAACCTTGGAAACATGGTTGACGTGGCCCATACTATGAGGGAATTGTTGAAATGATGTTCAATACTGAGGGGGGAGGGGGTGGATCAATATTGGTTCCTTTTCACAATTTTAACCAATTCTTAAATTTATTAATCATAACAATTGATCAACAAGAAAGAACAATACTCATAAATTAAATATAATAAATATGAAATTTATATTTTCATTACAAGTTACAATTTTGTAGAAGACACCAATATTCTTCCTTTTGAGAACCTACTCAAGGAGACACCAATCCCATGTTTTTAGAGCACCAACTCTAGGAGACACCAATCCCCTGTTTTTGAGCACCAACTCAAGGAGACACCAATCCCCTGTTTTCAAGCACCAACTTCATGTAGATCAAGATTCAACTTGTAGAGGAATCCAATCCTATGTTTTCAAGAACCAACTTGAGGAAGATGCAACACCCTGTTCTTCAAGCTCCAACTTGTAGAGGACTGCAATCCTCCCTTGCTCCTCCCTATTATAGAAATATTTGACTCACCCCATGCAATCTTGCACATAAGGGCCTTTTCCATTTCCCTATGCAGACTTGTCCTCCCTTTTTGCAAATCCAGAGCTAAAACTACATTTTTTCACATATACGCACCTTGCCTACTATACAACATGTGTATACACATGTTGCACCACTACAACCTGCGTACATTGAGAAATGTGCCCAAAATTGGAAAATAGTGTTGGGTTTCCATGTCATGACAGGAGATCTATGATCTTTGGCCTTCCATATAGTGGAAACGTTCCGACTCATCCCTTCAGTTCCACTTGAAGGATATAAATGAGCCAATTCCGAGCTATGGAAAAGAGGATAAATAATTCAACTTTGAGAGCAAAGTTACTCTGGAGGAATTATTCACTTCACATTGAGTGTGCATCCCTTTATCCTTTAAGTCTGAACACAATGTTCAACACCCAAGCTCTTCCCTTATTGAGTGAGAATTCATTATCTCTCTTACACGAGCTTGCCTTTGGTGGAGGATTGAAGTGGTGGAGGCCCAACTTGAAGGAACTTAGTTTCTCAGTTCTGAAACATGCAATTCACTTATGTTGATTACATCTTAATATAAATACTCTTTTCTCGTGCAATTGATATCTTGCAAATATTTGAATTATTATTCCATGGGTGTATTTTTTATGAATGTTAATGGATTATGCTATTGAATGTGCTAACATCATATATTATCACCATATGTTTGCATTGCTTGGTTGTTCAGGACTAGTTGCAGGTATATTGCTTTGGGTCAAGTGCTCAACAATGGAATTCATCGAACATCTGGACGAGGTAGGCCTTTTATCTTGTATTACTAGCATATTTGTTTACATAGAATACTTGAGAATAGAGTTGATTTCTGCAGTCATTTCCATCTGTTGTGGTTTTCCCCTAGCCATAAAGATATTTTCCTCATAACACTCCCTTCCACCCTCGCTTCATGTGAATGTTTACAGTTTTCCCTTGGACTGCTTCTGTTTCCGTTCTTCTAAATTATCTCATTGAGTCATCCTCCTTTCAATATACCTTTATGTTTATATAGTATTCCAATAGGTATGAATTTGAACCAGTGTGTCTCTTCAACAATGAACCATTGCACCTCTTCATTTTATTTTAATAAAATAATAATAAATTGTCATTTAATTAAGAACAAATTCCTCCTCTCCTTTTTATTTATAAATAATATCTACACGAAATCTTTTTAATTATGAATTATTGAACCATTATGTTTCTTCAATAATGAACCATTGCACCTCTTCATTTTATTTTAATAAAATAACAATGCTTTTTCATTTAATCAAGAACAAATTTCCTCTAGTTTTTATTTATTCTAATATCTACATGAAATCTTTTTAATTATGATTTATTATTGAACCATTATGTTGCTTCAAAAATGAACCATTGCACCTCTTCATCTTATTTTAATAAAATAACAATAATTTATCATTTAATTAAGAATAAATTTCCTCTCCTTTTTATTTATTCATAATATCTATATGAAATCTTTTTAATTATGATTTATTGAACCATTGATTATTTTTATTTCACCTTTGCAAATACCATGGGAAAATACCATGGGTCTGGAAAACCATGGGCTTGAAACCACCAATGGTAAAACCGATTGTAAAATATTTCTTTGACTTTTAATCATGCACTTTTACTTCCAAAACCAAAAACTTGAATGCACCGACTTGTAAAATATTTTCATTGAATTTTTCACATACACTTTTACTTCCAAAAACCATGGACTTGAAACCACGGGCTTGTAAAACATTTGTTTGACTTCTTTACATGCATTTTTAAATATACTAGTAAAATTCACTTTTTACTTTTTCACGTGCACCCCTTTTCTTTATTATATTTGTAAACACACACTTTTAAATATACTAGTAAAATTCATTTTTTACTTTTTTCACGTGCACCGCTTTTCTTTATTATACTTGTAAACAAACACACACACACATGATCCTTTTTGCATTAATTCCAACACCAAAATCATATACTCTTTTTGAGTAGGCTTGAGTAGGAACGACTTGGTATCTCTTCATAACATTACTTGCTAGCATTGTAAGGAGGAGGGAGGATGAATTCATGTGTGAGCTTTATAAGTATTTCATAGGTAGCTACACAACACTTCACAATTTTGTTACACATTTACTCAAGATTTGACATATTCATGCAAGTTTCATAGATTCTTGTTTACTTGATATGTTATTTCATCATTCCTTCAATTTTTTTTTGACATTAATACATCTCATCATGAGACATTAACAATGCTTCTCTTTAAACCAATGAAACAATGGCACTTCACATCTTTGCTAAGTTTGAAATCAATGACAACTGAATTTCCAACAAGCATGGCCACCTTTCCTTATCCTACAATGCAAACATTTTCCTTGTTTCTGCCATAACCTCCCCCACAACAGCTAGGTCAACCACATCAAATCCAATTACCCACCCCTTCAAATCCTTGAAATCCACCACACCTCACACAAATCCCTCCTCAACCTATTCCCAATCCTAACAATAATAAAGCAACACAACCAACTTATAATGCTGAACTACAACCTTTTCCAACCTACCCTACCTATTGTATTTCACCTGCACCACTGTAGGAAATATGTTTAAGGTATGGGGAGGCCCTTAATAAAAATTCTTCAGTAGTTATTCAAGAAAATGAGGAGGAGGAACTTCCTACTCAAACTAAAATATACACTAACAAAAAAACACCACTTCAGACCCACAATTAGTCTCGTTCAATCTTGAAATTAAACATTTAGGAAGTACAAACACCACAATCCAACCAACCTCCTTTCTAGAAATATTACAAATAGACAAATTGATCACTCCCCTTGAATTTGTCTTCGCTGTAGAACTTAAAAATCTTTGTGTCAAAATCTCTCTATTCCAGGATTTGAAAGAAATACCTATCTATGAGAAGAAAGTAAGGGACCTCTGCATAAAGAAACCGGTAAGACAAAAATGAGAGCCACCCGTTATACAAGTTATAAGAAAATTGGTTAGTATGATGTCTTCCAAAGCCACTACTGAAAAATATATCGACCCATGAAATCTAGTAGTTGCAATTTTTATCAACAACCTCCCTCTTGAAAATACCCTAATTGATTTGGGCGAAACTATAAACGCGATGACTATAAAATGTTTTACCCAATTGGGACATTGTACTCTTTCCCCTACCCCCATAGTACTCGAGTTAGTTGATTTGTCGAAAATTAAATAAGAGGGAGTATTAGAATATGTTATGGTTTCACTCGATTCTTGGGAATATCCAACATAATTTTATGTATTACAACCAAAATCAAATTTAGGTGGACACCCTTTGATTCTAGGGAGGCCTTGGTTGTTCATGAATGATGCCTTCATTGGCTATAGATAGGGAAATATGATGATCACACATGGAAACAAAACTAAACGAATTACACTTTACCCCCTTGCTAAAACTGCATCTGAACTAGAATGTGCACATTAGTTTGTTGAAGATGATAACAAGGAAGGACCAATTCAACCTGTTTTGACAATAGCACAATCCATGAGACTAAATAAAAATACTGATGAGAATCTGATTAACCATTATATTTCAAACCCATATTTTCCTCAATATTTTTGGGGCTAGTCTTCCTCTTAGTATCAAGATTCTATAGACCACCTATTATAATTTTTTTTTCAAGAAACATACACCTTAGAAGAACTATACTCTGCATTTTTATCAACATTTCCTGCATGCTCAATTTCTGAATATGGTATAAAAATTGTAGAAATTCTTCCTGGAAAAACATTGAATATTAGTGCTGCATTAGATAATTCACAGGAAGAACAATTAATTTAGGTTTTGAGAGAATATTCAGATGTGTTTGCATGGGAATATACAGACATGAAAGGAATTCACTCGAACACCTACATTCATCACATTTACATGCAAGAAAACTCTATACCAATTAGGAAAACACAAAGTAAGATGAATCCAACATTGACATAAATAGTAAAGAAGAATTGCAGAAAATAATCAATGTAGTCTTCATTTACCCCATTTCCGATAGTCAGTGGGTATCTCCCTTGGTTATTGTCCCTAAAAAGGATGACAAATGGTGATTGTGAATTGATTAAAGGGAATTAAACAAGGCAACCTTGAATGATTACTTTCCCCTACCTTTTATAGACCAGGTCCTAGACAGACTAGAAATAAAGAAATATCTTTCCTTTCTGGATGGATTTAGTAGTTATAATCATATCTAAATCGCTCTAGAAGTCCAGGACAAGAATACCTTCACTTTCCCATGGGGAACCTATGCCTACAAGGTATTTCCCTTTAGCCTATGCAATGAAATAGCTACTTTCCAACGAGTAGTACTTGCTATTTTCATTGATTTATTACATGATTTCATGGAGGTAAATATAGATGATTTCACAACATTTGGTAATTCATTTGAGGAGGCTCTAAATAATCTCAAGAAAGTTCTAAAAAGGTGTAGAGAATCAAATCTGGCACTTAGAAATAAAAAATGTTTTATGGTTATGATTGAGGGGATCGTATCGGGTCACCATGTGTCTGCTACAGGAATGCAGGTTGACCCTACTAAGATTTAAGTAATTGTTAGTATTCCACCCCCTACAAACCAAAAATGGGTTCAAATTTTTCTAGGCCATGCAGGCTATTACCAACAGTTTATTGAGAATTTTACAAAAGTATCCTTGCCACTATTCAAGCTTCTAGCAAAAGAAGCTAGTTTCTATTGGGGCAAAGAATGCCAACATGCCTTTGATGTACTGAAGGAAAAGATTTCCTCAACACTAGTGTTAAGAAGTTTGAATTGGAGCCTTCCATTCCATATTTCTACTGATACATCAGACTCAAGTATAGGAGCAGTCCCTGGGAAAAAGGAAAATTTGCTAACTCATGCTATTTAATTTATAAGAAAAAACTTATCCCCTGCCGAACTAAACTACACTGTAACTAAGAAAGAGTTCCTTGCAATAGTATATGAAATAAATAAATTCATACATTACATAATAGGGTGTGAAGTTTTTATACATACTGACCACTCTGCCATTAGGTATCTCATGAACAAAGAAATCACAAATGGAAGAATTACAAGGTGGTTGATATTGCTACAAGAATTCAACATCACGATCTTAGACATACTAGGAAAGGAAAACCGGGTAGCTGACTTCCTTTCTAGACTTAATAATGAAGGTGAGAATAATCTTGTTGATGGCATTTTTCTAGATGATTTTTTTTTTTTTTTTTTATACTAACTCCCCTTGATTTGCAGATATAGCCAACTATCTTGTTACAGGAAAAATTCCACCCCAATTTTCACTAAAAGAAATAAAAAGGGTTGTAAGGTTAAGTGCTTCATATTCTTGGATTAAAGGAGATCTCTTTCACACAAGCCTCGACTTGATTATTCATACGTGTGTAAGAGAGGATAAGATGTATGACATCTTGAAGGCATTCCATGATGAACCCAGTGGGGGGAATTTCGCAGACAAAAGGACATCCTACAAAATTCTCCACTTGGGTTATTATTGGCCCACATTGTTCCACGACGCAAAGAAATATGTTCGGGCAAGTGATGTCTGTCAAAGGATGGGTCGACCTACTCCAACAAACGAGATGCCACTTCAACCTTAGGTCCTCATAGGACCCTTCCAAAAATGGGCCTTGGAATTCATAGGCCCAATCAATCCCTTATCCAAATGTAAGAAGTATATTTTAGTTTGTACGGACTATGTGAGTAAGTGGGTGGAAGTAAAAGCTCTACCTAGTGCCACAGAGAAGGTAGTAGTATATTTCTTGTTTGGTGAAATTTTTGATCACTTTGGGGTACCTAGGGAAATTGTTACTAAGCAAGGTGCTCATTTTAAATCTAAGTTGATGTATGCAATCACCCAAAGATATCAGATCACCCACAGGAACTAGTCCACTCCATATCATCCACAATCCAATGGGAAAGTGGAATCAACAAATAAAGTACTGGAAGCAATTATGACAAAGACGGTGTAGTTGCATAAGAAGGATTGGTCAGATAGGATTCCAGAGGCATTATGGGCATATAAAATGACATGGAGGAGTAATACTGGCTTCTCTCCATACAAGTTGGTCTATGGAAAACATGTCCTTCTTCCAATATAATTTCAAATCAAAACTTTCAAAATGGCAGAAGATTTGGGTATGGACCTGATGGAAGCACAAAAACAAAGGATTGTACAACTGAATGAGCTCGATGAAATGAGGTAGGAATATTTTCAACACATTGATATTATCCAACAATAGAGAGAAAAATGGCATGACAGAGTTATTAAAAAAAGTAGTTCAAGGAGGGGGATTGGGCAATCCTTTTTGCTGCAAAATTCAAAATTTTCAAAGGGAAATTCAACACACATTGGATTGGTACCTACAAATTTGAGGCTACTTATGATAATGGATATGTTAGGATTAGAACAATTGATGATGAAAAATTATCCTTCCTGGTTAATGGACACAAACTCAAATTATATCAGAAGCCTAAATCCAAGGAGGAGTTTATTAAGGGTTTTTTGGAACAAGCTGAGCTAGAGGTGGTAAGCAAGGGGGCCTCTCTCCATTCTTCCTCTTCCTAATCTTAATTTTCTTTCAATTAATGAAAATTAATAAAATAAAAATAAAAATAAAAAGTAAAGAGAAAAATAAGGCCTTGGAAAACAAGGTTTCTTGGCCCAATAGAGCGAGGATCTCACTTGAAAACCAATTTTTTGGCTGGTGGAGTCCCAAAATAAAATTCTGTGATTTTTTTTTTCTAATAAAAGAATTTTGATGCTCGGGTTAGATTGATGAAGGATTCCCTAAGGCCTTCCTTCTGACAATATTGGCCCATTGACTTCAACTCATCATCTAGGTCCAATATTAGAGAATTAGTGATGCCTTGAAGCTTGTATGCCTCAATGACAAGATTTCTCACTCACAACAAAGGGGATAGATTATTGCCCCCATGACTGTTAGATCCTACAGGGGGTTCAATCACAACAAATTTTTATGTTTCATCAGGGTACCTTGGTTCTCATTAGCATTATTGGTGAGAAACCTTGCATTGGTTAACGACATTCATTAATGGTGAGTAATCCAATGGGTCCTCTTCACATTTGACTTCAGAAAATCAATTCATGTGAACATGATCGTACAATAGGGGCGAGGATGAATAATTTCAACATTATGAAACAACATATATATTCTTTGGAGCTCATTTTTTTCTTGAATAAACATGAGTAGAGGTTCTACTTCTTTTTGTTTATAAGTCCTATTCCTATAACAAAGAAACTAGATGGTCTGAGCTCTGCAAATGGCCACTGTAGAATCTTCTTGCAACCAACTTCTGCAAGTTTTGTAGCAATCGACAACCTAAAGAACCATGAAAATATATCCCTATGTATCCAAAGAAGTATCATCATTCCACAAGGTCGGGTACACTATGAGACTTAGTCGTTCTTGCAGTATAATCGGTAAGATCATGTAACAAATTCCATAAACAATTTTGTTTCTTTTTCGTTTATTCAAAACAATGAAAATTGTGACGATTGGAAATTGTTTTTGAATTTTTAAATCCTTGAAAGAGATAATCGTTGTCGATATGAATTAACGTTCAATTCTCATGATCGCGCCAAAATCTATGACCAGTCATGTAAACCATCCATATCTGGCATGAACCACCACACATAATCATTTCACACACCCAAAGATTCAACCTTAGATTATTTTTTAATTAGATCATGACACTGTTGGGATCACGATTCCTGTAAATTCGTTCTGACACCATTACCTTCCATCATTATGAAAAGACTCTAAAACTTGACCAGTCTCTCAACCTTTCATACACATTCTCGTCTGATGGTCTAACCAGGGTGTTAAACGTTGGATTTCATACTTTCCCACAAACAGAGTCGGCATTGAATAATGAGGACTCTGGTTCGAGTCGAATATGAGGGTATGTATTTGTTGGAGGCTTACCCTAAATGCCGAATAAAGATCAAAAGTGTGGGATGGTTACCCTTATTAACAAAATTATGTGGGTATAATAGCAAGGTAACTCTGGAATTCATGCATAATTTCCACGGAGAGAGGGCACGCATTGGGGACATAGAGTTTCAGGTGACAAGAGACTCCATTCCAGTAGTGAAAAATATACCTCGGGATGGAGACAGGTGGTTCGAGAATTAGCATGTGGATAAGCACGTGTACGTGCATTTTCTCATAGAGGACTGCAAGCTCAACCAGGTGAAAGGGTTGCAACAGAGATGGTTTAAGAAAAGGTTTCTATATCTCCTCTTTATTTTTCAGAAATACAATACATGTGAAGGGATTTTTGGGTTAGCATTTTTATTTCATATCCGTCTTCTTAGGCACTTCAAAGGATATAGTTTGAATTTTCCCTATTATTTGAAAATATTTCTTGCTAACATAGAACTGACAACACAAAAGAGGACAACAAATATAGATCCAAATTTATTCCACCATGGTCTGATAAAGACCTTGATCGTGGCTGAGTTAAATAAAATATAGGGTGATTGGGACCACTTTTTAGTCAGAAACCAATTTATTGCTGGGGCCATTGTTATTGGATGAGGATTAAAGCAACGATGGAAAACCAAATCAGTGACTGTAAAAAATACAGAAGTCGACAAAGTAGAATCTAAGAATACAGATGCTCAGGAAACTGACGTTGAAGAGGAAATTGAACTTGCAGATACCCAAGAACCTGAGAAAGAAGATGAAGAAGTCCAGATAATTAGGGTAGTTAAGGAACAAGTTTGAAAATGGAAGACCTTGGATATACCTCCACCATCGAGAGTGACGAGAAGCCAAAATTTGAAAATGGATAAGATGGATTTGGATGAAGAGGAACGACAAGATAAAATTCCCCTTGCAGAATTATTAAAGAAAAATATAGGAAATGTTAGAATAAAGCTTACTTTAGTAAGAGATAACTGTTGTAACTGTGAGTTTCAACGAGACTGTTGTAACTGTGAGTTTTCTAGGTTTACTATTTTTAGCTAATCAGATCCACTTAAGTCAGTGATCTGCATGCTATATATGTAACCTCCATTTGTTTGTTAAGCAAGGAAAAACGTTTTGTGTTGTGTGAATTAATTCTTCCAATTTTATCTGGAAAGACTACCCATGATGAGTTAAGAAATTATGTTACCCCAAAAGGAAGAAGATGTCAAGATGAAAGTTTTAGTCCCTACAGGCCAAAACAACRACCCTCAGCCTCATACAAAGGAGCTTGAAGGATAAGGAGGTGAGTGTTGGAAAATTGAGAGGGGGATGAATTAGTTGATACTGTGCTTAAACAATTATGTCCATTTTAAACTYTTTATAGAACACTCAATGACGATCACAATAAAGAAGGGAAGTAAGAAATAAAATATTCAACATCAATCACACACATGAAATATAAAGAGACAGATATTTCCTGAGGAAACCCATAAAGGGAAAAACCTATTCTTCTTGATATGATAAGTAATCTTTATTTTCTGTACATTATCATTCTTATGAGCTTTAACTCTTCTTGAGGTTACAACCTCTGTTTTACAAGAAACAACTTGATGAGAGCACCAACTCTCTGGTTTCTCTAACATCCATTAGAAAGAAGCACCAACTCCCTGAGTGTTCCAACGCCAACTGGATGGAAGCACCAACTTCCAGTCACACAGGCACCAACCTGTATAACAGAGAACAATAGTTCTCACTTGCACCACCCTACCACCCTGGTTTTTCTGGCTGCAACCAGATAGAAGCTATAACTCCTTGTGTTTAAGCATCCACTTGAAACTCTAAGGACACCAATCCTCCCTAACACCTCCCTACCACCCTGAAATATAAATCTTTTCTTTTCTTCAATTTATCACAGTGATACAACATTTATCTATGGCTTACCAGTCTCATCATTGTTCTGATATACTTCTCTGCACTGCCTACATCAATGTCTCTCTGCTCGCATCACTTGCACTTTCTGTTCTTCTCCATTTTATGTCTGTGAGACATCTCTCTTCTATGTGCTATGCCTCTGCATGCTTTTCACTGCGTCACTTTTCTGCCCTATAGGTTGTTTACCGCGTCTCTTCCTCACCACTGCATAGCTAATCAACATAATCACCTCACTTCTCTGTTCTGCATCTCTTTCTCATGTCGAGTCCTATGCCTGATCATCATGGAAATTCTTCATCCTCTCTAGAGGTTCAATCCATGTGTTCATAATCAGTGGGCGTTATGTTGAGATTCCTTAGCTTCTCTGGCAGTGGAAACTCTTCGTCTTCTCTATCAGTTACAACCAGTCAATTATGGCTTCTTTGGCTTCTAAGCCCCTTCCTTCACGTGATCACTGGAAGTAACTATATGCTTGGGCTTAATGATCGCTTGAGCGCTTATCAATTCAACGACCACGATTCATTCTCCTGAAATGGAAGACTGTCATAACTTCGACACTTTTCCCTTCAAAACTTTTGGGTTTCAAACCTTTCAAAACTTCTGAATCAAAATTTCTGAACAGATCGGACAGTTCACATTACATCTCATAACCATATCAATGGTTAGCATTAATCCTTACAATCATCCTTCTTTGCTTAATCCAATGACCAGGACTTAATCAAGAAATGAGATGTATGGCCACCTTTTACTCCATGACTTTGTCTATTATGCTTACGCCATCCTTCCACTATATTTTGATCAACAGTTGATAGTACACCTGACATCAGATCAACGGTTGAGATCTCCTTCGGGTCTTTGGACTTCGAAGATTTCGAGTCTCAACCCTTTCTTTCCTCCATACGTCAATCTTCCGGAGTTGACAAGCCTCTAACGCGTGTACCTCTCGGATTAATTGTCGAGATCTCCTCGGGCCTCTGGACTTCAAAGATTTCAAATCTCAACCCATTATTTCCTCTGGAGTGATCACCTTCTAATTTAGTGATAAGATGGTGGAGACCACTTTCTGTCGGTTAACGTTTTCACTTACACTATCCTTCCACTATAGTATATCGATGGATGAGACTTCTCCCGAAGTGATATTCATATCGGACGTCTCGTGTCCACTTCGGGACTTTGGCATTTTGGACTTCGGGTCTTTGGGCGAGTGCTGGTGATAAAACTCTCAAAGAAAAACTCCCAGAGTGACATAAATCTTGCGTCACTAGATGACATGTCAAGATCCAAGTAGCTGCCACATGTCACTCTGATTCATGATTTGCACATACCTGAAATACTGATTTCAACTTGACACTTGTCATTCTCTAATTGTGCCACGTGTCCTTGATCTGACGGTCAGGATAGTATCTTAGATCGATGACTGAGAGTGACTTTGGATCTTCATCCTTCAGGACTTCGAGACTTTTGACATTTCTTGGTGGTGAAACTCCCGAAGCAATTCTCCTGGAGTGACTTAACTTGCTTACGTCACTTGTTGACATGGAACAAGCCAATTTCCTCTTGACGCTTGTCATCACCTGATTATGCCATGCATATTTGCTGACGTGGTCTGCTCATGACATGGTCTGCTGGCATGGTCTACTGTCGAGGCCTACCACTATGCCCTTTTGCTGACGTGGTCTTCTGACCAACAACCCTGAACCAATGATCCTCATTTGTCCTCCAAATCCGACGGTCCTTATTCATTTTGGATTTCTGGGCTTTGGGTATTTCATATCTCAAACATTCTGAAGCGTAACGTCTTCGTGACTTTAAACCCAAACTAAATTTTGTTCGTTGATTAGGATATTAGATTGATGTCTTGATTTGTCAGTGTTGCCGCTCTGCTGGCTTATTCTTTCCTTCAACTTGAAAGTGATCCGACGGCTGACAGGAATTCACATAATCAAATTATCAAATGTTTTTCTCGCTTATCATGTCCTTCCACTCAAAATTCATCCAACGGTTTTGAAGTTTCTTAAAAAAAATCCATGATTGAGAATGATTGCAGAACCACAATCTGCGAGTGTTTTAACTCGTCACCCAACTCCGCAATGAGAAGATGTGTGCTATTGGTGAGTTAACCAAAATCGTTGATCTTCAAAGCTATCAGATCAGACGATCTTGACTAATTGTGGGATGGGAATAAGCGCGATGTTTAATCCTCCTTTCAATCTCTGCAATTCATCCCTTCCGTAGATTTGGCGATTGCGCATCTGACGGACATGATATAATCTGAATTAAACTCATTGTTTGTTGGATCAACCACAGTCATAGATCTTTGAAGATATGAGATCTAATGATCTAGACAGATTACGGGATTGTAACTGGCGAGTACTTTAATTCAACTTTCTCTCATCGCAATTCATCCCTATCGTTGATCTGGCTTGCAGATACGATGATCTTGATTTGATATGAGTTTTATCACACCATCTCTTCTGAGCTTTAATCTCCAGTCGCTTCTATACTGTGGTTTCCTTTCTGATATGTGATCTCTTCTTGTTGTTCGCTGCTCCTCCTGAGCTTACGCTTCCTTCTGCTCCACCTTCTATTCTTCTCATCAATGACAAGCACACTCTTTCTTGCAAAACATGCCAACAATCTCCCCCTTTGGCATTGATGGCAACCCTCAAAGGCTACTCTAAACTGCTTCGACCTCCAACTGTAGCATCCAAACTACTCCTTTTCTCCCCCTTTGACATCAATGTCAAAGAAAACATGCTCCCCCTGAGCTGTTGCAGTATTTTTCAGAGGTATCAGATATTCAACCAACACATACTCCCCCTCATAGGATGGAATCTCTTAGGTTGATAATGGGGTCACGCCCAACTTCTGGCGTAGATACTCAAGCTAATCTTTTGCAAGCGGTTTAGTGAAGATATCAACAATCTGATCTTTGGATGGAATATAATGAAAATAAACAATAGTGTTGGTCGCTTGTTCCCTCAAGAACTGATACTTGATGGGTATATGCTTGGTCTTGGAGTGAAATACACGGTTCTTTGACACACCGATTGCACTGGTATTATCACAATGAATTGGGATCGGTGTAGTATATTTTACCTCCAAATTTGCAAGTGTTTGAATCATCCACAATACTTGGGTATAGCAAGTGGTAGCTGCAATGTATTCAACTTCTGTATTTGATAAGGAAATGGAACCTTGCTTCTTGCTCAACCATGACACAAGAGAACATCCTAAGAAGAATGCACCTCCACTCGTGATTTTCCTTTCATCCACGCAGTTAGACGAATCAACATTTGAATAGACTGACAGTTGAAAATTCTAATTCCTAGGATACCATAAGCCATAGTTCATTGTTCCTTTTAGTATCTTAATATTCTTTTGACATCTAACAAATGAATCTGTTTAGGTGTAGCATGATACCTTCCTACAATTCCAACAACATGCATTATGTTTGTATAGGACACTGTGATATACAATAGGATGCCTATCATAGACCTATAGGAACTCTGATCAACATCAGGTGGGTCATCATCATTGCTTAACTTGGATCCAGTGACCATAGGTGTGCTCATAGGTGTAGAATCTTCCATTTGAAACCTTTTCAACTTTCTCTTAGATATTTAGCCCGAGAAAGAAATAATCCTTCAAACCTCTAAGTAATTTGTAGACCAAGAAAAAATGATTGTTCCCCTATCATAGACATTTTAAATTCAGACTGCATGGAAGAGGAAAACCATTGTACCGATGAAGCATTATTGCTTCCGAAGATGATGTCTACATAGACCAACACGATGAGAAAATCATTACCCTCTGTTTTGATATATAGATTACTGTCAACTATTCCTCTCTTGAACCCTTTGTCTTGAAGATACTTATCCAATCTGTAATACTAAAGACGACGATATTGTTTCAACCCATATAAGGCTTTCTTCAACTTGCAGACAAAGTCAGGGTTATCTGACAGTTGGAAACCCTCTGGTTGTTCCATATATACTTCTTCTTTTAGATCTCCATTTAGAAAAGATGACTTGACATCCATTTGATAGATTTTAAACGATTTATGACAAGCATAGGCAAGAAACATTTTGATAGCTTCTAATCTTGCTACAGGCGCAAATGTTTCATCAAAGTCCAGTCCTACTATTTGAGCATATCCTTTGCAGACCAATCTAGCCTTATTTATTACAATATTTCCTTGCTCATTCATATTATTTTTGTAGACCCATTTGGATCCTATTACATTTTTATTTGTTGGCCTAGGAACAAGTTCCCATGTGTCATTCTTTTCAATCTAGTCCAATTCCTCATTCATTGATTTTAACCAATTTACATATTCACTGGATTCATTGATGTTCTTGGGTTCCACCAGATATGAAGGCCACATGTGATTGCTCGGTGTCTTTGGTTATCCTTCTCCTGGTTTGTACACCTTTGTCTTTCTCACCAATTATATGACTTTCAGGATGATTATTTTGAGTAATTCTGGAGGAAGGATTTGATGTTGATTTCTGTCCTAACTCTTCTTGTCTAGGTGTCTCTTCTCCATCTGATTCTTGGACCTGTTCATCTTCATTTTCAGCTGTTTCCTCTGTAGTAGACTCAATATTTCTCACCTGTCTTACTAGAACTCCTTCATCAAACTTTAAATCAATTCAATCAACTAATTTATGCAATCTTTTATTAAAGCATCTATATCCTTTAATATTGGTAGAATATCCTAAGAATATGCCTTAATCAACCGTGTCATCATACTTGCCAAGGTTTTCATTATTATTCTTTATGTAGCACTTACTCCCAAAGACTTTGAAGTGTTTGATTGAAGCATGTCTTCCATACCACAGTTCATAAGATGTCTTGTCACTATGTGGTCTGAGGTGGGATTTGTTAAGAATATGGAATGTTGTGTGTATTGCTTCTACCGGGTAATTTGGACCAATGTTCTTCTCATTCATCATTGACCTGTCCATTTGCTGAACTATTCTGTTTTTCCTCTCAACTACTCCATTTTGTTGCGGAGTTCCTGGGATTGTGTATTCTCTCTTGATCCCATGTTTGTCACAGAATTCCTTGAAATCACTTGACATAAATTCTCTTCCTCTATTTGATCTTACTGCCTTTAACCTATTGCCTGTTTGATTCTCAGTTAAAGCCTTAAATATTTTAAATTTCTCAAATGCTTCAGTTTTTTCTTTGAGAAAAGAAACCCAAGTAAGTCTGGAGTAATCATCAATGATAAGCATAAAGTATTTTTCCTTCCCTGTGCCTTCCTGTCTTGATGGTCCACATAAATCCATATGAACTAATTGGAGTGGTTTCTCTGTTGAATAAGAGCTCTTGGATTTAAATTGTGTCCTGGTTAGCTTTCCTACTTGGCAGGGTTTACACACAGAGTCTTGTGGCTTTGATATTCTTGGAAGATCTTTTATTGCCTCAAGATTTTTGATCTTGATTAAGTGGTCAAAGTTTAGATGTCCAAGTCTCCTATGCCATAATCAACTTTCATCATATTTACTTAGATGGCACTCTTCTTTATCTTCTTTCATCACATATACATTATTTTTTGTGCTTATGCCTTTAGCCACCACTTGACCTGAATTTACAGATTTTATCTTACAATCCTTGGAAGTGAACACCACTTCACATCCTATGTCAGACATTTGACTTACACTGAGAAAATTATGTTTCAACCCATCTACAAGAAGAACATCTTTGGATTTTCCTTTACCATTACCCAAACTCACCATCCCTTTACACTTGATTCTACCTGGTTCATCATTTCCAAAGGTTACATTTCCTGTTTTTCTTTTACTTATAGACAAAAAATTTTCCTTGTCTCTAGTTATGTTCTTGGAACATCCACTGTATATATACCAAGGGTCTTTTTGTTTTTGAGCTGAAAGTACTAGACCACATATTTCACTATATTTCTTTTTCCATGTGCTGGCATTTCTAGCTAAAGGATTTATCCTTGGATCTGCCTTGTACTTCTTCAGATGGTAGTTTGCAACTTTGTGGCCAAAGTTATGACAGTTATAAAATTTGAGCTCATTATTCAGTAGGTAAAAGTGATTGGTGCTACGTTGTCTATTCATTGGATGCTTAGTTCTATGTTGTAAAGATTGTTTATTTCTTGACCTCCTCAATTGCATATCTTTAAAATTAATTTGACAATTTACAATCTTATGACCAAAATTAGAACAATAAAAACAATATCCATGGAAGAAATTTTGGTACCTAAAGGATGGCCTTCTTATTGGAATTGTTGCTCCATATTCTGATCTCTTTGTTTTTGATCAGGGATCATCTTGTCTTTATTAGCTTTTTGTGATAGAGTACTCTCATGGTCTGATTGTCTGTTGACTTGGAGCTTGATCATCTTTACTGGCTCTTTTCTTTCTGGTTGTTTTCTTATTGAACCATTTACATAACCTAAACCAGTCTTCAACAAAGGAGATCTTTGTTTTCTCAGAATGTCGTTAAGTTCAGTTGTGGATTTAATTCTTGGAATATTTTGGAGATATAATGTTTTAAACTTCTCCATATCTTTTCTGGTTTTTACTACCTCTTCTTCCAAGGCTTCACATCTTGCCTTCTTTTATGATAGTTGTTGTTTCAAAATGTCCTCTATTTTATTTGCCTCTTCTAATTCCACTTTTAGCAGGGAAAAGTCTTCATCAGGTCCTTTATTGTCTTTCTCGAACTGCATCAACAATTGTTTTTTATTTTTCTTCTTAGATCCGAGTCTAGCAATTTATTCTAGAGCATTGATCAGTTCTCCTTCCAAGTCAACCACAAATTCTTCATCATCAACATCACTTCCTGTGCCTTTATTATCATAATCCTCTTTGTCCATAAGCATAAAGTCATTAATCTTATGTTCACAGGAAAAGTCACTATATGTGTCTTCTGAAGAGTCATCATTGTTTACACATATACTTTTCTTTTTACCAAATCACTTGGGTTTGTACTTCTTTTCACCTTCATAATTCTGTTCCTGTTTCTTGTGTGGAGACTTAGATGCAAAGTGACCTATATTTCCACAGTTAAAAAATTTGAAGGGAAATTTTCCTTGGTACTTGCCTGATCCTTTCTTTAGTCTTCTCACAAAATTTTCTTTAGTTTCATCAGGCTCAGAATCCTCATTCTTATCTGCTATAAATTATGCTTCTCTAGAGGTGGGTTTATCTTTACCTATCCTCATTTCATAGGCAGTCAGAGTTCCTAGGATTTGGTCAATAGACAGATCTTTTAGATCATTAAGTTCTTCTATAGAAGAGACCTTTGGGTTGAACCTATCTGGCAGAGATCTCAAAATTTTCTGAACTAAAGAGACATCCTCAATTTTTTCACCAAGTTCTATCATTGCATTTACTTGTTCTTCAACTCTCAGAAAGTAATTCCCAACAATTTCATCCTCTTTCATCTTTAGTTGTTCAAACTGTAATATTTAGGTTTGAAGCTTGGAATCCTTTACCTTCTCATTACCTTCATAATTATTGATGAGTTTGCCCCACATTTCTTTAGAAGATTCTAAGTGCATAACTTTTACAAATTCTGTTTGTGCAAGCCCACTCAGAATAACATTCATAGCCTTAACATTGAAGCTGAATTCTAGCTTGTCATCCTTAGAAGCTAGTACAACTAGTTTTACATAACCATTCTCTACCACATCCCAAACATCTTCACATGGGGCCATTATGTAGGTTCTCATCCTAACTTTTCAAAAGGTGAATTTTGTTCCATTGAACAACAGGGCCTTATTGGTTGAAGTTCCTTCATGGATAGTCATATTTAAGCTCTAGGATCTACACTTAGATAAAAGGAACCAGCTCTAATACCAATTGTTGGACAACTAAGAGGGGGGGGGGCGTGAATCAACTGTTATTGTGATTAAACAATTATGCCCATTTTAAACTCTTTACAAAAAACTCAATGATGATCAAAATAAAGTAGGGAAGTAAGCAATAGAATATTCAACAACAATCACACACATGAAATATACAGAGACAGATATTTCTCGAGGAAACCCATAAAGGGAAAAACCTCTTCTTATTGATATGATAAGTAATCTTTATTTTCTGTAGATTATCATTCTTATGGGCTCCAACTCTTATTGATGCTACAACCTCTATTTTACAAGCAACAACTTGCTGAGAGCACCAACTCTCTGGTTTCTCTAGCACCGACTAGAAGGAAGAACCAACTTCTTGAGTGTTCTAGCAACAACTAGATGGAAGCACCAACTTCCAGTCACACAGGCACCGAAATTTATAAAAGAGAACAATAGTTCTCCCTTGCACCACCCTGCCACCCTGGTTTTTCTGGCTGCAACCAGATGGAAGCTACAACTCCCTGTGTTCAAGCACCAACTTGAAACTCCGAGGACACCAGTCCTCCCTATCACCTCCCTACCATCCTGAAATATAAATCTTTTCTTTTCTGCAATTTATCACAGTGATACAACATTTATCTATGGCTTACCAGTATCATCATTGTTTTGCTACACTTATTTTCTCTGCCTGCATCAATGTCTCTCTGCTCGCATCACCTGTGATTTATATTCTTCTGCATTTTATGTTCTGTGCGCCATCTCTCTTCTATTCTCTATGCCTCCGCATGCTCTTCACTGCATCACTGTTCTTCCCTACTGGTTGTTCACTATGTCTCTTCCTCAAAACTACATAGCTAACCAATAAAATCACCTCACTTCTCTGTTCTGCATCTCTTTCTCACGTCGAGTCCTCTGCCTAATCATTATGGCAACTCTTCGTCCTCTCTGGTGGTTCACTCCATGTGGTCATCATCACTGGGTGTTATGATGAGATTCCTTAGCTTCTCTGGAAGTCGAAACTCTTCATCTTCTCTGTTAGTTACAACCAGTCAATTACAGATTCTTTGTCTTCTAAGCCCCTTTCTTCATGTAATCACTGGTGGTGACCATACACCTGGGCTTAATGATCGCTTGAGCGCTTATCAATTCAATGACCACGATTCATTCTCCTGAAATGGATGACTGTCGTAACTTCTGTTGATATTATGGTAGTTGCGGGAGGTATTTACCTCCACGTGTAAACCTAACAAGAATATAATATTACGGGAAGCAAGAAGAAACCCTAATGAGTTGGATAATAACCCTATAAGAAAATTCAACTCAAGAGGATAATTTGTATTAGGTTATTATCCTCCAAGAGAAGAAGTCGGCTAGAAGAAATATTATATACTAATTAATAGGCACCCATAATGAGAAGTCGACCCATGCAGTTAGCCAGAATTAGTATAAATACAGGAGGCCAGTCTTCATTCTGGCAAGAATTCTCATAACTGCAGAGCTCACTTGTGCACACTACAGTTAGCTAGTCTGTGCTCAAGTTTGGAGGAGAAGCCATTGTTGCAGCTGCTATATTTAGCAGATTACGTTTTGGGTTGGAATTTCTCTTGGTTATGGTTTGGACTATCTGAACAGATCTTGTTTGGTGTGCTATCCTTGGAGAAAGGTGTGCTACCCTTTTTTTGGCTATCTAGCCTAGGGTTTGCTTCCGGAGTGATTCTCTGTCAAGGTTAAGGTGGTCGGAGGGTGGCTTCGGCCTATGGTTGGGTGACAATAGTGATATTGTCTGTGGTAAAACGAGCACATCTATCATATTCTAACAGGTTATGGGCCCACACCTCCTTCATTCAATCTAACCACTGGAAGGGAGCATAGCCATAAGGATATTAAGCTTCCTGAAGAACTTCCACTAGGGTTTCTAGCATGAGAAACCACTAAAGCACTTTCGCTAGGGTTACTAGCAGGTGCAATTGCAAAAACCCTAACCCTCTCGTTGAGGCATCTTAAGTGAAGGGATTAACCTAATTTCTGAATAGACCAGTGCTCCCTAGTCTAGCGCATCTCCTGGTACTCTCAGCAAGCCAAGACGTCAAGTTTGAGGTTTTGGTCAAATATAGGGTTGACCAAGTCAAATCATCCATGACCTACTCTATGAAGTCAGAAAACAAGTTAGATGGAGCTTCTAACTTTAGAGCATGGAAGACAAGGATTGACCTCATCCTTGCCAAGAATAAAGTGCTGGATATGGTGAAAGGAAAGATCGTGGAATCAGAGTTTGAAGAAGGAAAAGAGAAGAAACCACAGAATGTTGTAGTTATGGAGAAGTTCAAAGACAGTGATATCAATGCCATGAGTATCATAGTGGACTCTATAAAATACCACTTGATACCCTACATCTCCCATCTTGAATCATCGAAGAAGATGTATGATGCCTTAACAAACCTCTTCTCAGTCAGAAACATTGGACAAGTAATGAGTCTGAAGAATGAGCTCCGTGACATGAAGATGAATGATGATGACATCATAACATCATACTTTGTTAAAAATATCTCAGTTAAGAGATCAACTACAAGCTGTTGAAGAGATCATTTTAGAGAAAAAATTGGTAAACATAGTACTCAATGGTATTCCCAAGATGTGGGATGCATTTTCCACAAGCATGAACACAACGAAGGATTATCCTACATTTGAAGAACTTTGGACTTGTTGTTCTCCAGAAGAATCAAGGATCAATGCAAAAGAGAAACCCCAAAATAAGTACGATGATCAAGCCTTCACAACAAGGTTCAAGGATTTCAGGAACAAAAAGAAGTTTGGCTCCAAGAAGATAACAAATCAAGAGAAAGATATGTCAAGGATACAATGCTTCAATTGTCAAAAGTATGGTCACTACAAGAATCATTGTCCCGATTTAAAGAAAAGGAAGGAAACACACGAAGCATCAGTTGTCGAAGAAAGGGAACCCTCAAAGAAAACCAAGCAGGACAAAACATACTTCTTCTTCTAAGACAAGAACAACAAGATAAGGACTACTATCACTATGACTATAATACACGCTGCAAGATAAGATGAAATCAGAAAGAAACCTAGAAGAAGTAAAGACAGAAAGAAGTCAACAATCAAGAGGAAATTGGAAAAAGATTTGTAACACTTTTCAGAAGGCAATAAGGATGCAGACAGAAGCATGGACTCTCCTAGATGGAGGGAACCGATTATATATTACCAAAAGAAGAGAATGCATTTCTACATGAAGAAAGGATTAGGATGGAGCTAATCCTATGATCCAGTAAATGTGATAAAGTATATATCCATGGTAGAATCCATAAAAGTAGTATGTGTTTAGTTTGACCTTAGAAGAAGTCTTCTTCGAAAAGAAGCCTTAAAGCATCCCTGGTTATCCATCCACATCCATGATCCTACTATGAAAGGAAGAAGATGGAATCTTCGGAGCATGGAATCTATAGAAAACTCCATGGAACCAATATCTAAAGATAAACATGAGGAAGAACATGAAGATTCCAAGAAAGAAAGAAAAGCCAGAACAACTAGTCATTGTATCGAGAATCACAAGATTACTAGCTTGATATGAACTCACTAAAAAAAATCAAGCAGAGGTACTGAAAGTTGTGATGAAGAACAATGTATGAAATACTTATGAATGTAAGCATTGCGATATCTGGAACTAGAGGTTATCCCCGATGGAGGGAGAAGAATATGATGATTACTTGTTTCAGTAAACCAGATATATCTCTACATGAGCCATTGCATCATCCACAATATCCATAGACATTAGATGAATGCAAAGACCGTTCTCTAGAATAATTGAACAAAGAGCGTATGTAGAGAAACCTCAAATATTTGAGGTATACTAGAAATAGACCCTTGTATGTAGATGGAAGAAGAAAACTTGGTGGAGAACCTCCAATGCACAACAAAAGCATGGTGAATACTTTCTATAACAGAGATATTGTATCAGAATGATTACTCAGAAGATGAGGATGATGGATTGCCAATCCATGACAAAGATATCACGATGACATAATAAGTGCAACATGGATATGTTCCAATTTGAGCCTTGCCACGATGTTATGAGCTAATGGGGAACAAAAGATGAATCCAATATTGACACACTATATTGATCAGAGCTATATGAATCCTTCAGAGAAAACCAATGTTCTAGAAATACCAAAGTACTTTGAGATCAAGCATTACATTCTCCATGATGAAGTACAAAAAAGAGAAGTGGTTCTCCAATATATATATATATATATATATATATCCACAGATGAGTAGATAATGAGACATTTTGGTAAAGCCTCTGTCCAACATGAAAGCGTTTGCGTACTCAAGTTGGAGCTCGTGGAGACGACTTCCCTATTGAAAAAGGAAGAGATGAATCCCAGGTTGGGAGGGAGCACTGATGTGTTATTGATTTATGGACAATCATTTTTTAGTTCAAAAAATGGTCCAGGATGAGCAGTTCCTTTCCATTTCAGAAAGTGGTTTGAGATTTCTGACGGGCAAGCATTTTCCAGTTCGGAAAATGGTCCAGATTGAACGGTCATATTTATAATGAAAATGGTTCGATGGATTGCTGATGTACCTGATCCGGATTATTTTCGGCATGAAATGAGAGTGGAGATATAATAAAGAAATGCACAGAGATATCGCGTATATCCAGTAATATAACAGAAATATATCAGAGATGCAACCATAAACACAGAGATACAGTAATACACGATTTCT
>ML785715.1:547389-571748 GCA_009831015.1 Picea engelmannii
TTTTATATGATAGAATATTTAATTCAGTGTTTAAGTCCTTTAAAAAGAGATCAAATTTATTTTTTTCAAAAAACAAATGTTGTTGGTTACCAGAGTTATCTTCAAGGGGATTTTGTGCATGATCAGTTTAGATTTAGGGTTAAAGGTCTATGATGAGAGTCGATATCAAGGTTGTTTAAAATGTCAAAATTTATTATTTGGTTGTAAAAAGGGATATCTGATATCACATAGTCCACAATACTACTACCTAGTCCATGAATACAAGTAATCTAGTTATTTCAGCCACTTCATTATACCATTGCAAATGATTAGATCTTGAGAATTGAAAAGTTTTATTAGCTCATTACCATATAAATTCTCCGCCAAGTCTTCCAAATTTCTCTTGTATCTATTAGCTAAAACAAGGTCCTCGTCTAGCCACAAAGGATTAGGGTTGGAATTGTTTCTTAAGATAATAAATTGATTAGTTTCTGTTCTAGCATTAAAGTCTCATAGCAAGAGGATACTACCTTTATTTCTTAGACTGTAAATATTTCGTTCTAAGATTTTATAGGGACAATTTTTATCTAGATTGTTTTTTGTATAAAAGGTATAATTAATATGCACAAAATAGAAAATTGTTATATACATCTTCTTAACATTGATATCTAAAATCTCCACCGAAATGAAATGATTGAGAGGATCTTTTTTATGAATACGAGTGTGAGGAGAATGTTTGTTATTATGTAACAAGATATGCCTCCAACTCCTCTATGAGAGGATTTCTTGTTACATGTTGAACACAATATAAATCCATCTATGTTAGGGACCTTAGATTCCTCATGCTCCCAAGTTTCAACCAAAAATATAATATCAATTTCACTCGGGATTCAACTTAATATAAGCTCTTTGTTTTACGGAAAGCCTCGACAATTCCAAGAAAGGATGTGAAATATCTAAAATTTCTATTTATTGTTATTCTTTTGGTTTCTATCCCTAATAATATCTTTTCAATTCCTAATTATTAACCATTTTCCTTTCTTTCTGACTTCCTTTACCTTTTGAACCTCCCTATTATATAATATTTAATAGAAATATTGTAATATTCCAAATGAGTTTTTAAATTTTTTGGGTTGATGTGCTATTTAAAGTTAGCTACTTATGTAACTCTGATGTTTTGTGACTTGATTTTGAGTCATCTCCTTTCCTATGTTAACCTCTTTATTTTTAACGATTGTTTGATTTTTAAAATTAATTATAATCTTTTTGAACCTCTTTTAATCTCTAATGATTATGACCTTAATTTTTAAAGATTACGATTTTAATTTTTCATTAATATGAAATTAGATTAGATTATATGGTTAACTATAAATGGAAATACTAGAGTATGGTACAAGATCATGATGCCATTCTGGTCGAGGGCTGGTTTAAGTTGATTATATCTTTATTTTATATTACTCTTTGGTATATTTTATTATAGTATTGTCCTTGATATTGAAGGAAACAAATGAAACATAAATTATATGGTTTTACAAAAGGATTTAATTTTATTTAAAACATAATGAGTAGATGTTTACGGGATAGTTAAAAGTTTGATTATATATATTTTTTGGAATTTTAGTTAATTCTCACATAGTGTTATAATATTATAATGTAGGCATACTTGTTAAAGTCAAAGAAATTGAAAACATAGAGAGTGTGATTTTGAAAAATATAATTAATATTAAAGATTTTAATGTTTAATTTTTTTATTAAATGTAATTAGATAAAATGTAATCACATAAATTTGCATGAAATAAAATTACATCATTTATAATTATAATTAAAATTAAAATTAAACAATATATCTTAAATCAATTTGTGATGATGATAAGGATGATGAACGTCCACTGAGACTGAATTGGTCTATTGAATCTTAAGAGGTTAAGGGATTACTTGCAATTCTTTAGAATTTTGTTTTTGTGCTCGAAAAGTATTAAGATAAGCTTTCCAATATCACCATAGTTTTGTTGAGTTAAAACATTAGGAAGGTTGGTAGTGTGACAAATATATTGAAATTGAGATCTAATCTACTTATAGGTTGGATAATCTAAGAGAAAGTGATTTTCATCTTCAACCTTCTTAGTGTCAAAAAAGAGACACACTCTTTCATCCCATGGCATTTTAGGAATTGAACAACGCCCAATTTCATTATGGAGCTCGTGAGAATTTGTTGTTATCTTTTTATTTTTTTTTATTTTTATTTTTTTGTAACTAGGGGAATCGGTAACAACAGCAGTATCGTACTCACGTGACACGGGGTCGAATCCTGCCGGCTGCCTTATAACCCCTAGGGAGAAACGCACCGCCCGCAAGCACGCCCTCCGGGTAAATCAGGGTGAGAATCGACCTTGAGACCTCTTTTTACATAGTTCCTTCCATTTACACGGCACTTGCCAATCGGTCTACACCCCTGCGGGCGAATTTGTTGTTATCTTAGCAATGCTTATTTTTTTCTTTGCACTTGTCAAAACATAGAGACAATTTTGATCTTGTAGATTAGGGTTGATTACATCCTTATAATACCTTAATTTTATTTTTTCCTCCAACTCTTTATCACACCACATTTTCTCCTTAAATTTTGATTTAATGATATTTTTAATAATATCCTTATTCTGTAAAATGTTGTCTTCCATGATTCCCCAACAACTTAGCCAATATTGGGTATCTTTATGCCATCCTCACTTGAGTTGAAGGTGGTTACGACTGGATTTTGAAGCAATTTTATGAAGTCTCTTGTATTATATGTTATTTAACTTGTTCTTATACATTAGGTATCTATTCATAGACATGCTCTCAATGTGGGAAAGGATTGCCTCTAAGAGGAGGATGTGATAGGGAGTATTTCCTTTAATTTTGAGATTATAGGATATAAAATTCTTTTGGATTTTCTCTATCTTTCTCCAAGATTCACGAGAGATATTGCATCCCCAGACTTCACATCCATATAGAATACCAGACATAACAAGAGTCTCAAATATGATTTTCTTCTTATCCCATATCCAAAGATCGTCTGATTTACAGTTGTTTTCAAACCCATAATAAAATTTCCATCCCCCAATAATCCTTTTCTTAATGCTATAATTCTAGTTGATCTTGTAGTGAATATCGATTCCAAGATATTTGTATGAATTCACTTCCTCCAAGTTGTTGTTGTCATATACAAAGGTATCATAAGTCATCTTAATGTATTTAATTCATAATGACCTTAGTCATGTCAATATTAACAGTCATACCCATATTGGATAAAAAATACTTTTGGATTCTTAGTTAGTTTTCAATATCATGGGGACTCCTCGCCATAAAAACAATATCATCAACATAAAGAAGAAGATTGATGACTATTGTAACATCCCTCTCTTGCGAGAACATGTTACCGACTTATTCTTTGAGGACACTTGTGTGCAAGTGATCCAGTTATAGTACATGATTATTTGTTTCGATTCTAGATCCTTATGATGATGTTGATGGTTGTGATTAATGTTATTTGATATATATGTATTGATTGATGTTATTGGTGAGTTTTCCCTGAGTGTGCAGGAAACTTGACAAATTTTGGATGCTGAGGGAATCAATGGACCTCCTTTGACTCCTGATTGAGTCAGGGAGTGGATTGTATTGGTTTGAGTATTTCATTTATGCATATGTGACATATGATTGAGTATAGTATGATTTTGTATATGGATCAATGACAATGTTTTGTTAATGAATGCAGTCTGGAAAATGCTTGCTAATCTGACTCACATAAAGAGTAAATGGGCCATGCACATAGACCAGATATTGAGGGAGAGGTGTGGCAGTGTCCCTATCACAACCTACTAACACTCTCACCGTGGCCTGAATTGTAGGTTAACGATTACCTAGTTCGATAGGTCCACGATGTCGTGAGGGAAGACTGAGATAGTCACTCACAAATATTTCTAAGGGGCGCGAAATAAGGCATAGTTCTTATTCCTTAGAAGCCCTTAGTCTCTCACAAGGTCTCTCGATAGAGTTTTGACTCCAAGGGTTGGAAAACTATCAAAACCAATCAAAGGCGAGTGACACCCTTGGAGCACATAGTGCATCTTAAAGGGCATGTTGCGTAAATAAAACTTGAGTCATTGAATATAGGTGGCCTAGAAAACCTTCAGAGAATAATTAAACCTTTAAAAATCTTTAGGCCTTACCAGATTTAATTAATTAATTAAAGGTTGAAACTATTAATTAAAAATACCTATAAAAAAAGGGAATAAATTAAGCCTAAGTCTAAGTTTTGTAAGAAGACTAAAACTAAATTATAAATTAAATTAAAAAGGAATGAAGTAAATCAAGTTAATAATTAAGAAAATGTGAAATATATCTAAAGATTTGATATAAGTCACATGTGTGCAATAAAATATTAAAAAGGAGTTCTAAATTAAGAAATAAATAAAGATGAGAGAATAGGGTACACATAGAAAGGAATTTAGAGTGTAGCTACCACTAGTTTAACTAGAAGAAGACTCCTATTTAACTCAAATCAGGTTTAGTAAGACGTCATTCATTAAATGTGAATATGGGGAATAAAGAGACAACTAGGAGTGATTTAAGGAGAACATTTGGGAAATGTGTGGGAAATTGACCTTTAATTAAAATAAAATATGGAATTACTTGTGCAACTTGGGGGAGAGGGTGACAAGTGTGAGGAGGAATAATTCTAAATTAATTAATTAAAAATATAATTATTTGTGCAAGTGGGGAGGTGTCAGTGAGAAAATTCCTATAAAGAAAATGGTCAAGATGGGAAACATATCACACTGGTTATTGGTAAATTTATGCTGCCAAATTATCTTGGACTGGTTTTTCTTATGAGAGTTGGGATACCTAGCTTGAGAAAGGATATACCTTGCGAGGAAAGCTTGGAGATAAAGGATTTTATGGTTGTGTGTGCATGGCCCCTTTATGGCTCGGAGGGATGAGGGGGAAGAAGAGTACCCCTAGCGCTGGATGGGAGGTACCGATTGTTGGCCCTTGACTAAGATTTGGAGAACCTTGGTCACGTTTGACCAGTTTTGGGACTTCAACATGCTGGTCAAAGGCAGAGCACAAGGCGAAGCGGAGATCGTGGGATCTCGGCCCCTTCTTAGGGCATTTTGGGTTTAGGGTTTATTTAACGGGTATGGGATGTCAGCCCATGGGTTTACCCATGCCTTGGCCCCTTTTGTAATGTATAAATAGAAAGCTAGGCGATGTAAGTAAGGGAGACATGGTGCTAAGTTCTATATTGTGCTGAGTGCAAGTGATGCAAGTAGTTGGATCTATGTGATTGAGTTATATTTGTGCATACTGTGTGCATGAGAAATTGCAGAGCTAAGTGCAAGTGACTGTAAAGAGGCTTCATGCTATAACCTAGCTCATGGAAGGAGGGTCTGGAGAGGTACACACATATCTCATGTCCTATGCGGAGTGGGTTCTTGTGGCTATTTTCTTGTATAAGATTGAAAAAAGACAATAAAGAAGAGAAGAGTTGGTGAACATATCCCCACACTGGGGTGAACCACGTATATCATGTGTTGTGGTTGCTTTGTGCATTATAGTTGTTATGTTATTGATGTGATTTATTCTTAGTGAAGTGATATGTGTTAGATGCACCTGATATAATAGTATCTTAGTGCTTAGTAATGGGAATGAATGCTAGATATGATCTATTTATATATGCTAAGTGCTTGGATGTATTAGATCTTGTGAATATTGTGTTGTTCTGTAATTAGGGTTTTCCCCTGCGAAGTGAATGTTAATGAATGTTAACTGCTAAGTGCTCTATTAAGTGTTGTAATCATATATATGTGTCCCAGCTAGGTTGTAGATACTTGAGTCCTGCAACCATCCCTATCTCTACCTCGGGTGAGACTTCATCTTCTTTGTAGGTGTTGCCGAAAGGGGTGATAATTAGGGTTTTGTTGGTGCGTTGAACCCCGGGTTTGCCCCTGTGCCAAAAAATGGTTCTGTTGCTGGGACCTGAAACTATGATTGCTGGGAACTAAATAAAAGAAAGCTTTGTGCGTAGATCTGTTGCTTTAGTGCACATTATTCTACTTGATTGCGAAGCTCTGTGCTAAGAAAGGAATCGGATTTGAAGAAAAGAGGTAAGATATTAAAGCTTTGTACTCTGAGAAAGGTAAGATAAGTGAACATTTTTGTTTCGAAAGAATGGATCTAGGTATGTCTAATATATTTTTTCCTAGTCTGAAAACTAGGGCACAACTAGAAGAAAAAATATTGGATATGAGTAGATCTGATAAGAATAGTGAAAGATAGGTTATTCTTATGCATAGAAAGAATGTTTGGACTAATAAATGGATGCAAGATCTTAGAAAGAATTTTTTGCAGGTTAGTTACTGTGATCCCAGTGCGCAGTACAAGAAAGGTTGGGGGTCATTTAAAATAAAGAGAGGATTAAATCTTTGTTATAGTTGCAGAAGACCAGGACATATTGCTAAGGAATTCCCTGGTAGAGGTCCTAGTTGTCTTTGCTATAAAGATATGGACCATGAAGTTTTGGATTGCCCTAGAATGATTGCTAAAGTTGAAAAGATGAATATGAGACAAGAAAACCATGAGACATGCCAAGAAACTAAGGACATGATAGAACCCCAGAAATAATCAGAGACTGTATTACTACAGATGAAAGAAACCTTGAATGATCACAGAGATATCAACTTATCAGAGATCTTAAATGAGAAGGAGTGCATAGAAACAAGAATAGGACTCTTCGACATAGACTGTGTTTTGGATAAGGAAACATGGGTGAATATCATGACAGAAAGAACTTGAGAAATTTTGGGAAATCCTGCTATGGTTCCTTCATTGGGAAAAATAGGATTATTTAGAGGAAAGATGATAACCCTATGTGGAAGACTTACCCCAATATCTATGAGTGTTCATGGAACTTCGACAAAAGAAGAATTTGAGGTCGTTAAGTTTGTTTAGAACAATGCCCCATTTGCTATTTTTCTAGGAATAACCTGGATTGAGAAAGATCAGATATAAAGGAAATAAGAAGAGGAGGATCTAGAACAGAAAAAATAAGAACTAAGGGATTTCATGGCTAGGATAATAGTGCACTTACTGGAAGAACAAGACGACCATTCGAAGCTATTGAGGACCAAAGATCTAGATGTCAAATTTGAAAGAGCACATGAAGACTTGAAACACCTGTTTGTACAAGAGAGTAGAGCACCAACTCCAAAAAAAGAAGAAGTATTACTCTCAGAACCCTTGAATGAACCAAAACAATGCGAAGTTACTATACCAAGAGGAGATAAGAATAAAAATGGAAAGAGGAACCCAGTGACTCAACTCGTAGGAATGAAAGCCATAAATCTCAGCAAGAAGAAAGAAAAGTTAGATAAATTACAGGAAGTTCCAGGGCAGACTTTGTAGAAGGAATATTTGCAGAAATGGAACTTCACCGATATATTAGAACAACGTATATTGACACTTCACCATGACGAAGAAATATGACTGTTGGAGGCGTCCCGACTGTTAGAATGATTCTCCAGAATGACTTGAACCACAGTTATGGCCAGAAAGATCGCCATTAGACGGTTGGGACCATGCCATAATGGATGGAATTTTATTTATTAAGGCATTCCTACCCGTTGTAGGAATCCATTACGATGTTAGTTGTTTATCACGTCGAGTGTTGCAGCGAGAACACTTTTTCCAATTGTGATTATCTGAGCCCACAGAGAGATAGTTGCTTTCACATAGTGCCTATTGAGAGCTCACCACTCGTTCTGTTACATTGAGTATCTTATCACCGACCTGAGATACCTGATCTTGAGAGTGCATATCAGGTGACTTCAGCATAGTAGATAAATCTGTCGAAGAAATCCTCATATCCCTCATGGCTGATAAGGTCATGTCCACAAGAGTCCAAGCCTCGTCGACGAGAGGAGTTCAAGCATCCCCGTCAAATTCTCATGGATCTGCTCCATCCTGAGCTGTGACCAAGAAATGAACCAAGGATCATGATGACTTGGAGAATGCGAAGCCCATCCCATCTATCCTTCCCGACTATATCCCACCTTTGGCTAGCATGGTGAGCCATGACAGTTTCCCGAGGGAGTTAGACTACACCTTGATTACTGCATGCCTCCTGAAGGGGATACGCGCAGTAGGACCACAGTTAGGACAAACCATGACGTTGAAGATAAGTGAATTCAACTTGGGAGATCGCAAGAACTATGGCATGCTCACCCCGCACAAGTATTTGACCAAGAAAAAGGGGAAGAAGTCGAAGATCATACCCTAGTCGTGGACTATGGACATCACGAGGTCCACTATCCTGAACGTGATGAAGATACCACACTTTAGAAGGCATCAGGAGGTTAACACATGCGTTAAAATCATGTTGTCTTTCTTCCATGGAGGTTATCTGTGGCTGGATAGACACATCACCGTAGATCCGACGTTGATCGATCGGATCACCAGATTAAGCATGCAAGGACTAGACCCACAAGAATTTTATCCAGGGAAGGCTACAGATCACACCCTGGTGCAGAAAATTAAAGATACCTATGGCGATGTGGAAAAGGGGAAGCAACGCTACAAGGTATCCTCCATTCAGAATGGCACAGTGCACCTAGCCTGCCAGTTGATCGCTGGTAAGCTAGTAAGGAAGAACAGACCCACGCAGGTCACGGGGTTCATTGTTGACCTCGCGGAAAAATGCATTGAGGGACTATAAATGAACTGGGCGAGTTACCTCGTCAACCAGTTAGAACAAGACTATTGTGAAGCTCGAGATCAAGGCTATGAGTTTAATTTTAGTTGGCTACTGATCCTCATCACCTTCATTTCTTGGGAGATGTCGGAAGGAGCGACCTTCCATGAGATTGAGCCATCCGAACCCATAGATGTGAAGTTAACCACGCTCTGGTATTCTAGCGACATGGAAAAATAATGGTATTCAAACATGGTGTTCCACACCTACTACCTTTAGTTGAAGAGGGATATTGAGTCTTTCCCTCATATGATGTTGAACACCCTACACAGGTTTAGACCATTTGTGAAGTTCTGCGCAGATAGACATTTTATTTATATCACTACACATAGAGACAAACATAAAGAAGAGCTCCAATCTTATTATAAGCTCACTAAGGAGGAAATGGAAGAAATAACTAAGGAGCGGCCTGCAGAGCTCCTTATACCGGTCGACCAGGCATAGCTATCCGAACTCGACCTCATCAGAAGTCTTGTGGTTACTCGCGAAGAGTATGATGCACCCAACAATAGCAGAATGAAGAAAAATGAAGATGTACAGGAGTTGAACAACACCTAAGAAAAGACTACTTCAGACTCACCTGGAGGGGGAGGTGATGAAGAAGTAGACAAAGAAGAGGACAAAGAAGAAGAAGACAAGCAAAAACAAGGTGAAGTAACACTACTTAGGGATCCTCTTGATGATGCTGAGACCTCCAAGAAAATAAAAGTTTCCCCCACAAAACCTACATTGCAGAAGAAGTCCAAAGATAGTAAACCATAGATGCAGACTGTGCTCATGATGGATGACATAAATCTCATCATCATCATTGTCTCAAATACCTCAGAAGATATCTTACAGCACAGCGAAGACAAACAAGAGACCATGTATGATAGAATTGCAATAGAGCTGAAAGGGGTACAAAAACCCCTCTACTCCAACCATGTAGTGTCTACTACGCTCCCGTCATCAGAAGGAAAAGAGTTGGGAGATGAGCCTGCCCAGCTACGCTGAATAGAAGATGCGAACGAAGCTCGCCTTCATCGTGTTCAGGAAGAAAAATAATAGGCCACAAAGACCTTAAAGAAAGCAAAAGAGGAAGCCATAGAGCAAAGCCGGGTTGCGCAATAGGAAAAAGATGACATCCAAGCCAAGTTTGCAGAGGATAGAGTGCAGATCCAAAGGAACATCTGCTCACAGAGTAGATTTGAGTTAAAGAAGCAGTCACTAGATCACTTCGCTCTGTGATGGGCTTAGAATAGATGGAATAAGACCCAATGGAAAGCCAAATAGGGAATCTTGTTGAATCCATTCAACAACTCCAATAGAGGGTATCAGAACTGGAGTTATAATCAGTGCCAAGCACTCCGCAGGAAGTGCGAGACCAGAGAGAAGAAACTGCCCGGAGCGCAGTCCAGAAAATCAAGGCATTGGCCTTAGAATGTAAACAACTCAGCAGTCAAAGTGTGCAGACTTACAAGCGCCTCGCATAGGACCCTGAACTAAGGACTCTGGAGTCAAAGCCTTAGGAGGCCAAGCAGGAAGCAGCAATGGTGCAAGCACAGTTGAATCCACTATCAGTAGTCGATAGGATGAAATGATCCTAGGAACATCGCACAGTTCAACAACAAGTCCATGCCATACAGAGTAAGGTCATGGAAATGACTCAACGACTCCAGCCAGTGCAGGATGCAACTTGCATACTTTTTGAGGAGATTGAAGGACGAGGTGCAGAACTTGAACAAGTGGTCACCACAGTGGAACAATGCTTGGAAGGACTTGTGACGAAGAAGGTTATTTAAGAGTTCGTCAAGCATGAGGCTCTGGCGAAGCAATAGGTCAAGGCAGCTTGAGCCAAGCTCGAGGCATTTGAGGTAGAGTTACCCAGATCAGAGTGACTTGGGATGATTCACAGGTGAGTGTTGGGGGCCTGTTGTCCCTTGAATAAGATTTGGAGAACCATGGTCATGTTTGACAGGCTGGTCGAAGGTGGAGCGCAAGGTGAAGCAGAGATCACAGGATCTAGGCCCCTTCTTAGGGAATTTTTGGGTTTAGGGTTTATGTAACGGGTATGGGATGTCGGTCCATGGGTTTACCCATGCCTTGGACCGTTTTGCAATGTATAAATAGAAAGATAGGCGATGTAAGTAAGGGAGACATGGTGCTAAGTGCTATATTGTGCTGAGTGCAAGTGATGCAAGTAGTTGGATCTATGTGATTGAGTTATCTTTGTGCATACTGTGTGCATGAGAACTTGCAGAGCTAAGTGTAAGTGACTTTAACGAGGCTTTGTGTTGTAACCTAGCTTAGGGAAGGAGGGTCTGGAAAGGTACGCACATATCTCCTGTCCTATGCAGAGTGGGTTCTTCTGGCTCTATGCTTGTAGAAGATTGACAGAAGACAATAAAGAAGATAAGAGTTGGTGGACGTAGCCCCACACTGGGGTGAACCACATATATCCTGTGTTGTGGTTTCTTTGTGCATTATATTTGTTATGTTATTGATGTGATTTATGCTTAGTGAAGTGATATTTGTTAGATGCACCTGATATAATAGTAGCTTAGTTATTAGTAATGGGAATGAATGCTAGATCTGATCTATTTCTATATGCTAAGTTCTTAGATGTATTAGATCTTGTGAATACTGTGTTGTTCTGTAATTAAGGTTTTCCCCTGCGAAGTGAATATTAATGAATGTTAACTGCTAAGTGCTATGTTAAGTGTTGTAATCACAGATCTGTGTCCCAACTAGGTTGCAGACACTTGAGTCCTGCAACCACCACTGCCTCTACCTCGGGTGAGACTTCATCTGCTTCGTAGGTGTTGCTGAAAGGGATAGTAGTTAGGGTTTTGTTGGTGCAATGTTGAAGTGTTGAACCCCAGGTCTACCCCTGTGCCAACACTGGTGAAGTTATTGTATTAGAAAGAAGAGTGAAAGGACTTGAAGGAGATGGAAGGGTTGCACAAGTTTTCTTCAGCAAGGATAAATTATCTTCAGATTTCTTCAAGTGTTTTCGGTTACGGTATTTGAAATTTATTTCTTAACTTCCTACCAATTCTTGGTTAAGTTATTATAAAATGACGCCATGAATCTTATGCTTTTATATTTTGTTCACCAATTGTATTAGATAGACTCTTGTTAATGAAAATGGTTTACTGTTGATATAGGTAAATCTTAGAAGTAAAGATTTAATTTTATATGAATAAATAAGTTCTACCCAATGTAATCCATGGAAGAGAAGAAATAAACTTAATATGAAGAATAGGTTACCATGTTTATGATTCAAGAAGAATCAAAATAGTTCTAGAATGTAAATTTTAAACAATTTGGTGTGCCTTGGATCTTCGTAGGGTAAAATTTGATCTTCATTGTTTACTGTATGCATTCAAGATTTTGTTGAAATTACCAAGACAACTGAGAGGGGGGGTGAATTAGTTGTTACTGTGCTTAAACAATTTTAAGTTTATTAAACCATTTTTAATCTTTCATCAAGTGACCATCAATATTATACATCATATGAACAACATAAATAATGAGCATCAATCACACATAAGATATACACAAAGACAGATTTTCATGAGGAAACCCATAAAGGGAGAAAGCCTCTTCTTTTTTGAAATGATAGGCAGTCCTTTAAGTTCTGTACATCATCTATGTTTGAGCACCAACTCAAAGTGAGGCTACTACCTCTATTTTACAAGCTCCAACTTGTTGAGAGTACCAACTCTCTGGTTTTTCTAGCACCGACTAGAAGGAAGAACCAACTCCTTGAGTGTTCCAACACCGACTGAATGGAAGCACCTACTTCCACTTATACAAGCACCAACTTGCATACAAAAAACTCCGTGTTTTCCCAAGCACCACCCTGCCACCCTGTTTTCTAGCCACAACTAGATGGAAGCTACAACTCCCAATATTCAAGCACCAACTTGAATATCAAAGGACCACAGTCTTCCCTATCACCACCCTACCTCCCTGATTATAAGTAAAATGATTGAATAACCAACAACGCAGGTGTTTCAATTCTTACCACTTCTCTTTTGTCCCGCAATTCTTCTATGCTTCTATCTGTTTTGCAATTCTGCTCTGCTTCAAGTTGTTCTGCAATTCTTCTCTTGCTTTTGTCTATTCAACATATGTTACTCATCTCTGAGTTTTATCTCACACTGCACATACTGTCGATCTCACACTGCGCATACTGTAATTTTCCCTTTCTTACAGTTCAACTCATTTTTCATTCAGAACAACCAACACTTCACAATCATTTCATCTTTCTTTTATGCACTTACCACAACTTCAGTTACACCTTGAATACCTAGGCCAACAACACTTCAACCACTCAATCTCCAACCGTCCAAGAACCATGATTCGGTTCTTCTAACTGAATTCCAATTGAACAGTTAATCGTAAAGATCAACAATATCCCTTCGATCAGATGCTCAAATAACCAGCACCATTGGATTAAATCCATAGGGTCTTGCATTTATCCCATATGCCCACTGGTTGTGACCATGGGCCTAATCAAGATGCGTTTCACATTTCACATTTCGGCAATTCAGTGTCGAAGGGTATCGACGCTCCAAGTTGCGATCCCCGAAATGGAGCTTAGCTCCGCTAGCTCCTCCCTCTCACGTGACCACTGACAGTGACCATAGGCTGTGCCAAAAGGTGCTTCACGATTTTGCGTTTCAACATTCTTGTCGTGAGTGTCCTTGACACCTCCAACTCCCGGTATCCAAAAATTCAAAATGGAGTCAGATCAACGGTCCACAATCTTGATGATTCGACAGTCCAGATATTTTCGTGATCTCGCATATCCCGATTCCTATGATGAAGGGTCTCGACACTCCAAGTTGTGATCCCCAAAATGGAGCTTAGCAATTAGCTCCTTCCCTTAAGCCTTCAATGATGTGATCTTGTCTATGACCACGCGCCAGACCTTATCGCGATTTCGCATATCGCGAGTTGCAAGGTTAGAGAATTTCCTTCCTTTGACTTTCCAGTCAACGAAAAGTTAATCCCTCGCCACATGTCCCTCTTGGATTAACGTTTAAGATCTTATCATGATTTCACAACTTCACGAACCTTCGTCATTCCTGATCAACGGTCCACGATCTCCCTTTGATCAACGACTCAAATTAAGTCATGGTTTCGCATTTTGCGATTTCATAGGATAGAGCACCTCCTTTCTTTGACTTTCCAGTCAGAAAAATGCCAATCTCTCGCCATGTGCCCTCTGCATCCAATGTTCCACAACATACCTCGATCCAAAGGTCCAGATCAATTCTTGGGATTTCGCATATCGCATGCTCCCACACCATGTTCCGTTCACTCATCCAATGTGCAGGTCAACGAAATTTTAGTCTCTTTCCACGTGTCCTTCTTGAAGATGGATGGTCCTCCTGCTTTCGAGATTTTGTAGGCCCACTTCATCTTTCACGTGAAGACCATGCTCCTTCTTATGGATCCAACGACGGTCGATCTTCGGGCTTAGATCTGACGCCTGAGATCTATTTTCTTCTACTGTGCACTCCTCCTATCTAAATTCAGATCTGACGGTCATTGGGAATTCTGAATGGGATCCAATGATCACTGTTGCTCTTCAGTGTTGATCTTGCCATTGTCATGCCATTATCTCTGCGCTACTGATCGTGCTGATCTTCGCCATCAATGACATCATCATCAATGAAAAACACGCATACTCTGCCTCTGTCTGAAAACGTGCCAACAGATTTTACGGTAATTTTTTATTCTCTTGGTTACTGTTGCATCGAAGAATTAGGAGAAAATTTTGACCTTCATTAATCTACTGTTGCGTTGAAGAACATATAGAAGAGTTATTCATTTGTTTACCGTTTGTATTGAAAAATGTATTGTGAAATTGTTATTCCATGGTTACGATATGCATTGAGTAATTCAGGGAGAAGTTGTTGTTCTTTACTAAATGCCTTTAACTCAGTTCTTTTCTTTATGCCACTGCCTAAATTTATGTTTGGTAACAACATATATATTCTGGTGTAGTCGCTATCATTTACTTGATATCTAGACTTGTTCTTATTCGATGCGACTAGCAAGCGAATTTCAACCCTGAATTTACTTTTTGGTGTATAGATAACTAATCGGACCATGGGCTCACTCCTCGTGGCGTTGATGAATGCTCTTATTAGATACACTTGGACCCGAGCTGCTCTAACTCTACTGTCGATCCTTTTATGTTTCCTTGTATATATATCTCTATCCTGTACATGCGACCCTTGGTAAAGAAGCTCAGAGGTTTTAGAACTACGATTCGGTTATTGATGAAATCTAAAGATTAATTACTACGACTATCCTTTAGAGGAGTTAACGCAAGTTAAGCTTTTGAACAAACTTTTGGCGTCCTTTTAAACCTGACCTTCCGTTGATGGAAGTGGTTGAATATAGAGGTCGATTCTCTTAGAGACTTTTTCTTCTCATTAATTTACTCTTCGTTTTCTGTTCCTGTATCGAGGGATTGTACTCTTGACCCTCCTTCGAGTTGTTTGTGTATATATATATACATATATATATATACCCAATGCAAGTAATATTTTTCCCTTTATTGAATCATGCGACAAGATAATTATTACTTAATATGCTTATTGATAAGGAGTCATATGATTAATTGAATTCTCACATTGTATATAATGGTTACTTTTAGTAGCGATTGGTAATTAATAGTGTAATAAATTGTAAACAATCTTCTTGTAATAATTATACATCGTGGATTGTTTATGCAAAGTTTTATTACTGAGTTACATAAAATACAATTATTGAAGTTATAGTCGAATTTTAATCATGGTTGGAGATCATGATATGACTTACCTTGGTAAATTAGAAACAAGTACACTTTTGCACTACATTGTGAAGGTTAGGAAATGTATAGCAATTTCAGTTGATGATTTTAAGGATGGAAATTTATTTTAAAATGTAAAAACCTTGATGAATCTTACTAATCCTTCATATGCCAACTATAAAAAGTTTGGCGGTATTTTTGTAAAAATATTCAAATTTTTAAGGATTTTATATAGTTTGTATAATTTTTTGGCAATTTTTAAGGTAAAATAATTTTATCCTATAGAAGATGGGCGAATTATTTTTAGAATAGTGAATTGTTTTTTGGGAAAAACCTTGGAAAATTATCCCATGAGCGAAATTTAGCCCCTAAAATCATTCCTGATTTCAGTGGTCCCTCAATAAGTGGAGTGGTAACTAGTACAAGTATTGTAGTAAAGTAGATTGGTGATTATCATCTTAATAAACTTAGTAAAGGATAATTGTAAGGGTTTAGGGAGAATGTATTGTATGTTGATCAAGGAAGATTTAATCTTCTTTGGATTTTTAAAATGGGTATGTAATAAGAATTTCTTCAATTAATTAACTTCTCTAATAAAATATTTCATGTAATAGTCAAGCCAATTAGGATTTGTTATTATAGAAGTTTGAATTACTTAACGAATGATACTTGACATTGAGCGAACCTGACATTGACTTGATATCATTGATGATAAGAAATAGACCTCTATTTGTTACAAGGGTTGTAATTATGCTCATGTGTTTCCATTTAATTCATTATGTATCTCTTGTACTCAACTTGCGTCTTAATTGTTCGAATTTGGTTTAAGCGTTTATTTGTTAAAAGAAGCTTTGAGAATAGATAGTTATTGGTTGATAAATATTGTTGACTGTTGGACTTATGATTGGTTAATGGAATTTGACACCTCCTTGTTCCTCAGAACAATCACCAGTCCTGAGACCTTAAGTGGTCAAAATCAATCGGATGAACCCTGGACTTGAGCTTTGCTTATGTGTCTTGGAGGTCCTAACCATGCAGGATATGATGGGCGGATATTTTCCTTTAATTTTTAGTGACATGGTTGATCTATTATTAGTATCTTACTTTAGTTTATGGTGATGTGTTGATTTGCGTCGCTATTAATTATGGTGATGCATTGATATACGTGTCGTTATTTATTGTGATGGTGCGTTGATATACATGTCGTTATTGTAATGATGTGTTGATTATGTGTCATTATTAATTATGTCAATGCGTTAATTGTGTTTTGTTAGTACTTAGGATGATGTGTTGATGATGTTGCTATTCATGATGTGGTGACATTTAATTTCCTAATGCTAGAAAAATAAAGAAAATAAAAAATATTTACCTCTTTTGTAACCACTAATTGTTGTTGTAATGGCGAGTGCGCTACATATGGTATCATAGCGGGTTCAACCCTGTGAATTTGGACCATTACGCCTTTTCCTGTGTTAAACTTGTAACTTAGACCTTATCGCTAACTACGATTTGAAAAATTTCCATGCAGGTAATCATGGTTAAAGGGTGTCATGGAAGTAGACGACATGGTGTTAGGGGGAGAGGTGCGACGCCTCCAGTAGCATTCACGAAAGAGGGGTCTAACCCCCAAGGAGAAGAACAATTCATTGGGAAAGAGCAGTTTGTTGTGGGGGATGTGGTTGGTTTGATGAGGTCCTTTTAGAGGATGTTAGAGGCCTTGATTAACCGATCAGATAGATATGAGGCCAGAGCGCTTGTATCCAATGAGGGTTCAATACGCACTCCAACTGGTAGTGGTAGCATTCATAGAGAACTTGATAAGGTGAAGTTTTTCGAGTTCATGGGTGCCACAGACGACTCAACCTTTGAGGCATGGTTGGATAACATGGTGATGTGATTTTCACTTCATGACTACACCTCCAACATGAAGGTATGCATGATGGTCTTTCAACTGAAGGGGAGCACTCTTCTATGGTGGAATACACTCCTACCTCAACTAAACATGGTCATTGAAGACATGTCATGGGAAATTTTCGAGGAGAGGTTCCGAGAGAGGTATTTGTCAGAGGAATTCATTGAGCRCCAACTCACTGAGTTCAACGCCTTAAGACAAGGTGGTTGTATGGTGCCAGAGTATGAGGCCAAATTTATGGAGCTACTTCGGTATGATCCACACCTGAACATAGAGAAGCTAAGGGTAAACAAGTTTGTGTTCGACCTTAACTTCAACATTTGTGCGAAGGTGAGGATCTTACTGCCTCAGACGTTGCACGATGCAATCTAGTTGGTCTTGCAGGTTAGGACTCCTGCAAGACCAACTAGACATATGACCTTAGGAGCACAACAACATCAGACACTAGCCAAACATACATCAAGGTATCGAGATATGTTTAGAGGAAACATGTTCATGACACCATGATGATCGAATCCTCAGTAGAGGAATCGCTATAGGGGACCACCGCATCAGCAACAACGTCGTCCACAACAACAATAGTTTAGGCCTGTTCAACAGAACAAACCAGGATCTCAGGCTGGTAGGCCACACACTTCTACTTCAGAGACCAGGAGTATTGGACCAAAGAATAGATGTTGGACATGTGGAGAGCCACATTACCGACGAGACTGTCCGGTTTAGAAGGCCAGAGTAGCTGGGTCAACAGGACACACTATAGTTGGAGATCTGGGAGAGGACCACATGATTCATGCAACGGTGAACAACTTCCAGGCCGAGCATCGGTCCACTATGCTCAAGATGTCAGGTACAATTTCTGACCAAACTTTTAGTATTTTGATAGATCCAGGTGCTATAGAGATATTTATTTCTAATGCAATGCTAAAAATAATTAAGGTAAAGGCAGTCGAGCAGGATGCGTTTAGACATGTAGAAATGGCATCGGGTGGCAAACAAAAGGTTGGAGGAAAGGTTATAGACTATAGCATTGAATTGAGAGATTTTGTAATGAAGGCCAACCTATATGTCACGATCTTGCGATCTTATGACATAGTGATCGATATGGACTGGTTGGAATCGCATGATGTGATACTTATCTGTAAGACGAAATGGTTAATTTTGACAGACGATGTGGGAAAAAGAAGAGTGATTGTAGGAAGAAACCAAGGAGTGTCCTTGAGGTTCATTTCTTCCCTACAACTATAGAATAACATGCACAAGGGATGCAAGTTATACACAATCTTAGCGCTAAATGAAATGGGTGAGGCAGAAGGATTGGGAGACCTTCTTGTATTACGAGAGTTTGTAGATGTGTTCTTAGAAGAGATACTAGGTTTGCCGCCCGAAAGAGAGTTGGAGTTTGCAATCAACTTGCAACCTAGAACTGAACTGATAGCAATAAATCCTTATCAGATGTCAACGCCTGAGTTACAGGAGTTGAAAATGCAATTGAAGGAGTTGTTGGACTTGGGACTTATATGTCCAAGTGTGTCACCTTGGGGTGCACCTATTATTTTCATAAGAAAGAAGGATGGATCGTGGAGACTTTGTATTGACTACCATCAATTAAACAAAGCGACGATCAATAATCAGTATCCGTTGCCAAGAATAAGCAATTTGTTTGATCAAATGAAGGGAGCGATGGTGTTTTCGAAGATTGACTTGAGATCAAGATATCATCGATTATGAATTAAAGAGGAATATATTCCTAAGACTGCATTGAAGACGAGGTTCAGACACTATGAGTTTGTCGTTTTACTATTTGGACTGACAAACACCACGGGGGTAGTCAAGAGCCTTATGAATGGGGTATTTCATGAATACTTGGACAAGTTTGTACAAGTATTTATTGATGAAATATTAATTTATTCTCGGATGAAGGAAGAGTATGACGAACATTTAATATTGGTACTACAGTGTTTATGAGAAAACAAATTATACATGAAACTTTCAAAATGTTATTTTTACCAACTGAAGATTCATTAGTTAGGGCATGTTATATCTGGTGAAGGTATCGTTGTGGATCCAAAGAAAGTAGAGGCTATTATGGAATTTGCTGCACCGAAAAATGTACAATAACTACGTAGATTTGTGGGTTTAACAGGATATTACTGACGGTTCATCGAAGGTTTTTCGAAGATAGCAAATTTGATCACAAAATTGCAGAAGAAAAAACAAGAAGTTTGTATGGGCTGAGAAATGTGCGAAAGAATTTCAAAGGCTCAAGGAGTTATTGACAACAGTGTCGATACTAAAAGAACCTAACCTGGACAAGGAATTTTTGGTATGCACAGATGCATCCAAGGAAGGTTTAGGCGGGGTCTTGAGCCAAGACGATCGAGTGATCGCTTATATTTCGAGGAAATTGAGAAAGCATGAGGAGAACTATGGAACACATGACTTGGAGTTATTGACAATTGTATATGACTTGAGAGTTTGGATACACTATATGATTGGAAGAAAATTCAAAATAAAGACAAATCACTGTGTGTTGCATCACATATTTACGCATAGTGACTTAAACGCGCGACAAAGACGTTGGTCAAAATTACTTAGCGAATATGATTTTGAGATTGCATACATCAAAGGAACGATGAAAATAGTGGTAGATGGGATGAGTCGGAGACCACACATATTCTCAGTAGTACCGCTTAAAACGAATTTTTGAGAAAAGATTCTAGCATTACAGAGAGGCGATGAATGGTACAAGGAAGTTAAGGAAAATACTGGACAAGACACCATGATGGTACCAAGGTTTGAAGGATATGATTTGGACAATGACAAACTGTTGAGGTATAACAACATAATTTATGTATCACCTAATGACGAATTAAGAAATCTCATCTTAAGTGAAGCACATAGAGTTGTGTACATGGCTCATCCGAGAGTCACAAAGATGAGGACATACCTTAAGCCTTTATTCTTTTGGAAAGGAATGAAGGAAGACATAGTTATTTACGTGGTGAGATGTCTAGAATGTCAGCAAGTGAAGGTTGAACACAGACATCCGACAAGATTAATACAACCATACATTATTCCAGAATCGAAATGGGAGGTCATTTCGATGGACTTTATAGTTGGATTGCCACTGACGGCAAGGAGACACAACATGATTTTCGTGGTAGTCGACACTCTGATGAAGAGTGTACACTTTATTCCTGTACATATCAGGGGCCAGAGATAGCTATAGTTTTTGTCAGCGATATTGTGAGATTACATGGTGTACTGAAAATGATCATATATGATAGAGGATCATTGTTTACAGGACGATTTTTGATCAGTTTCCAAGAGGCTTTGGGGACACAACTGAACTTTAGTACCGCTTATCACCCTCAGACAGACGGGAAGACATAAAGAATGAACCAAATTTTGGAATATATGTTGCATATGTGTGCAATGGACCAACATAAATGTTTGGAAATTTTTTGCCACTGGTAGAGTTTATATACAACAACAACTATCAAAGTACCATTAAGATGACACCATTTGAGTTTCTTTATGGGCGACCTTGTCAAACACTGTTGAGATGGGATTGACTTGAGGATAGAGTCCTGATGGGACCAAAAGTGATCCAAGAAATGGAAGAACAAATGCAAACGATAAGAAAAAGGATTAAATAAGTGCAAGATCGACATATGAGTTATGTTGATGTGCATCGTGTTGACTGCAATTATGAATTTGGCGACAGAGTTTTCTTGCGGGTGAAACCGCACAAGAGTTCGATCAAGTTTGGAAAGGGAGATAAACTCTCTCCTAGGTTTGTGGGACCTTTCAAAGTTGTGGAAAGGAAAGGACCCATGGCCTATTGACTAGAATTTCCTGATTCTTTGAGGCATATGCACAATGTTTTTCATGTATCTATTTTGAGACATTATGTTAATGATCCTACACATGTGATTGACATGATTTTTTTGCAGGTGTCAGAAGAGGGTTTTCTCACGACGGAGCCAATCCACATTTTGGACTGTCACATTCGACAACAACGACGTCGAATAGTCGATCAGGTCAAGGTCCAGTGGGACAATTATAGCCCACACTCAGCTACATGGGAGGACACATATGATATGCATCAACAATTTCCTTACTTGTTTGATAGATTAGAGATATAGATATTTCCATATACTTTTATTACTGCATTTTATATACTGTACAACTTCGGGACGAAGTTTAAAACAAGAGAGGGTGTATGTAACATCCCGCTCTTGCGAGCACATGTTACCGACTTATTCTTTGAGGACACTTGCGTGCAAGTGATCCGATTATAGTACATGATTATTTGTTTCAATTATGGATCCTTATAATGATGTTGATGGTTGTGATTAATGTTATTTGATATATATGTATTGACATTTTCTATTGACAAGTTTTCCCTGAGTGTGCAGGACACTTGATAGATTGTGGATGTTGAGGGAATCAATGGACCTCCTTGGACTCCTGATTGAATTAGGGAGTGTATTGTATTAGTTTGAGTATTTCATTTATGCATATGTGACATATGATTGAGTATAATATGATTTTGTATATGGATCAGTGACAATTTTTTGTTAATGAATACAGGTTGACAAATGCTTGCTAATCTGACTCACATAAGGAGTAAAGGGGCCATGCACATAGACCATATATTGAGGGAGAGGTGTGGCAGCGTCCCTGTCACAACCTACTAGCACTCCCACTATGGCTTGAATTGTAGGTTAACGATTACCTAGTTAGAGAGGTCCACGATGTTGCGAGGGTAGACTGAGACAGTCGCTCATGAAGAATTATAAAGGGTGCACAATAAGAGAGATTCTTTATTCCTTAGAAGCCCTTAGTCTCTCACAAGGTCACTTGAATGGAGTGCTTACTCCAAGGGTTGGAAAAATACCAAAACCAGTCAAAGGCGAGTGGCACCCTTGGAGCACAGAGTTCATCTTGAAGGGCACATCGCGTAATTAAAACTTGAGTCAATGAATCTAGGTGGCCTAGAAAATCTTGAGAGAATAATTAAACCTTGAAAATTATTTAGGCCTTGCCAGGTTTAATAAATTAATTAAAGGTTGAAATTATTAATTAAAAATCCCAATAAACGTCTAAGACTATTAAAAAAAAAGGAAGAAATCAATCCTAAGTCTAAGTTTTGTAAGAAGACTAAAACTAAATTACAAATTAAATTAAAAAGGAATGAAGTAAATCAAGTTAAGAATTAAGAAAAGTTGAAATATATCTAAAGATTTGATATAAGGCACAAGTGTTCAAGAAAATATTAAAAGGGAGTTTTAAATTAAGAAAGAAATAAAGATGAGAGAATAGGGTACGTATATAAAGAAATCTAGAGTCTAGATACCACTAGTTTAACTAGAAGAAGATTCCTATTTTAACTCAACTCAGGTTTAGTAAGGTGTCAGTCATTAAATGGGAATATGGGGAATAAAGAGACAACTATGAGTGATTTAAGGAGAACATTTGGGAAATGTGTGGGAAATTGACCTTTAATTAAAATAAAATATGAAATTATTTGTGCAACTTGGGGGAGAGGGTGACAAGTTGCAGGAGGAATAATTCTAAATTAATTAATTAAAAAACTAATTATTTGTGCAAGTGGGGAGGTGTCAGTGAGAAAATTCCTATAAAGAAAATGGTTAAGATGAGAAGGTTTTTCTTGTGAGAGTTGGGATACCCAGCTTGAGAGAGAGTGGTGGCTCTACCTTGTGAGACAAGCTTGGAGCTAGAGGATTTTCTGGTTGTGTGTGCATGGCCCCTTTGCGGCTTAGGGGGGATGAGGGGGAAGAAGAGTACCCCTAGCATTGGTTGCGAGGTACTGGTGAAGTTCTTGGATTAGAAAGAAGAGTGCAAGGACTTGAAGGACATGGAAGGGTTGCCCAAGCTTTTTTGGGAAATGACAAATTATCTTTTGATTTATTCAAGTGTTTTCGGTTACGGTATTTGACTGCCGAGGAGTCGAGTTTTCGCCTTGCGTGCAACCAACAAAACTCTTCGATTAGTGAAGTGATACCTTAGATTGTGGGCCGCTGGATGGAATAATATTGACGTTCAATGCCTGTGCTCATGGCATTCGACTAAAAACTTGTGCCAATGCTAACACTTTATTTATCTTTAGCGCTAATGCTATCACCCTTTGGTTTTATCTTGTAGATCCTGTGAGGTGAGTTAACATCAGTGGGATCCTCGTCTATCGTCAGTGGTCATGTCCATCTCTTAGTTATCCTTAGTGACGGTTGATCCAGGTGTAATTTGTTGTGTAATAGATTTGCCAGTCTAAGTGTTATTGTTTGATCACGGTGAAATTTTTGACTTGTACAATAGATTCGGTTATTGATGAAATCTAAAGATTAATTATCAAGCCTACCCCTCAAAGGAGTTAACTCCAATTAAAATTTTGAACAAAATTTTGCCGTCCTTTTAAACCTATGTTGCATGGGGACCCGTCCCCCCCAAAAAAACCCGCGTACTCGCCGTCCCTGCGTTCCGGGGACTTGGTGACCCTTAGGAAACTTACCCAAATTGTTGGGGACTCCATTGGGGACTCGGGGACTTGCTGGCCGTCCCCAAGATGTTTCAGACAGATTTCAGGGACGTTCCGAACAGATTTTGAGGATGTTATAGGTAGATTTCAGGGATTTTTTTGGGCATATTTTGGGGATATTCCTGGCATATATCTTCAGTCTTGAAAATCATGGAAATTGATGATTGTACAATAAGATCATTTTTCCCATCCATTATTTTTGTATTGCATTGAATCTAAATCTGTTGTAAAAGTTGTCGCTCAAAACATGGGTTTTGTATGATGGGTTTTGATTTGGGTTTTTGGTGATTTAAATATTGTATTTTTAGCAACAAGGTTACAAGAA
>ML785715.1:585692-599434 GCA_009831015.1 Picea engelmannii
AATGTGGAGAGAAGATGAAGAGAGTGAGTGGGGTAGAGAGAGATTGGGGGGAACAATGGGAAAGAGAGAGGGGGGGAAGAGGGACATAAGGAGAGAGGGATATGGAGAGAGGGGGGAAAGAGAGACATAAGGAGAGATGGGAAAGAGGGAGAGAGGGGGGAGAGAGTGATTGATTGATAGGGAGAATGAGGTCGAAGAGAGAGAGAGAGAGAGAGAGAGAGAGAGAGAGAGATTTTATTTATGTCAATAGGAAAGTGCACATGTTCCTATTGCTAATAACGCACACATTGTTTAGGAATGCATGCACACTTTAGGAACATGCGTGTGCTTTAGGAACACACACACATTCCTAAAGCGCGCGTGTGTTATTTGAATTTCAATTTTTTTTTGGGCATGAGTGACAACTCTAGCATACATGTTTGCTGAGTTGATTGCCTCAGATTTAGGTTTGGGATGACAAACCTAATGGTTCGGTCTGCAAATACATAAAAACCTCCATTTTTATGAATCCCTCTCCAAATATTTGTTTTTGACGTTATTTTTCTATGTGCTACACAATTCAATTATTGACGAAACTATATAAACATATAGAGTTCAATGTGTATATTCCAAATATACATTTTTTTTTTAAATTAATATTTTTTATTATTTTCAATCTATTTTTGTCTTGGCATATATCAAAATCCTAGAATACATACCTCTCTTATTTTGCTATAAATTTTTGTCGGCTTAACCATCTATGGAACGAGTTATATGCACATTAGAGGAGACTGATATCTATGATCTAAAGAAAAATATTTTTTTTTTATCATGTTAAGACCCTCTTAGCCTGCACTAACAAAAGACATTGTAATTTCAAGGATATGTTGACTTTGATAATTTAAAAAAAATATAAAATTAATATATAAATTTCCAAAAAATACACAACACAAGAAAAATAGGTTCTCTACAAGGATACAAGTTTTTCGAACTAAATTTCATCGTTAAGGTACTCAACACCTGCACAAAAAAAAACATATACCTTATATTTTGTTGGAAAAATAATATACCATTGTTAGAAAAAATCAAATTTGACATAGTTATTTACAATTTCTATGAATAAAAGTTGTATGTTCAAAAAACTGATTCAATTTCCTACATTTCATATTCTTACACTATATTCAAATTCATTGTAAAAGTACCTTGAATAATCCATCCAAGTTAACATATTGTTGTTTTTCCAGGTTTTCATTGCCACTAACGAGTCATGAGATACCATCATTAGCTTGCACTCACCCTTAATTCAGTTACGAAATAGGTGTAACATTCAATTCATTTGAAATTGTTTTTACTAATGAATTATTGTTCTTTTGTTAGTATAAATTATTTGTTGATGGATTATGGGATTTTGTGAGTATATAGAACTTATGCATTATATGTGGTAGTCATTATCATCATTGCACACACAAGCTATGCATGTGCCATCTATACATAAATACCTTGCACATGTAAGCTTGTATTACAATGTATACTAGTTAATGCAATATTGTCATTTATAGTGGGTGTCTCTAATGTTTTATTATAATTAAAATCAAAACATTTAACGTTACTTATTAAATTAATTAATTAATTTCAATATTTAATATATTATCTCTGATAAATGGAAAAAATATTTTATTAAAATTATATTGAATTTAGTGAGATCCCATTTTCTTGACCTACCCAATTTATTTTCTTATTAATAAAGTAAATTTCTTGTTAGAGAAGAAATATGGGATAGGTAGGGAAGGAGTAATTTATTATTGTTGGCATCCATGGAACTTTCTAGATGAGCTAGTAAGGTAGTGAAAGTACAAAAATAAATTTGATGTTAGGGGAGGATATCGGTCTTGAAGACATGGTTAGTTTAGCACTCTGGGATTTGGTGGGGAGATTTTCTTATCGCGCCAGGTGCAAGATGCCTTTGGTTGAGTAGGTAAGTACCAATTGGTGTCTGCTACTGAGATGTATGCCTGAAGTGGTTTTTATGACTAAAGGTTGGTTCAACTTCCATTTTAAGAGGGCTGAAGACTCTGCGTTTATTCTGGAAAACCTTGGAGTTACGATGGAGGTATCTTGATGCTAAAGCGTTGGAAGGTTAGTTTCAACCTGACACAAGATTATTTCCACTACATACATCTCTTAATTTTATTACCTGACTTACCGCTGGATTTGTGGAATGCAAAGGCTTTGGAAGCCATCGGAAATGCTCTGGACAAATTCTTAATGGTTGATGATGAGGCGTTTTTGGCTTCGAAGAAAATTTTTGGTAGAGTTTTAGTGGAAATTGATATTCATGCTGGACTGTTGGAGTCCTTGGAGATAGTTTGGAGAGGACACCATATGGCGCAAAATTTGGACTATTTGGGTATTCCATTCAAATTCTCTCAGTGTTGGAAGACCGGACACATGAGGCGGGACTGTCAGGGTTTCTTTGAGGAGGAGGTTTAAGAAGGGACACTGTTGGAAAGGTCAAATAGAGTGGAATCGCGAGGAGTGGATTCGTGTAGGTTTAGCCCGAGTTGTGATTAGTTTTCGGATCCTATCCAGTTGGCCCAATTGGAAACTTTAACGGGTAAGATGAAATCAATTTTCCCTACACTTTATTATTCTTTATCTCCCTGGGAAAGAAACGAGTTAGATTTATCTAGTTTTTTTGGAGTGCGAGGGGGGAAACATGGTTGAATCTGCTCCTTGTCTTATTCCGTCGGGTTTCACAATTGTTTCCCCTCACACTAGTTCTCTGGAAAGGGGGGGGTCCTATAACTGTGGTCATTGATGACTCTCGGGGAGATAGTAGCCTACCCCTCGACTCAGAGGTGGCTGGTAACTTTTCTGCCCGTCGCTTGTCTGGTGGTCTGGGATATCCGAGAGGGGATCTCGTTTGTCCAGTTGGTTCTATTGAGGACTGCATAATTCCCGGGTATAGGGAACCTGAGTTGGGGGATAGTGCCATTGTGGAAGTCCTCGATACCCTTGTCCCCTCCTACAAAGAGGCTCTCTCACTGATACAATTACCAAATTTCCAGGGGAGGACAATTTACCACAAAACAATTTTAGAAGGGGGTTCCAGAGAGTCAGTTCCCAAGGGGGAGACTCTTGAGAAGGATTACACATGGTAAAAGGGTCTGGGATTGGATATTTCCCCAATAAAAACTCAGAGTGCGAGGAAAAATAAAGAGGAAATGGGTTTGTTATCTGTTGAGACACACAAGTACCAGTCATTTGTGATAATGGGGCACTTAGAGGCATGAAATCCCTGGCGAGAGAAAAATCATGATCTTTCTCTCTTTAAACATTAGAGAGGTGGGGGGGATCCTGAAATCCACCTCCCTTCAAATACTTCCTTGGAGGACTTCACTAGAAATTATTTTTCTGCAATAAACTATGGTGGAGGATAAAAAGGCTCGAGCCTTTATGAATTATTTTCGTCCTTCCTAGCTCTCGTGTGCTATAAGTGCAGTTGGAACTTCGGGGGGTTTATTAGTAACTTGGGATCCAAAATTGTTCGACATTAGTCTTTTTTGTGTTGTGGTGGTATCCTTTTAACAAGTACTTGTTTGGAGCTAAATCTATCGATTACTTTGTTAAATGTGTATGGGCCCTGTTTTGATAGAAAATCCTTTTGGGAAAGGGTGGTGGCTAGGGATATTTTGGCTCACAGAAATATTATATTGGCTGGTGACTTGAATCTTACATGTGATGCTAAGGATTTGTGGGGAGAAGCAACGCATTTGGATCCTCTGTCAACTTTCTTTAAAGAATTTTTTAATGGTTATGGATTGGTAGACATTGTTCCAGATGTTTTGGTGCCAACATGGAGAAATGGAAGAAGGGGCACTGCAAGTATATCAAAAATACTGGATCATGTCTTTGTGGTTGAAGATCTCATTGCGGGAGTTAGTAGATATAAATCATGGGTGGATTTTCCATACATTTCGGACCATGCACCTGTCTTTGTAATATTAGATTATCTTACTCTTCCGACGACTTATCCTTTCAAGTTCAATGCTAGTTGGTTATGTGAAGAAGAGGTGGTTTCATTAGTGAATGAAGTCTGGAAGGATCCTACGTTTCTAGTTGAAAGCGATGTACAACAAAGATTAGTTAATAAATTGAAGATTTTAAAGATTCACATTAAAGCATGGGCAAAATAATTTCAAAGAAAACAAGAAGAAACGCTAGTTCGATTAGAGGGACTTTTGAAAGAATTATTTCTGGATGCAGCACATGAGAATAGTAACAATGGTAGGGATACCCAAATAAAACTCTTGGAGGTTGAGCGTAATACAATTTTACAAGAAGAACAAGAGAAGTGGAGACTTAGAAGTAGAGTCGTTTGGTTAAAGAGTGGAGATAAGAATACAAAAGTATTTCACAATTATGCAAGTTTCAGGAGGAACAAGAATCATATTTGGGAGATTAGGGATGAGAGTGGAGTTCTACATTCTGGTCAGGTAGCCATCAAAAAATAAGTTGTCAATCATTAATTTTTTTATGAGGAATCTAACCATGTGGTTATTAATGACCAAGTTGACACTGCTGGCCTTTATGATCACATTTTGAAGGAAGACGATGCAATGCTTATATAATGCCTGTGTACAAATTTGGAACTTTGGGAGGTTCTCAAGTCATTTGCCAAAGATAAGAGTCTGGGGCCTGATGGGTGGACTGTAGAGTTTTTCATTCACTTTTTGGACTTAGTAGGAGATGATTTATTAGAAATGGTGGAGGACTCCAGATTATGTGGCTCAATGAACAAGTCTATAAACATGACTTTTTTAACTCTTATTCCAAAAGTAAATAATCCTTTGTCATTTGGCGATTACAAACTAATTGCTTTGTGTAATTTATGTTACAAGTTGATTTCAAAGTTAATTGCAAATAGGCTAAAGCCTATTCTTTCTCTCTCGCTGTCGGAGGAAAAGTTGGGTTTTCTAAAAGGTAGACAGATCTTGGATGCAATATACATGGCACATAAATGCTTGCACAATATTAATGTTAAAAAATCAAAAGCCTTGATTTTAAAGTTGGACCTTAAGAAAGCGTATGACTGCATCAACTAGGATTTTTTGCGATTGACTCTAATTAAATCGGGCTTCAATATCCCCTTCTCAAATTGGATCTTAAGTTGCATGACCATCGTAAACTTTACAGTCCTGATAAATGAGGAGACTTCTCAAATATTCCAGAGTGGCAGAGGACTTAGACAAGGTTTTCCTTTATCGCCTATGTTATTCATTATAATCATGGAAGGACTTAGCTTTTTGTTAAAGAAGGGAAATGATGAAGGGAAGTTATCAGGGGTAAAGGTTTCCAGGTTAGTCAATATTCTACATTTTTTTCTTTGTGGACGATGTGTTAATCATGTCAAAAGCTTCTATTTATGAGTGGTTAGAGATTAATTTTTTTTTTAATGATTTTCTGTAGTGCCTCCGGACTGTTGATAAATTGGTCAACGTCTATATTTTACTATGCTGGAGTCCACAGAGAGACATTAGAGAATTTAAAGGATATTTTTCCTCACAAATTTGAGGAACTTGTAAAAGGTTTTCGATATCTTGGTTATTTCTTAAAGGTCGATGCTTATAAAACTGTGGACTAGAGACGACTCTTCTCTAATATTGAAGAAATGATTGGATTGTGGTGTAATAGATGGTTGTCTCTAGGGGGCCGATTCACACTGGTTAAATAAGTTCTTGAAGGTTAACCTGTGTACTGGATGGAATTGGCAGCCATACCAGCTTCCATTCTAGAAAAAATAAGGAAACTTATGTTTATCTTTCTTTGGTGAGGCAATGAGGGAAAAAATCATTTTCATTTTTTGTAGCTAGGAAGTCATAGCAAAACCAAAACTTATGGGAGGTTGGGGGATATAAATATTTTTATTTTCAATAATGCCTTGGCTGCAAACTCCTTGTGGTGAGTCCTGATGAAGGAAGGAGTGTGGAATAAGGTGATTAAAGATACGTACATTCCTCATAGCTCTGTAGTCACCCGACTTAGGTTAGCTCCAACTACAACTTCGTCTGCCTATAATACTTGGAAGAACCTTCTGAAGTCCTTGCATTTGATTTCCCATTGGTTGAGTTAGAGGTCGAGGTCGGGTCACTCGGTGTTACTTGGGTTGTATAGCATTCCGGGCTTGGTGAATTCCTCCTTTTTATCTCGCCAACTATTAACTGAACTGAAAAGTAACCATTTGGTCTATCTCTACCAAGATTTAGGAGAAATCAAACCGGGCTTTCTAATTGATTACTGGAAAACCAGTGAGGAGATTGGACTTAGTGGGAACCTAACAATGGAATGGGATGCATATTGCAGGGAACTTAGTGGAGCGCGGGTGCAGTTACAGAACCAAGAAGATGCACTCATATGGATAGGGGGAGACATATATGGAAGCCTTAATGTTAAAAATATTTATTTGTCTCTTGCAAAATAGAAGTGGCTGAATGTTATTGGAGGTTGGAGAAGACATATGTGGAAGTGGGATATGGCGCAAAAAATCAAATTATTTATTTGGTTATCCATTGAGAACAAAATCCTAACCTAGGACACTTTGCAAAGAAAGGGTTGGCAAGGTCCAAATCTTTGTCACTTGTGCTCCAAAGATGCAGAATCCGTGTACCACTTATTTGTTTCTTGCAACTTCCATCGGGAGGTGTGGATTAGGATAGAAAAGGAGGTTAAAATCTTGATTGTATGGGAAGGTAGTACTTTAAGTGGATGTTTTGAAAATTGGAATAAAGAGGAGGCTTTTTTTATCATGCTTCCTTCCATACTTTGCTAGTTTGTTTGGTTGGAGCGGAACAAATCTATCTTCGAGGGAAGTAAACCTTCTATTCTCTCTATAGTATTTAAAGTTAGAGAAAACCTTCCTTCTGGGCCTACCTTGAAGAAGGCTCTCCCTCACATAATTTAGAGCCCACATTACATCAATTCTATAGTGAGCTGGTTCGATGGTGTTGTGCATTTAAGTGATCATAGATGTGGGGCAAGGGGTTTGATAAAGACTAGCACAAACACAGTCTACAAGTGGACCTTCAATTGCAATTTTGACATAAATACCAGGGCATAATTGTTTGGAGCATGGGCGACTCATCTTGGCGGTGCGGTTGAATATTGAAGTTATCCAGGTAACTGGTGATTCGAAGATTATTATTGAGTGGTTGAAGGATAAAGGTAAGCTACAGAGTGCCTCTCTGATGGGATGGATATACATAATCAATAAGCTCAAAAACTCATTTAGAGAGATCCATTACACCCATGTTTATAGGGAGCTAAACAAGGAAGCAAATTTTCTCTTGAAAAAGGTACTGTCGAAGACCGAAGAAAATATTGAATACAATTTGTGGGTAGATGGAAATGAGGGCCACACCCTCTTTTTCAAACTTTATTAACTTCTTAGGTGTTTTTTGGTCTTTATAATCTATGGAGATTTTTTTAAGACAATTTCCATTTTTTTTTTCTTCTATGTTATACTTTCGTAGCATAGTTATAAAATAGAGTTTTGATGGGTCTTTTCTCTCCATGAGATTCCTGGGTTATATGCCTCTCTCAGGCTTTAGTGTTTGTTGTATTGTAAGCTCCAGTATAGAGACTATGTCATGAACTCTTTTCAAAATAAGGTTTATTTTGTTTATGCCAAGATAATGGAGGCATGCTAAAACATCAAGAACTATGAAGATGATATAATGTGCACCATTTATATTTTTTAATGTAAAAAACAATTTTTCTGTTGAAAAAAACAAAATATTTACATTTATTTTTATAAATTATTTTATATATATACAATTCTAAATATATTTAATATATATAAAATAAAATTATATAAATAAATATTTTAATAAAACATTAAAAATAAATAAATTAAAATAATTAATAAATTTATATATATATTAATAAAACATTAAAATAGATAAATTAAAATAATTAATAAATAGAACATTGTTAAACCAAACAACATATATATAATAAAACAAAAATAATAATAAATAAATAAAATTTAAAATTTTGTATGGAGCCAAGGAGGTGCCATGGCACCTGGCTGCACTTCCCTTTGGACTATGGCCATGGATCCATGGTGCATACCCAAAGGCGGTGGCCATGGCGGCCAATCCCTTTACCATGATTAGGTCCCACCACTTTAAAAATGAATGCGTATCTTACAACAGAGCTCAGACCTTGGTGTTTGTTCGCTCACGGAGAGGAGGCTGAGCCCTTCACAAATGAAATTGCAGAGTACAAACCAGCATGCACCCCTCTCAAACCAGGTAAATAAAGCCAAGACCAAGCCACACTCGTGCCCTCCGAGATAGTTTACCACCGGCCGTGCCCTCCCCAAGCTGTAGTCACACTATTTGAAGAGAGGAAGGAGTTGAGGTTGTGCAACAAGGGTTGAAAGGGCTGGTCATCCAAGGCCGCATAGAGACGAAGGAAGAGGTCGTCTTCTTAGGAAGGGTTTTTCTGGAAATAATAGTTTTCTTGCTATTTAATTTTGAATCAAAGACAACTTTTCAATACATATAGGGTTGAAGCCATTATAACATATTCATTTTTGAGCTTTATTCATGTCATTATGGGAATTGAATCAGGGTGGGGAAGATAACAATCATTCCCTAACCCCTTAACTTAAGAGGAGAGGAACAAAGAAGACTAATTGAGGAAGAGTGAAGAGTAAAAAATGGACCAGGAGGAAGTGTGATCTATGGTTTTTGTTTAAGGGTTTTTTTAATGGCTTGGGGTTTTGGAAAGGAACTTGAGGCTCATGCAAGGTCCCAAATGGCTTACCTTACATTTTCATGATTTTGATTTTATTTTTAATTTTAATTTATTAAATTTATTATTTTAATTTTTATATTAGCTCGTTATATAGTTTAAGTGGGATTAATGGTTAAGAACATGTATTTCTTTGTAAGAGGTTACAAGTTCAAATCTAGAAAGGGTTAGGGTATATATACCTACATAAAATTTAGCAATAGGAGCTTCACAAACAAGGAGATCTTATACACCATTTTGATTTCTAACTTAGCTATGAACTTAAAATTAAATTATTATTATTATTATTATTTTAAAATTAAATAAAAGAGAAATCACGAAGATGATTAACGTCCAATAGGACCTAATTGGTCTATCAAACCTTAAGAGGGTAAGTGATTACTTGTGATTCTTTAAAATTTTGTTTCTGTGCTCGAAAAACATTAAGAGAAGTTTTCCAAAATCACCATACTTTTGTTGAGTTAAGAGGTTAGGAAGGTTGGTAGTGTGACAACTATTTTGAAAATGAGATCCAATATGGGTATAGGCTAGACAATCTAAGAGAAAGTGATTTTCATCTTCAACCTTCTTAGTGTCACAAAGGTGACACACTCTTTCATCCCATGCTGTTTTAGAAATTGATCAACGTCCACTTTCACTATGGAGCTCATGAGAATTTGTTCTTATCTTAACAATACTTATTTATTAGGGTTGATCACATCCTTATAATACCTTAATTTTATTTTTTCTTCTAACTCTTTATCACACCACATTTTCTCCTTAAATTTTGATTTGACATTTTTTTAATAGTATCTGTATTTTGCAAAATGACATCTTCCATGATTCCCCAATAGTTTAGCTAAGAACGGGCATCTTTATGCCATCCTCGCTTGAGTCGATGGTGGTTATGACTCAATTTTGAAGCAATTTTAGGAAGCCTCTTGTATTCCATGTTGTTTAAATTCTTCTTATACATGAGGTATCTAGTCATAGCCACACTCTCAATGGGGGAGAGGCTTGTTTCTAAGAGGAGGATGGGATAGGGCATATTTCTTTTAATTTTGAGATTATAGGTTATAAAATTCTTTTGTATTTTCTCTATCTTTCTCTAGGATTCACGAGAGATACTACAATGCTAGACTTCACATCCATAAAGAATAACATGTGTAACAAGAGTCTCAAAGAGGAGTTTCTTCTTATCCCAATTCCAAAGTTCAATTGATTTACAATTGTTTTCAAGCCCAAAATAAGCTTTCCATCCCCCAATAATCTTTTTCTCAATGCTATAATTCCAATTGAGCTTGTGGTGAATATCAATTCCAAGGTAAAACTATTGCCTGAGAGCCTCCCACGCCTGATTCAAGTGCCTCCTGGAGCCTACCCTTGGGGTTTCCCCCTTTGGTGCGTTGCACCAGTCCTGCTGAGACGCTCTAGACCCTTTCGCCCAAGGGGCCACTCCTGTGGTGTGCCCTGCCCACAGATTCATTTTCCCCTAAAGCCAAATGTGCCCTATTGGAGGCAGGGAGCAACCGCCTCCCCTCACGCCCTCTTTCGATGAAGTAGCCTTCAGAAGGATATTACTCGCCCAAGGAAAGAAGAAAGAAGGAGGAGTTGTTCCAAAGTTCGTTAAAAAACTAGATGAAGTCCTAGAAATCGATTTACCCCCAGCCCATCCTATGAGTGTGGTTGTTTCTCTTGCAGATCGAGCACTTGTCGGTCAGTTCACAGGGCTCTGGCCATCTCCACGAACAACTGAGAACTGGATTCAAAAAAAATGGAGGCCCCTGATATCAAACAACTTTACCAGCTATGCAGTCAGAAGAGGCTTCTTCTTGTTTGAATTCATTTCCAAAGAAGATCGGGATCTGATCTTTAGGAGATGGCCTTATTTCATGGGACCACAGGGGCTCTACTTAATGTTAATGTTTATGCCATTATTATAGTTCTTTTCATTTCAATAGATAAGAGCATAATAAGAACAGGATCACTGAGAAATACACATTCACAAGAGACACAACATTTATCCTGGGAAACCCTCTAGGGGAAGAAAACCCAGCAAAAACTTCCTTATCATAAATAGTTTATACAATGTTCAAGAGATAACTCAAACCAATACAAATAGTCCTCTCCAAGAGATGCGCCACTCTTCTTCTTCTCTCTCCAACTGGTAATTGCAGCTTGCCTCATAAGATAATGAGCAAGTGAGTTGTGTGTTTGAAGTGAGGTGCTAGCCTCTTATTTATATCAGACTGGCATGTGTGAAAGGTCACAACTGGCAGGGCTGACCTCTCACTTTGGGTGGGTAAACCCACCTTTAATTGATTCAGGGTCTTCCATTATAACTGTTGGGGCCGACTTCTTATTCTGTCCTTTGTAATTTTCCGATGACCAATCCGCAAAAGGGGATTTGGTCCTTATACAATTACCGACATGATTAATCCTCAATGGGGATTAATCCAATAACAAAAATAATAATAATGACATGATTAATCCTCAATGGGGATTTAATACAATAATAAAAATAATAAGAATGCTCTTCGCAGTTACATTATTTCAACACTCCCCCTTAACAAGAAGGGTATTCTTCATCAGCATCACGCGAGAGAGGTCTGCATCATCAGTGGCATCTAGAGGACAGTATCGTCAATATCATCTTGAAACATTGGCTAGCATATTTACGAGTCATTGAAAGTTTTCTTCATCGACAGGATCATCATTCTTGAAAGAATACTATCATCATCTGCATCAAATATGTATCAGTAAAAATGATACCTCATCACAGCACTAGGCTGACACATCATAGTACTACACTGGCTCAGTGTCACAGCGGTTAAGCTGGTAGCTCAGTGTCAGTCACATCTTTCTTTACGTCTAGCAACTAGGTCAGAAGCAAGTAATATCATCATCTCACTTTACGTCTAACAACTAGGTCAGAAGCGAGGAATCACATCGTCATGCTTTACATCTAACAACTAGGTCAGAAGCATGACTCATCTTTCTTTATGTATAACAACGAGGTCAGAAGAAAGGAACACATCAACATCTCGCTTTACATCTAACGAGGTCAAAAGCGAGGAATCATCTTGCTTTACGTCTACCAACTAGGTCAGAAGCAAGGAATCAACGGCGTCATGCTTTACATCTAACAACTAGGTCAGAAGCATAACTCATCTTGCTTTACGTCTAACAACGAGGTCAGAAGAAAGGATCACACGATGTCATGCTTTACGTCTAACGACGAGGTCAGAAGTAGGACTCATCTTGCTTTACGTCTAACAACGAGGTCAGAATCAAGGATCACACGACGTCATGATTTACGTCTAACAACGAGGTCAGAAGCATGACTCATCTTACTTTACGTCTAACAGCAAGGTCAGAAGCAAGGATCACACAACGTCATGCTTTACGTCTAACAGCGAGGTCAGAAGCATGACTCATCTTGCTTTATGTCTAACAACGAGGTCAGAAGCAAGGATCACATGGCATCGTGCTTTACGTCTAACAGTGAGGTCAGAAGCATGACTCATCTTGCTTTACGCCTAACAGCGAGGTCAGAAGCAAGGAATACATCTACTCCCCCTTTCAGGGAGGGTCCTTTCGGAAAATTCCAAGCTTATCTCGAAAGTGTTCAAACTTTACACGAGATAGAGGCTTAGTCAACACATCAACATCCTGTTCATCTGTGCTAATGTACTGGAGTTTCAAGGCTCCTCTTTGTACCATGTCGTGGATGAAATGATAATGGATCTCTATGTGATTCAACCTGTCGTGGAACACATGATTCTCTGTTATTTTAATGTAGCTTTGATTGTCACATAGAATCGCTGTTTCTCTCATCTCCAAATCAAATAGGCCTGTCAACAACTTTCAAAGCCATATAGATTCGTAGCTAGCAGAACATGCGGCAATGTACTCTGCTTCCGCTGTGATGAGAGAAATACTGGATTGCTTCCTACTCTGCCATGAGATCATAGCTGATCCCAAACTGAAACAACATCCAGAAGTGTTTTTTTTTTTTGTCAGCAACGCTTCTTGCCCAATCTGCATCAGTATATCCACTCAATGTGAAGTCATGATCTCCATCAGAGCTGAGACCATAATCCATTATACCTTTAAGGTACCTCATCACATGTTTTGCAGCTACTAGATGAACACGTCTGGGCTCTACCATAAACTGACTCAAGGTGTTCACTGCAAAACAGATGTTTGGTCTGGTGTTCGTCAGGTACATCAACGATCCAATAATTTGTTTGTACGGAGTGGCATCTATCAAATCTGACGAAGTATCAACCAGCAGCTTCAGCTTTGCTTCCATGGGTGTATTCATGGACTTGCATTCTAGCATGTCGAATCTCTCTAAGATTTCGACTGTGTACTTCCCTTGGTTAAGGAAGATTCTCTCTGGACTCTGTCATACCTCAAGACCTAAGAAGTAATGCATTAGGCCAAGGTCTTTCATTTCAAATTCTGCGGCAAGTCTCTGTTTACATTCAACAATGAGCTTTTCTTCTCCAATTAAGAATAATTCATCCACATACAGTAATAGTATTACTGGTTCATTATCCATGATCTTGAAGTAGAGATTTGAATCTGCTTTACTCTTGGTAAAGCCCAAGTTCGTCAAGAAACTGTCTATACGGCCATACCAAGCTATGTGAGCTTGCTTCAATCCGTATAAGGCTTTCTTCAATCGACAGATATGAGACTTCCTGTCTTCAACCTCAAATCCTTAGGGTTGCTCTATATACACTTCCTCTTCGATGACACCATTCAGAAAATCTGTCTTCACATCCATCTGGTGAAGCTTCCATTTCATCTTGGCAGCAAGAGCTATAATGGTTCCGATCGAAGTGTATTTGGCCACAGGAGCGAATGTCTCTTCATAGTCGATTCCTTCCTTCTGGGAAAAGCCACGAGCGACAAATCTTTCTTTATATTTCTCAATACTTCCTTTAGCAGCATGTTTT
>ML785715.1:599778-667775 GCA_009831015.1 Picea engelmannii
CATGGTTCTGTTCTTCCGTTCAGCTACACCATTTTGTTGGAGATCTTGATCCCAACATATTTGCATAAGTTCACGAGCTCTTTTGAGGTATATATTCCTCCATTATCTGACTTGAGTATCTTAATCTTCCTTACAGAAGGGTTCTCTTATCAAGGCTTTGAATTCCTTGATCTTGTTGAATACTTCAAATATATCCAGGTCTTTTATGAGAATAATCATTAATGGATGATACATAGTATACATACCCATTATTGGAGGATGATGGCATTGGGCCACATACATCTGAATGAATGAGTTCTAGGACTCCTTCTGCCTTGCTGTCCCTCTTCGGAAACGGGTTCTTGACATTCTTCCCTTTTGCACATCCATCRCATACGCCTTTATGGTCACCTTTGAGTTCTGGTAAACCTGTGACAACTTTGCATATGTATGGTAGCGCCTTGTAGTTGATGTGAGTTAATCTTCTAGAGTTCACATGGATTCTTCAATAGCGTGGGTCATGGAAACTTCTGAGTGACCCACCTTCTTATTTTCCACTGATGATTGCTTCATTTATGATTTCTTCTTTATCATGTTGCCTTCTGCGACCTTCGCTATAGCTTCCTCATGTGACCTAGAGCAAGGTCAACAAAACAACAAGCAAGAATAATATCCTTCTTGATAATATAAAGCAATAGCGCGAACAATCATCACAGTAGCTCCTTTAGAGATTATTACTTATAATTTAGCAAAGATTAAAGGTAAGGAATACAATAGGAAATGGGATCAACACTCTCTTAGTGTTGTGACGAAGCATTCTTCCATGGCAATCTGAAACTAACACACGAGGTTTCTCCTAGAGGAGGTGTTAGTCATATCAAACAAGGTATTCTCACATGTTATCAAGTATAATAATTTACGACGATTGCTATCTCAACTAAAGTCATTAGCTTGTCATGTGTACCTTTGAATCTTGATTAATCAAACCTGGAGCCTTGTCCACAAGAGTGAGTGCTTGCTTTTCTTCCAGGTCTGCTTCACTCAAGTGATGAGTACTTTCTTCAACCTGTCTGTTGTACTAAGACAATATGCTATCTTGACAAAAGGTTAGGTTAGAGGATACACTCTATGATCAACTTTTAATCCTTCTAATGATTTGATCATTGCTTCAACATGCAACATGATCAAGATAATTTCATAACAAATAGATGCATATTAGAATAATCACACCTGGGTTGCATCATTCCTCTGAATGTGTTGGATCTTGAGATCCTTCTGGATCTATGGCAAAAGATCCATTCTCCTCTAAATACTCTTTAGGGTTTAACCATTAACAATATGTGAGTACATACCTCAGATAACATTTGCAGGTAGTGGCTCCATCTGGTAGCAGCAGTAATCATTACCAAAAACTTCAAGAGTGATTGCAACTGGTTCTGCGGCTGCAACTGCAACTTAGGGTTTTATGAGGAAACCATATTTTTTCAAACTTCAAATTTTGAAATTCTGATCCAGGGGATAGATGCGCTAGGCTAAGGCGAGTTCGCTGGTGTAGTCAGAATTTCGAAAATCCAACCTTTACCCCCTCAAACTTGATCTGTGGATTTATGGACTGGTGCTTCTAGTTTTCTAGTACTTTTGGTACTCTGGTACTTCTGGTACTTCTGGTACACTGGTTTTCTGGTACTTTGTGAAACTAGGGTTTCACTTTTTGGGAGATCTAGCCACTGAAAATGTGCACTCTAAGTGCCAAAATGATCCTTGGGGGAGGGCGTAGCTTTCTAGGATGTTAGGGAGTTGAAAATACTCACTTTTGTAAAACCCTAATTTTTGGGTACGATAATAGTGACRTTTTTCCTCTTGCAAATTGTGCTTCCTTCAGGTTGGCTCTGATACCATGTTAATGTTTATGCCATTATTATAGTTCTTTGCATTTCAATAGATAAGAGCATAATAAGAACAAGATCACTGAGAAATACACATTCACAAGAGACACAACATTTATCCTGGGAAACCCTCTAGGGGAAGAAAACCTAGCAAAAACTTCCTTATCATAAATAGCTTATACAATGTTCAAGAGATAACTCAAACCAATACAAATAGTCCTCTCCAAGAGATGTGCCACTCTTCTTCTCCTCTCTCCAACTGGTAATTGCAACTTGCCTCATAAGATAATGAGCAAGTGAGTTGTGTGTTTGAAGTGAGGTACTAGCCTCTTATTTATATCAGACTGGCATGTGTGAAAGGTCACAACTAGCAGGGTTGACCTCTCACTCTGGGTGGGTAAAACCACCTTTAATTAATTCTGGGTCTTCCATTATAACTGCTGGGGTCGACTTCTTATTCTGTCCTTTGTAATTGTCCGATGACCAATCCACAAAAGGGGATTTGGTCCTTATAAAATTACCGACATGATTAATCCTCAATGGGGATTAATCCAATAACAAAAATAATAATAATGACATGATTAATCCTCAATGGGGATTTAATCCAATAATAAAAATAATAAGAATTCTCTTCGCAGTTACATTATTTCAACACTTAAATCACTGGACACCTGACTTTGATCCTAAAGTAGACAATCCAAAGACAGTTTCGGTCTAGGTACGCTTACCCAACCTACCAATCCATTGTTTGAACCTTTCCTCTCTGCAAACTATAGGCAACAAAATGGGAAGATACATAGACAAAGCAGATCCAAAAGATCAATACTCGTGTGCCCAGATCTGCATAGAAGTTGATCTGGAAACGAGTCTTCCTGAAGTAACCAAGCTAACTGTCAGAGAATGGCAGCACTGCCAAAAACTGGACTACGAACAATTGTCGTTCAAGTGCCGTAGATGTCATGAATATGGACATTTCCAAAAGAAATGCCCAAAAACTCAGACCACACAGAAAGAGAAAGAGATAGGAGAAGGATGGAAGCAAGTGAAGAGACCCAAGGTAAACCCCAACCCTAACTCCAAAAAGGAAAAGGAAAAGAAAAGAGGACAAAAGGATACATAAAATAGTTTTTCAATACTTGGGAGTCAAGAGGTGGAACCCGTAAACAAAGAAAATACTACAGAAAAGAAAGACAATTCAGAAGTGGCAAGCCAACAGAACAAACAAAATACTCTGCAGTTAGAACCAAGAGAAATCCTTGAATCCAAAATATCAGAGACAGAGGAAGACACTTCGGAAGAAGCTGAGGGGGAGGCTGATATTTGTTTAACTCATAACCCCTCAAAACCAGCTACTAGAGGAAGGAAAATGAAAAAGGAAAGAAGAGAAAGGGAGACATACAAAGAAAAACTTCAAGGATCATAGCCAACACTAGAAACAATGTTAAACCCAAGAAATACAAGGAACCAAGGGAAACCTTCTCATAGGACGCCCTCCAATCCAAAAAGCAGATCATGAAGATAATATCCTAGAACTGTAGGGGTCTAGGAAGTCAAAGAAAAAAATATGTAATGAAAGACCTAATCCGAATCACAAACCCAAATCTACTACTAATCCAGGAGACTAAGCTGGAGGAATATGAATTCCTCCAAACCAGTGAAAGGCTGTGGAAAAAAGGAGCAGGGGTAGCGGTTAGTGCCAGAGGAGCCTCAGGAGGGATAGGATCCCTATGTAACTCCTCAACACTCGAATTATTGAATACAAAGCATTACACTCACTGGATCCTCACCAACCTTCTCCACAAGGAGTCAGGCATCCAGGTAAGCATTTTTAATCTTTATGTCCCTGTACTCCCTGAGGAAAAAAAAAACTACTAGAATAAATTAAGAAAGTTTCTTAACATGCATCAGACTGAGAATATAATTATTGTAGGGGATCTCAATGTCACTTTATCCCAAGGGGAAAAAAATGGGGAACCATTGTTAGATATCCCATCTGTGAATGGGTTGAGGACATCATTTTTTATTGGGATTTGGAATATATAAAACCGTATAGAGGCAAATACACTTGGTCCAATAAAAGAAATGGCCCAGGGCACATTGCAGCAAGGATAGACATATTCCTGGTCCACAACTCTTTCCTTCTGCTAGGCCTCAATGTTGTGTCAAAGATACTCCCTTTCAGTGCCTCTGAACACAAGCCAATAAGTATAGAATTCACCAAAATTTCCCCCCTGGGCCTGATTCCTTTTAGATTCAGCCCATCCTGGACCCTACATGAGGAGTTTGCTGAGCTAGTCACCGGAGTTTTGAAGGATCCAGTTACAGAGTCACCCTTCTATGTGTGGGAAGAAAAACTCTGAAGGCTGAAGAGGTCTCTTAAAATATGGGCCAAAACTTTGAAATCACATTCGACCCAAAGAGTGGAAGCCCAACAACACCCGAAAAGGCACCAGCTAAAAATGGAATAAAGTAACATCAATCCACACATGCTGGAAACAGAAAAACACCTCCATAATAAGCTCCACACAACCTGCAGGGAGGAAGAAGAATATTGGCGTCAAAAATCTTGAAGCCTTTGGCTAAAATATGGAGACAAAAATACAAGCTTCTTTCATAAGCAAGCAGAGGCCAGGAAAAATTACAACTTTGTTAAGGAAATTCAATTTCAAAATCAGACTGTCATGGATTTCAAAGGAATCAAGCAATCTGCCCACCTCCATTTCAAAGGGATTTACACTGAGGACGCCTCCACATAAATCCAACATCAAATTCTCAATTTAATCCCTTCAGTTGTCAAACCGAGAGCCAATCAACAACTTACTACTCTGGTCACCTTGAAAGAAGTGAAAGCAACCTTGGATAGTCTGGCCCCTGATAAATCTCCAGGGCCTGACGGATTTACAGCCCGGTTCCTTCAAGTTTGTTAGCTAATCATAAAGCATGATCTGCATAAAATGGTGTTAAAATCACAAAATTGCCACAAGATTGGTGGAAGCACTAATTCTGCGTTCTTAGCTTTAATTCCTAAAGAAAAAGGAGCCTCTTCCTTTGACAAATTTGTTTTGATTTCCTTGTGCAACATTGGCTACAAAATTATCACAAAAATAATCGCAAACCGACTCAAGGGTATGCTTCCAACAATCATTCCAGAGAATCAAGGAGGTTTCATCAAAGGAAGGCACATAACTGATAATATAATTCTGGTTCAAGAAGCGATCCATTCAAGCATGCAACATGGCGAAAAAGGTATGATTGTGAAACTAGATCTAGAAAATTCTTTTGACAGAGTAAGGCATGTTTTTTTGTTTCAGGTATTGCAAAAATATGGCTTCAATGCTTCTTTCATCCAATGGATTAAGGCTTGTATTGGGACTCCCTGGATCACACCGTTATCAATGGAAGAGAAACAAATTTCTTTTAGGCAACTAGGGGGATCAAGAAGGGATGCCCGTTGTCCCCTCTACTCTATGCCATTCAAGCCTCAGTGCTAAAATTTCAATTAGAATACTGTTGCTCCCAACAATAATTAATGGGCATAAAAATTGCAAGAGGGGTCAAAGATAAATCATGCTCAATTTGTCGACGATACACTACTCTTGGGAGGAGATAGTACCATCATAGCTCGCAAATTCAAGCAACAACTAGATCTTGACAAGGGAGATTTGGGGAGTCAAATAAACTACAAGAAGATTAAAATATTTGGGTGGAACTGCAAGCCAAGGGAAATGGTGGAAATATCTAGAATCCCGAAGATGGAAGGGGAAACTCAATGGGAATCATTCAAATACTTAGGCATCCCTATCTTCAAATGCAAGCCCAATTCTTCCCATTGGTCTCCTATTGTGGACAAAATAAAAACTAGAATCCAAGCGTGGGGAGCCTCCTGGTTAAACTTGGTAGGGAAGTTAGTCCTCCTCAAATCGGTGCTGGCCAGTATTCCAATATTTCAAAGCTCCATCATGTTAGCTCCATCTGGATGCAGAAGACAAATCGAGTCACTTGTAAGAATATTTCTATGGAAAGGGGGTCAACAAAATGAAAACAAATTGCCTTTAGTGAATTGGGGGAAAATAACAAAGCCTTATATAGAAGGCGATCTTCATATAAGAGATTTGAGAGCCCAAAATTTGGCACTAGGGGCCAATCTTCTTTGGAACCTAGTCTCTGGCAAACTCACCTGGAGCAAGAATGCTCTGTGGAAGAAATATTACTCAGGCACTAGAAGGAGGTGTCTCAACACAACCCCAAAAGTCTCAAAGGGATCACCAATTTTCACAATTTGTCAAAAAACATTAGGGTTCTCCAGTCCCCATCTAACTTGGATACCAAGAAATAGAGAAAACATTCGGATTTGGGAGGACTCAATCCTGGGAGATCCTCCCTTAGATTCTGTCCGGGGCACCAACAACTTAAAGAATTTTCTCCACGACCAACAGTTTAACACGATTTGGGACATTTCAAAGTGGAATTCGGATGCAAACAACAGTTTGAAAGAATGGAAACTGCCGAGAAGTCTGAGCCACCTGCACGTTGAAGAAAGTCAATTACTCACTCTCCTCCAGGGGAAATCGTCGATCACCGCAAATAAGAAAGGCATAAGGGGATGGGGACAAAATTTTGGCTTGTACACAGTCTCAGAGGGATACTTGTACACAGTCTCAGAGGGATACAACTTCGCCAAAGCAACTCTGAATGCACCCCCCAATCTGGCCCTGTGTAAAGAAGTCTAGAATTATAAATCCATTCCAAAAATCAACATGTTCATCTCGCACAACGCCATTCTCACTGCAGATAATCTCAAAAGAAAGGGATGGGAAGGAATCACGCGTTGTCCCCTCTACATCTCAAATGAGGAAACCATGGCACAAATATTGTTGAATTGCTCATTCGCCTGGGAAGTTTGGAAACTAGCGTTGGCTCCTTGGACAACTCAAGTCACTCTCCTGGATGAGATACCCAACCTTCTTCTAAACTGGCAAGCGTTATTCCCCTTCTCCCTCATGGAGAAAGACCATCTAAAAAGATACTAGGGGTACCTTCCCAAGTTTATTTGCTGGAAAATTTGGTTAGAACGCAATGCCCGAGTCTAGCTGCCAGAGAGGGCCAAGTGAGTGCAAAAGCCAAAGCAATGTTGGGGGATTTTCTGTCATCCATCAAATTTCCAACAAATAAATACAAGTTAACTCCCATCGAGGAAGAATGGCTGTCAAGCCTTATCCCAAGTGCTTTGAAAGTGTCAACTGCTCCTCAACCCTCTACTTACGAGTGGGAAATAAGGTTGGACCCATCAAACTTCACAAACAGGTGCAAATCCCTCCAAAGGCATAGTCTTTTCTTTGATGGATCTTCTAAAGGAAACCCCGATGAGGCTGGCAGAGGAGGGGTGATTATTGACCTCGAGGAAATAAAGGTGCTTTCGTACTCCTGGGGAATCAACAAGGACACAAACAATATAGCTGAATCTTTAGCCCTCTGGCAAGGTTTATCTCAAGCCCAAATCATGAACATCACGAACCTCAATGTCTTTGGATGCTCCCGTATCATCATTCAATCTCTCTCTTGTAAGAACCTGACCAAACATATGAGGCTCAAGCAAATCCTTCAGAAAATTAAACTCCTTATGTCCACCTTCCGTGCCATCCATCTATTCCACATTTTGTGAGAATTAAATGGCGAAGTAGATACAGAAGCTAACAAAGCAGTACTGCTAAGCAAAGGAGTTCTGTTACTAGATAGTATCGAGGGATTAGATAAATTACCTTAATCCAGTGAACGAGATCCATTCCTGAATTCCCAGTTGAGACTACCCTATGAAGACTGAATGTAATTGTGCCAATAATTTTATGTCATTTTATTAATATATCTCATATCCGTTCTTGTTAGAATATATATATATATATCAATTCCAAGATATTTGTATGAAGTCACTTCCTCCAAGTTGTTGTTGTCATATATGAAAGTATCATAAGGGATCTTATTGGATTTAATAATCATGACCTTAGTCTTATCAGTATTAACAGTCATACCCATATTGGAGCAAAATTATTTGAGGATTCTTAGTTGGTTTTCAAGATCATGGGGACTCCTTTCCATAAGAATGATATCATCTACATAAAGAAGAAGACTAATGACTATACCAGTGAGAGTAGGGCCGACACAACCTGCTTTCTCCAAGCAATCTTATAACTTGTCAATGTATATGCCAAAAAGGGTAGGGGACAAGGGACAACCTTGTTTGACTCCGATATTGCAGTTAATCTCTTTTGACTAGCCCTCGGTGTTTTTAAACTTAGCAATAATGTTCTCATACATCCTTATTGCAACAACCCTCAACTCGAGAGGCACTTTTATCTCTTCCAACCTATTCCAAAGGCGTTTCCTGGGAACCATGTCAAAAGATTTTCTAAAGTCAACAAAACAACAAAAAATATTTGTTTTAGTATTGCGGAACTCCTCTGCAATGATCCTAAACGTAAAAAGATGGTCCACAGTTGAATGATATCTCCTAAACTTGGCTTGACCTTTAGCTCTTTTACCGTGACTTTCTAGCCAAAGACTAATCTTCTTTTCCAAAATAATTCCATAAAGCTTAGCTAAACTCGGGCTAATCATAATGGTCCTATAAGAAGAGGGAATGTTTCTATCCCCATTTTTAAAAATAGGAACAATGAGGCTTTGCATCCAGGGTTTAGGGAATATATGCTTCACTGCTAAAATGAAGAGCTTGTGTATGTGAGGGATAAGGATTGACCCTCCGATTTTTAAAATTTCAGCTTGGTAGCCTTCAATGTCCTTAACTTTCCCATTTGAAAGCCGCTTAACCTCGGAGTTTACTATTTTAACTTTTTAAAATAAATTGATGAATAAATTTAAAAATAAATTGGAAAAAAACTTTATAAATGAAACATATTTTATATTAATTATAAAATGGTTATATATTGTTTAAATTGGATCTTTGGAAAAATATTGTTTAAATTGGTGTATACTTTTATATTAAAAAAAAAGGTTAGATATTTGTTTAAATTGTTATATAATAGGATAAATGGTTATTCATATATTTCAAATAAAATATATTTTATGAATTTCTTATATGGAAAGGGGTCCTACCTAAATTAAAACATATTTGATAGGTTTTACACAATTCATTTCATTCGCCACACACATATGTATATATGTGGATATATTTTATTAATAACAATAATAAATAACTTTTAAAAAAATTCGAGTAATTGAGGGGTGTACGCAGCAATGCTAACATAACTCCAAGGAGAGGGAGAGAATAGGGTGGCTAGAGGAAATTGCCAAGCTTAGATGCTTATTTAATTAACTCCTTGACCTACGATCACTTTTTCTTGAAGTGAGTGAGTAATGCTCATTACGAGCGAATATAAAAGAGACTTACACCTACTCATCGTGTGTAGATATAACATAGAATGTCTTAATCCTTACTAATGAACATTTGGTTGTAATGTTGAATCATAGATTTAGTATAGTTAGGACATGGGGAAATCCAAGAATAACACCATAAACACTAATTATGCCAACACTACTATCACCATTTCTTGATATATATCTCATCTTGTGCTATTTAGAGGCTATAAATAATGTTAATAGAATGTTGAAATATAAAATAATGTTAATAGAATGTCAAAATATTAAAAAAAATTGCATGAAATAATAGAATATATATATATATATATATATATATATATGGGTGTGTGCACAAAGTTGGTGGAAGAAAAAGTGGTAAGAGGGTAAGCAAAGACGTGCATCCACAATTAACCTTAATTTCTGAATACAGGGCTAGAATGTTTGAGTATTATAGGATTGGACTAGATAGAAACCAAGTTAGAGACTAGGGTATTACAAAACAAGATATGATGTCCCTTTTTATTGATCCTCGAACTGCACAACAACCACTTGTCACCAAGAAACACATTTGTATTGATTGGTGCATTTACCCACAAATTCTTCAAAACTGGATAGATAGGTGGATTATGGTATTTGATGCACCTCCCTAGAATAACAAGGAGGTGCCTTTATATTTTTTGAGAAAATTATGGGAATAATTTGTTTTGGGTCACCATGTCAGCTACTTCTACATTGGTGACATCCAGGGGGTGGGTCGAGAGTCTGCACAGGATCAAGAGCATGCTCAGAGTGATCCCATGTTAGGTCCTCGTACCCCCAAGTGAAGGCCTAACCCCCCTTCCTAGCATCCTCTTGTTGCAAAGGGCTTGTAATAGGTACATGTAGCTATATAATCCTTGAATTGGAACCCAATGCAACATGACATCTTTTTTGCACTATCTCGACATGAGGTGCTTGTCGGTGACATTGATAGAGGGGCCAGACCTTCAATCCCTAGAGCAGAGTGCAATGAGGAGAGGGCACATGTACATAAAAATTGTCTATGTAAACCTCGCATATGCTAGAGTTGCAAGCAAAATTTCTATGGGCCTATGGGGGTCAGTGGACAACAAAGATTCATGGAGGAGGTTAGTACCTTAACCATCTCTATGTTCTTCTATGTTATATAATTATATAGTATTATGTGTATTTATTTCCATATTTTATTGTACGATGTTTTATAGTTGCTATGCCCAAATAACAGACTCTCTATACCAATATATGCATCGGTGTCTGTCTCCATCACCGATGCAACGATAGAGGAAACTTGCTCTTTCGGTGTTCCACACACACATGTATGAATCAAATTTGATAAATTCATCATAATGATTTCTTTATTTTCTTGCATCCTCAAATTTATAATTTTCTTGTGTTTCTACAGGTTGCGAGAGAAAGCGATGCCGAGCAATGTCCACTTGGGATGGATAAGTCACATGCCCCACATATATCATGTGTTGAGTTAAATATCTTTTAAATCTCATATTTGTTTTATTTATGTTGTTGGATTTTACTATTCAGTACTAATAACAACATTATTAATATGTATGCAGGCTGTTGATATTTTCGCTAGTTACAATACTATTCAGTTTTTGGGCATCCAACCATGGATTTTGGGTTACTTGTTTCCAGGCCAGACGTTATTCCATCACTTGTACAACCTGTGGGGGTTCATCTCTGCCCACCCCCAGTATATTTCTTGTTTAGTGCATCCTCAGTGGTTGCACCCACAAGCCACCCATTCGCACCACCTCTTCCATTGCATCCATCCACAGTGGATTCACCCGTATGCCACCCACCCCCACCACCATTTCCATTTTCGTCATCCATCGAGGCTACCACAATAGATGTTGCCTCAGAGTAGTTTGTACAGTTGAGCGCTCCACCTTCCAGTGACTCTCCATCAATGCTCGATATATTCACGGTGAGATAAATTATTGATGATTAATTTTTATGTATCATGAATGGAGTTTATTTTATGCATATTTGTTTAAATTTCATTCTCTGATCCTTGTAACTGACGCAGGGTGGCATCACTAAGAGATTAGGTTCACAGAGGAGGGTAACACCCTCACGATTTTTAGTACCATCTACGATGAGGTGTCTTATGTTGAATTACAAAGTATCATTTTGTAAGTCTTTTAATTCATTGTGGAAAATAAATTATAACGATGTTTTTTCTTTGTGTAGTCTTTGGAGTGATGAACCACACCCAGACACAAAACCACTTGAGGTGATTCTTCGAGCAATAGAAGAAAGATCGATTTTCAGGATGCTCTTGAGGGTGGCGAGGGTGGATTTGGTCAATGAGTGACCAATGACTGTCATTTTGTATCTAGGCCATCATATGGTTATATTTTATGTTAGGGCACTTGTTGTCATTATGTATATTGGGAACAATGTGCCATATTGTAAAAAATGTACAATTTATACGATGTTGACTATATATATATATACATCATGGCACATTTTTTATGAATCTCATTGTTTCTGTATTCTACGTTGATGAATGTATGAATTTCAAAGTGTATGAATTTTATGTGTGTGAATGTATGAATTAATTTAATTTAATTAATTATTTTTTAAAGTGTGAAGGAAGTCTCTGTAAGTAAGAATATTTCATTTTTTCTAAAGTGATTATAAATACTTGCATTACACATTAGCGAATCTCTTATGGTGGAAAATATTGCTAAGCACTAAATCCATATGCAGTTAATGGTTCTTAATGACCTAAATTTGACAGAAGACTGAAGTCCCATCCTAGTTAAGACTCTAGGAACCAATAATAAGAATCATGTAGGCTAACATAATCACAACATAAATAAGAGAGTTGAAACCTAACATTACTCTATCCAAAATGAAACATGGTTCATTATAATGACAATGACAACATGTTACAAGGGTTTCTTAATACAAAATCAACACATAAAATATGAGTGCACAATAAAGCCTCACATCAAATGAAAATATACCTCAAATCCTCCACCCTTTACGATGGAGAGAGAAAACTCTTCTTTATAAAGTGAGTCTCTTCTCTTATATAGTAAAATATTATTATTTGATAACTAACTCCATGACACATCAAACAAATATTATAATAATGAACTAGTTAGATCTCTCTCAATCCATGGTTGACCATGTTACAACATGTGGACATTAGTCTCTCCAAAGCAATTCTCCCTCATACAAAATAGTAGTAGTATGCACCAAATAATTCTCATGAATGGGATACACCAACAAAAATAGGCATCAAGCCAATTCAAATGTCAAGTGTCCACATGGAATGTTCCCTCCAAGAATGTGAATGCATGCAACCACTCCACATGTGTGAATTCCACAGTATCCAACTCCATGGATGAATGTGCAAGATGCCAGGTGGATGGGGTGTCCACAACAAAGTATGTGATCAATGCCTAGCCTTGCTTTGCCTTTCCTTTGCTTGCCTTGCTTTCCTAGCCTTTCATCTCCTTTTCCTTGCCTTGTATTCCCTTAGCTTTCCTTTCCTTGCCTTTCCTTGACATGCCATGTCTTTCCTTGCTATTCCATGCCATGCCATGCCTTGCCTTTCCATGTCATGCCATGCCATTCCTTGAATTTCCTTTCCTTGTTATGTCATGCCATGCCATACCATGCCTTTCCTTTCCATTCCATGCCTTTCCATGCCATGCCATGTCATGCCTTGCATTGCCTTGCCTTTTCTTGCCATGCCATGCCTTTCCTTGCCAAGCCATGCCTTATCTTTCCATGCCATGCCTTGCCATGCCATGCATTTACTTACCATGCCATGCCTTTCTATGCATTGCATTGCATTTCCATGCCATGCCATGCATTTCCTTGCCTTTCCATGCATTGCATTGCATTGCCATGACATGTCACGCCTTTCCTTGCCTTTCCTTTCCTTTCCTCACCTTCTCTTAAAATTATTGGTCATTTCATTATTCTTAAGGTAGTCCTACAAGATATCATTCCCCATCTCTTCTCAACCCAAGCTTCTCCCAAGCAAATTATAAAAGATAACAAGGCTCTTCAATGCAATTTTATTTTTCAAGGAACCACCTCAACTAAAAATGGGCATTGGTCACCTGGAACGCTCTCTTCCTCCCCAAGATAAAAGGAGGTCTAGGATTGAGAGACCCTAATATTCTCAATAATTCCCTTGGCGATAAAACTTGGTGGCAATGAATTCAAAGCAAAGGTGAGGTCTGGTGTGAAGTATGGAAAAATAAATAAGCTCATAGCATTGATCCTTGAGGGCTCATATGGATGACTAAGAACCAAGTAGGATCCATTATTTGGAATGTGGCATGGAAGAAGATGTATTTAGCTCAAGATCATATCTTTTGGGAGATTAGAGATGGGAGGTTGACTCTCCTTTGGAAATATTCTTGAAAACAACTACATAAACTTCAAAACAATTGTGGCTTTCTTACTCTAAAATAAGGTCTTCAAGTAAGTCACAGTAGAAAATTTCACCATTATTGGCACCATGACTCTACCTACACAGAATGGAGATCCTAGTTCCTGAACCCATACCATATTCATCTCCAAATTCATTCATTTATCACCTCTCAACAAGTTGAACTTCACAAAAATATCAAATTCTCCCTACTCATGGACAAGTTTTGATGGGGCCACCAAGTAGATGGATGATTCAAACTAAAAGAAGCCTATTCTTTAGAATCCTAACATGACTCTCTTCCTTTGTATGATATCTAGGATAAGATCTGGAAATCTAATTTATGGCCCAAGGTAGCAACCTTTCTCTGGCTAGTTGCTCATGGAAAAATTCTAACTTGGGATCACCTCCTCCATCAGGGTTTTTCAGAGACAAGGCTATGTGCCATGTTTCATAAAGTAGGTGAGTATATTGAGAAACTCATGAAATACTGTGACTTCAATAAGGATATTTGGGATCAAGGATCCATCTCCTTTCGACAAATGGATCGACATGCAAAATCCATTCGTCTTACCATCTCTTCTTGGCAATTCGATGAATTTAAAAAATCTATCTTGAATCATATCTGGTGTATTTTCCCAAGTTTTTTCATGTGGGATATTTGAAAATAATGAAATCACTACATTTTCAAAAATCAAAGCCTCCAATTTCCCTCTGTATGGACCAACATCAAACAAGACATCATAGAAATTGTCCTCACCAACAATTAGGATATTAAATCTCTTTCTTGTGATGATCAAGAATGCCACCTCCTCTCTATTTGGTTGTCACCTTCCTCCCTTCTTCATACTCCCCCCCATCCACCCCTCCCCAAACCTCTCCCCGCATTATTGGTCTCCTCATTCAGATGGGTTCATCAAAATTAACTTTGATGGTGCGTCTAAGGGTAATCTAGGTCTTATTGATTTTGGAGGTGTGTTCAAAGATGTTGAAGGAAATAGCCTTTTCCTTTTCATAGGATTCATCAACATAAATTCTAAAAATGCATTGGAAATATGGGATTTACTCCAAGGATTACAAATACCAAGGATTACAAATAGGTCACATTCACTGTTTCAATAAACTCATTGTGGAAGTTGATTCTCAACACACTATTCACATTCCCACTTTTCCTTCAACATGGATCTCCTCTGAGCAATATTTCAGATAATTGGTGTCTTGACAATCTTTTGGATATTATCCAATCAACTATCAAGAACATTATTGGTATTGTCCCATCTCATATTAGAAGACAGGCTAATAAAATTGTTGATTGTTTGGAAAATCAAGGGGTCTCTAACTCCTCCGCCACGCTAGATTCTAGTTGGGAAGATATTACCATAGAGCCTCTAAAACAACGATGACAATCTTTATCCCTTTTGAATCTCAACAACCCAGATTGGGTGACAATTGGCATGGACTACCATGATTATGAGGTAGATGGAAGTGAGATTATCTATGAGGGTGACATGAGGGATTTTTTTTCCAACTCGTATGCCCCCCGTCACATCCTCTTTCCATTTGAACCTGTCCAGTCCTTCTCCTCCATGATTTGATCCTTGATTGAGAGAGAACGATGTGTCATTGGCATTGGAGGTTGTGGAAGTTTCTACGATGAGTGGAGATCAAGATGATGATGAGAATGCTTCCATTAATAACTACTTTCTACCTATTTTCCCTTGTAATGGCCTTCATTGTTGTTGAGCATGGGTATAAGTTTTTAAACATGGGTAAGGATCTATCTTGGGTTGTTGTTATTTGTCTTCTTAAAAGAGTCTGGAAGGATTTGGATCTTTGTTTCTGGTCGCATATGGCTCCTTGGTCAATTCACTCCAGGAATTCTATAGGTCGTGAAAAGAGGAGACCCTTGCATAGAGAATGCCACGAACCATTAATAGAGATCTATTCTTCTCCATCACTAAGGAATCCATGCAACCATTATAGGATGAGGTGAAGCTTATTAGGGCTTATCATGAGGATGATAATGTGGATACGTAGGTAGGGGAAATCATCCCAGATTTGGATTGGTCCAGGAATAGGGACACTAAATTATATTTCATTGTGGAGCTATATTGACATGCAAAAACCATGGTGGCTTAGGGGATGCTTCCTAAGGAACAAAATTATAGGAAATTCGGGAAAAGACTGGACGCTCTTAAGAGTCAGAACAAGTTGTTGTTAACTATGGTATCCTAACTAGTAAAACACAATATAGGCTCTCTACAGTTGGATCAGGGCATTGCACTGCCTTTTGGATCTCATCCATCTCCTTCGACTACTAGGGTAGATGTGATCCTGTCCAAGGCTTTACCCCAGGTTCAGACTTTGGATGAACAATATTTTCCTTTCCTTTTCTATTTCAACTTTGTTAGCTTTTGGATATTATCATGCTTCACCAGACCTAGTTTGTTATGCACTTTTGTTTTTAGCTAGCTTAGTTTCCCTCTAGACATGCCAATAAACTCTTGGGTCATTGATGAATATCTAGGTTGAATGTTGGTTATGGCAGAAATTATATATATTCTATTAACACTTCAAAAGAAAATTTCTTACTTATATAAAAAAAAAAAAATGATTCACTTCAATTTATTCAGTTATGGTGTAAGGATCATATTTTAAACTTAATAGTTTACAATCAAATCACAAAGAGAATACATATCATAAACTGGGATTTGAACTCAATTAAATGATGAAACAACTTTAAATCTCAACCACTTGAGACATAATAATTTGACAACAAATTTATCCTTAGTTTAATGGCGCAAAAATTTCCGATCTTTATGCTACACTACTTCACCAACATCAACTAAATTCTATATAAAAAAATATGTTATTTCTCTTAAAACACGATAAGAAATGATCAATAAAAAAATAAAATACTAATCTAATACTATAATATAGTATGCCAATATTTATAGAAAAACTAAGTTCACTTAAAAACTTCAATAAAATTTCACACAATACATAACATAGCTTAAATAACTTATAAAATATTTATTATATGCTCTTTACCTATTCAATAAATTCACATCTTTATGTTTCACATAGAATTTAAATCCCTTAAATCATTTGACACATAACTCTTTACCTAGTGAATAAATTCACATCTTTATGTTTCACATACAATTTAAATCCCTTGAGTCACTTGACACATAGCAAGTTAATATGCTTCAATTAATGTACTTAACGAACTCATGACTTTGTTAATCCTCTTAATAATTCAAATAATTGAAGTCAAACACATATGTATAGATATAGATGGGTTTTCATGCATGTCCATGTAAAGAATCAAAGTTAGATGAGGTATTCCGCAATTTCTATATGGTGAAAAGTTAAAAAGTTAATTAGGTCAAAGATAAGTATATTCAAATCAGATTTTTTAAAGTAATATTTAAAATCCATATTGAATTACTTTTATATTGAAATTAACATTCGTTAAAAGTATATGTTTTGAAAAGTTTTACAAGTATCTAGGGTTTCTGTTTGACAACGCGAACTAATGGGGTTCACAGGTTAGCGAAGTTTTTGATTCACAGTTTTGTGAGGTGCTTGGTTCCGTAGTTATGTTTGCCAATGTGGAGAGCTATAGATGGCATCACAGGTAGATCTCACTTGGGTAGATGAGGATGAGATGTGGGCCAATGAAGGGATTTTTCTAGGGGATGAAATCTACAGGCTGATGTACAATTGTCTATGTCAAGTGACATTTGATCCGGAGTCTGCCCCCCCTCGATCGCAGTTAAGTCTACAGATCCTCCACGACAGGTGCCCTCGATTGACGGTAGAGGAAACACACTCACAATTAAGTTTGTAACTCCAACACAAAAGATTCCCCCCAATGATAGAAGAGGCAAAACACCTGGCACAGGTCGCGTGACTAACATGAGCCTTAACGAATATCGACACATTGGAGGACCCTCTTGAGAAGGCTACACACTTGTATCTCCTAATCTTGGCCCTAATGCCTGTTCTAGAGACTTTGCGTCGAACTTACCTGCACAAAGCTCTCCTTTTCGTGTAAGTGGTGCAGGCCGTAAAATGGCTACTGGTTGCTCGACTTGTTTGAACCACAAACTAAAGAGTTGGAAAGTGTGTGAGAGTAAACCTAGTTGTGTCCTCGACTGAGACATTGCTATGGATAGGGTTGCTAGTCTTACAGAGAAAGCGTTAGCAGGAAAGTTTTTCTATACCAGGATGAACAAGATACAACTGTCTAATTGGATTTTAGGATTCTCGAAACCTCTTGTAGGCTACTATCCTAGATTTAGCTTACTGTCAAACCATTGGTTGGTTTTTCATTTTCTTTCCGAGTGTGATATTTTGATAATTTTGGGTTCTCCATGGATCATTGGTAGAGGTGTATTGATGTTAAAAACATGGTATCTGGGTTTCAACCCACTCTTGGAAAACTTCACGAAAAGATGTTTTTGGATGCTGCTTCCCGACTTTCCAATTGAGTTCCGATTAGTCAAAATCTTCGAAGCAGTTGCAAATTCAGTTGGAAAATTTATTTTCTTTGACGAGCTTTCACTCCACTGGAGTAATAAAAGGCTCACATGGGTTTTGGTTGAATTAGACCTAGACAGAGGTTTACTGGATGTTATTGACATCTCCATTGGGGAATCACACATCAGTCAACCTGTGGACTTTTGGAGGGAACCTTTTCGCTGCCACTCCTGCTAGAAAACGAGCCACCTTAAAGCGATGTGTCCGGTCTCCAAGGAGCACATACTCGTGAATGGGAAACCCTTGACAATTATATACCAAGATGAAGGTTCATATTCTGGACCCTTCGACAATGGATCTTTCTTAGGTAATATGCATTTCTTCTTTCCTTCCTTCTTCAATAAACTCTCCTTTGATGAGCTTGGTTATTTAAAAAACAACGAAAGTTGGGTGTTAGAAATGTTCAGAGATTTTTTGGACCTGCTAATGAAAAAAATTGAAGATTCGGGTGTTCGTCATGGATTGAATTCTCTCTCTCTATATATACTGTGACAAACACCCACTGTTCTCTCTTGGGGATACACAACCTATTCCCCACACAGTTTATGTTTCATCTAAAGAATCTCCTTCCAGACTTTTGGGACCTGAGATTTTAATTACAATAGGGAGGAGTATGTTGATAGGTTGATTCTCTAATTCCCTTCCTCTAACTAAAATTACAGATGTCTTGGAGGCCCCCACTGGTGGTGTTTGTTTATATCCAGATCCTATTCCTATTTCAGAAGACGTTAGGTGTCCCTTAAATGGCCCGACTTTTGACACACACAATCTTATTTCCAAGGCAACAAAATCTTTATCTCCCACGCCTCTTTCCATATCTAACCATACTACTATACTTCCCCCCTCTATAGAGCGCTCCAATGTAACCATCCAAAAAAGGCCAGACCCTGCAACCATGAGAAACCCCCTGGGGCCACTGAGGGTGGTTTGGCACAATTCGATGCGTTGTCCCATGTTCTTCTAGATCATGATTGTACACAGGATCTTGTTCTCCCTGATTCCCTGGACCCTATTTCTGATAGGGTCTCCCTCCAGACCCTTAGAGCAAGCCATACAACCTCCTTTGTTCCCTTATGATTATCTTATCCTTCAATCTCTGAGGGTTTGGTAGACCCTTACAAATTTCCTCCCTCAAAGCACTTTTGAAATAGATTAATCCAGACATTGTTTTTCTGCAAGAAACTTTAGGGGTTGGCGATAAAGCTAAACGACTTTTCCTCCAATGTCTTCCATCATAGAATGTAGTTGCACTGGATCCTTGTGGATTCTCAGGTGGCTTATTGAGTGGATAGAACTCAACTCATGCTGAGTTTTGTGCTTTTGGCACCTCTGTAGGTATTTATCTGGAAGGAAGATTCAAATAGTTCGTGGAAAAGATTAAATTGCTCAATTTTTATGATCCCTATAAAGAAAGGTAACTATTATGGCAACCCATTATTGATTCTGGACTACTAAGAGAAGAGGGAATTATAGTGAGAGGTGACCTCAATTTCACCCTTTTTGCCAGGGAGGTATGGGTAGATTTGGCCAGAAGTGACCCTCTTGCAGACTAGTTTTCAAGTCTCATACAATCTTCTGGTTTAGTGGATATCCATCCGTCTAAAATGGCTCCTACTTGGAGGAATGGGAGAGCAGGTACAACTGGTAGTTTGAAAAGACTGGATCCTTTTCTTCTTGAAGAATCCCTTCTTGGTAGCCATAGAAAGATCAGATCCTGCATAATTAATTCTACCATTTCGGATCATAATCTGATTTGCTTACAATTGGAAAAATCCACCCATAAAATTTCTCCTCCCTTTAAATTCAACACCTCTTGGATCTTTGATTCGAGGTTTTCCTCATTTATTAATAAGATGTGGAAATCTATGGATAATTGGTCAGACTCTTCATCTATTCAACTGCCATGTACAAAATTGAAGAATTTAAAGAAAGTTGTGGTACTCTGGAAAAGGGATAAAATAACTCAATTACAATCAAAACTACACATTATTTAAGAAAAAATGGCAGAGATATTTGAGAAGTGCTTGTCACAGTGTTTGTACAGGAAGACCTGGATATCCTAAGGGCGTTGAAACAAAGGAAGGATATGTTACTTTCTATAGAAGAATCAACTTGGAGGCTCAAAAATTGGGCAATCTGGATTGATAAAGGTGATAAGAATACTAAATTTTTTCATAATTTTTCCTCACAAATAAGATCACAAAATACTATATGGGATATAGTTGATGATGTTGGAGTTCTCAAAACAACATATAATGAGATTAAAAAGGTCACATATAAACATTTTAAAGAACAATACAGTGCGATAGAGGCAGAGGACACATGTAACCAAATCAAGGTCCTTAAGCATGTGCCCAAGTTTTTTAATGATTCATAAAGTGATGAGATATGAAATTCTGTCACATTAGAAGAAGTAAAGGAAATTTCCAGCACTATGCCAAAAGATAAAAGTCCAAGCTTGGATGGCTAGACCTAAGAACTCTTTCAGGCTTTTTTCGAGATTTTGGGGGAGGATCTACACAAGGATGTTGAATAAGCCATATGTACTGGCATTATACTGAGTGAACTCAATGCTACCTTCTTTGATCTTATACCCAAGGTAAGAAAACCAAACTCCTTTCATGATTTTAGACCAATTTCCCTTTGTAACTTTGTATATAAAGTCATTTCTAAAATCATTGCCACACATATTAAAGAAAAAATGGCATCATGTATATCCTATGAACAATTTGGTTTCCTTAAGGATCGCTTAATCTTTGATGCTGTGGGGATAGCACAAGAATGTTTGCACACTTCTAAGTCTAAGAAGTTAAGCACAATTATTCTAAAGTTGGATTAGAAGAAAGCATATGATAAGGTGAGTGGACAATTTCTTAAAATGTTATTAATTCAGATTGGGTTAAAATGGGAGGTTACCCAATGGATTATGGCTTGTATTACCTCTGTTAACATGGAAGTTTTAATTAATGGCTCCCTGACAGACTTCTTTAAGAGTTATTGAGGGCTACGCCAATGCTGCCCTCTCCCCCCCCTGTTATTTCTATTGGTTGTTGAATGTTTAAGTAGATTATTGAAGAAGGATGTGGTAGGAGGGTCTTTTCATGGACTCAAATTTTCTATAGAGACCATAATATCACATATACTCTTTGTTGACGATGTTCTAATTTTAGGTATTGGTAAATTTGAAGATTGGATGGAGTTAAAAACTATCTTAACTAGTTATTTTCATGCCTCTGGTATGGAAGTTAACTGTCAGAAATCGTGCTTTCTTGCATAGAACATAGATCCCATCCTGGAACAAAGGATACAGTCAGAATACAAAATACAGTTCATCAACATTGAGAAAGGCATGAAATATCTAGGTTTTTATTTAAAACCAAACAACTACAGGGTAGCGGATTGGAATTGGATGGTATAGAAGGTTGAGAAAAGAATTGGCAATTGGTCCTTCCGATGGCTCTCTTTAGGAGGCAGATTGGTCTTAGAAAAATCAGTGCTTCAAAGCCTCCCTGTGTACTAGATTAGTTTAGTTAAGATTCCTTCAACTATTCTACACAATATTCAACAACTCATTGCTAATTTATTATGGAGAGGAGCTAATAAAAACACATGATTTCACTTAACCAAATGGAAAAACATTGCCAAACCAAAGGAAAATGGTGGATGGGGTTCAAGGAATATATTTTGGTTTTCCCAATCTTTGACTGCCAAATATTGCTGGAGAGGTCTATTTGGCAATGGTCTGTGGAGTAGGATCCTTAAAAAAAAAATACTTGAAAGGAATTGATTTGACTTATTGGCTACATAAAGATGAATGTAAGTCCTCGGTTGCCTCTATTATCTGGAAAATGTTTATGGCTTCTATGCATATTATTAATCGATGGTTGGCTTGGATGATAGGGTGTGGTAAATAAGTCATTATTGGGATGGACCCTTTCATAGGAGATAATGCATCGTACAAACTCTCAGGATCCTTAATACATCACCTCAACAACCTGCATAATTATACATTAGCACATGCGGCTTTACCAGTTGATACTGATACTAATCAAAGATGGATAGAGGCAAATCATCATGGACTGTCAGGGGACTTGGAAACATAATGGAGTAACTTCCTATTGATATTGAAAAGCAGTGGAATTGCTCTTAATAATTCAAAGGATAATATTGTTTGGTCATGGAACATGGTTGTGGGATCAGTAACTGCTAATTTAGCATATCAGTCCATTTCTTCCATTAACGACAAGGATGGAACTAGATGGTGGTTTAATTCAATTTGGAAAGTTAATATCCAAAGAAAAATTACTTGCTTCATGTGGTTATGCCTAAAGGATTGTATCCTCACTGGTGCAAATTAGAGGAAACATGGAGACATTGGACCTTCAGTTTGCATTCTCCGTCTCAAAGGTGAAGAGACAACATCACATCTATTTATACATTGTGAAACCACACAATCCATTTGGAAATAAATCTTAAGCTCTCTCAAAATACCATAAGCTTGGATTTATTCCTCTTTAGAAGATAATTTGCTACAATGGTTTACACAATACCCAAAGATGAGACATATTCCTTTTATGGTAATTTGGGGTATCTGGAAGTACATAAATAAAATTTTATTTGAGAACTGACATAGATAGGATTCCAGAATAGTCTCAAAAATCCTTCTCTCAATTAAGGATCACAACAGAACAAGTGAAGATGACTAAATTAATTACATTCTTAATCCAGTCTTCTTTGATGAAAATCCAATAGGATTCTTTGATGGTGCAACTGTTGATGATATTTGTGGAGTTTACATCTTTCTTAAAATAAATTCAGATCACTTGTACAGGGATCACTTCGCAGGAGGTCAAGGAAACAATATGAAATAAGAAATTCTGGGACTATGGGGCCTCTTACACTTTGCTTCTAGCTTGTCCATAAGAAAAATGATGGTAGCTAGAGATTCCAAGGTGGCCATTAACTAGATTAATGATAAATTAAATCTAAACCTGCTATATTTAAACACCTGGAAAGAACAAATCAGGGGCCAAAAAGAGAAGTTCGATGAAATCAAATTCTTGCATGTACACAGGAAATTCAACATTGTTACAAATACACTTTCCAAGAAAGCGTTGGATTGTCTTTTGGGATGTTTTTTTTTTTAGGAATCCATAAAAGGGAATGTAGTAGATGCACATATCTATTTACTATTTTAAAGTCAGATATCAATATACATCGGCATTAGATGAAATTTTTTACATTTAGACAAGTCAAGTACATGATAATATGGATTAGCAGATAGCTAATACACACAAGACAATAAAAACTTTTTTGAATAGTTTAAAGTGTATGTTAAACTATCAAGACTTTTGCATTGACTACAAGAGAACATCATAATTTTCTGATCTATATATAATTGAAAATCCCACTTGATTCTAATAGAATAACAATGGAACTATTTTTTTCTGTGTGAAAAAAAAAATGTTTTGAAAAGTTTTACAAAATATAATTTCTATTTTAACTACCTTTTTAAAAATGATTTAACATAAATATTTTTTTAAATTTCTACATAATAAAATAAAATTTATTAAATATATATATATATATCAAATTTAAAAAAAAATATTACAAAATATTTATAATTATTATTTTAAAATGAGTAAAATTCATTTAATTTTCTATATTTAAATTATAAATATAAATAGTTAAAACTCCCAACGATGATGATGATGATGATGATGATGATGATGATGATGATGATGATGATGATGATGATGATGATGATGAAGAAGAAGAAGAAGAAGAAGAAGAAGAAGAAGAAGAAGAAGAAGAAGAAGAAGAAGAAGAATGTCCACTAAGACCTAATTGGTCTATTGAACCTTAAGAGGGTAAGTGATTACTTCTGATTCTTTAGAATTTTGTTTCTTGCTCGAAAATTATTAAGAGAAGCTTTCCAAGATCACCATACTTTTGTTGAGTTAAGAGGTTATGAAAGTTGGTAGTGTGATAAATATTTTGAAAATGAGATCTAATATGGGTATAGGCTGGACAATCTAAGAGAAAGTTCTTTTCATCTTCAACCTTCTTAGTGTCACAAATGTGACACACTCTTTCATCCCATGGAGTTTTAGGAATTGACCAAAGCCAAGTTTCAGTATGGAGCTCGTGAGAATTTGTTCTTATCTTAGCAATGTTTATTTTTTTCTTTACACTTGGCAAAACAGATAGATAATTTTGATCTTCTAGATTAGGGTTGATTACATCTTTATAATACCTTAATTTTCTTTTTTCTTCTAACTCTTTATCACACCACATTTTTTCCTTAAATTTTGATTTGACTTTTTTTTTAATAGTATCTTTATTTTGCAAGGCGTCTTTATGCCATCCTAGCTTGAGTGGATGGTGGTTATGACTTGATTTTGGAGCAATTTTAGGTAGCCTCTTGTCTTCCATGTTGTTTAACTTGTTCTTATACATTAGGTATCTAGTCATAGCCATGCTCTCAATGTGGGAGAGGCTTGTTTCAAAGAGGAGGATGAGATATGTCGTATTTCCTTTAATTTTGAGATTATAAGTTATAATTTTGTTTTGTATTTTCTCTATCTTTCTCCAAGATTCACCAAAAACTTCACATCCATAAAGTATATCCCATGCAATACATATATAAGTCTATATATATATATTTTTTATAATATATAATTTAATGTAAATTATGATTTCCTTTTTATTGTTGGATTTAGGAGAAAAAAAATCAAAACATATACACACCTTTTTCTTCAATTAAATATTTAACCATTTAACCTAATAAAATAGTATATCCATTATGGTATTTCATTTTCACTTTTGTTCTATTCCAGCTACCAATAAGGCGTACATTAAATATAATTAAATATTTTTAATTTTCCGAATGCATTATCATTAATTATCTGAAGTACTTTGGCACATTATTGAGACCGGATAAACAACATACTTGATGTTTCGTCAAGTAATTGTCAGCTAGCTAACTGAAACTACCCACCAACACTCTCAGAGCTTAATTGTCAGCTAGCTAACTGCAAGTACCCACCAACACTCATAGAATTCTCTCTCTTTATAATTTATAAGATTCATAAAAGGTATGTTGCTATGGAATATTTACACCGCTATATCTATTATTAAATAGGAGATATAAATTAGAGATTTGAATTTAAAATTCCCATTTCATTTAAATCAATTCCGTTTAAATTTGTTTTTAATAATTTTTTAAGAGGAAATTTAAATAATAATTGCATCCTATATTATATCTATGTTATAAATGTAATTATAATATAAAATATTGACATATTGATAACCATGTCAATCAAAAGGTACTTTTTAGAAAGTGTTGTGGTGCCATTTTTATATTTGTATTTAATATGAAAGTAAGGACAAAACAACTAAATTAGAAATTTGAGTTTAAAATTACCATTTCATTTAAATTCATTTAAATTTATTTCAGTTTAAATTTGTTTTTAATAATTTTTTAAAATGAAATTTAGATAATAATTGTATCTTTTGTTTTTTTTTCAAAAAAAAAATAGTTTTATTGATATTCTATTAGAATCAAATGAAATTTTTTGTTACATATATGTCTAGTAATTATCGATCAAAAAAGATCTGTAGATTTGTCTTTCATCTAATTTATACAAAAATCCAAAAATGATCCATTCCTTCTTTACTGTTCAGAAAAGTCATCCAATTAACAATAATGGGATACATCATTTATTTTGGAAATTTTGTATACTAGAAAATGTAAAGGTTCCCTATGTTTACAGTAGTGTCTTCATGAAATTCTTCATAATATAGAGAGCCTCGATTGTCTTTAAGTGCCAATTTCGAAACGATGTCTGCAATTTGGTTGAATTGTCTATGGATATGCATGAATTGGATAAAATCAAATCCATCCTTTAACCTTCTGATCTTGTTTTTCAACTGTTGAGATAAATAAGATTTAAATTGGATTTGGAGTTTATCCAATCTATAGTAACTTTAGAATCACCTGCAACCATCATCTTTTTTATATCAAAGTAAGAGGCAAGAAGTAGTATCCCCCAAAGGCCTAAGAGCTCTACTTTCATGTTATTTTCAGTGCCTCCATCAAAAGGTTCCCTGACTGTATGTTTCGAGGAAAATTTTAAGAATATTCCAATACCATAGTTGTCCCCTAGAGCTGCACCATCAAAAAAACCAATTGGATTATCACCAAAATAGATTGGATTTAAGATGTAATCCAATCTGACTTTATTCTCCTTGTTTGTATAGTCTTTGAAAGAAAGAATAGTGTTTATGACTGCCATTTGATCCACTCTGTTCCAATTTTCAAAAAGAATTTTGTTTCGGAATTTCCAAATGCCCCAACAGACTAGAAAAGGGAGATGTCTAAGTTCTGGATATTGTAAGAACCAATTTTTCAGGTTCTCCTCCAAAGAAGTTGAATTCCAGATATTATCAAGTTTCATGGATTTTGTTAATTCAATCCAGATTTTTTGTGTAATGGAACATTCCACAAAAAGATGAGTAGTTGCTTCTTCGTTCTTTAGACAAAGAGTGCAGGCCATGGGTCCAATTCCTCCTCTTTTTTGATAATTTACACCAGTTAGAATGCAGTCATTAAGGATCATCCACATAAAACATATCAATTTGATTGGGAGTTTTAATTTCCATATAGCTTGATACCACCATTTCCTTTCTTCAATATTGTTTAAAATTAAAATGGATTGATATGCAAGTTTTGCAGTAACAGTACTTATAGTTCTGTTCAAGGACCAGACCAATTTGTCCTTTGTATTGGTGAGACAAATGCCACTGTTTTTTACATAAGAGGTGTTATTGCCCCATTCCGTTTTATGTATATCGATTAAACCGAGCCGTGCCTATTCCAACCTGTATTGGGAGTTGCCAGAGTCCATAGAATTTGATGCATGTGCTAAGGAATAATGGTTGGAATTGTTTAGTACATAAAGAAGAGAAGCTATAAGTTTAAAATTTGGAATGCAACCAATAAAAGGATCTCATCCCAAAACTACTTTGGAGCTTGAACCAACTTCCCAAGCAAGCCACCTTTGAATAATCGAGAGTGAGCCCATGAAATTTTTCCAAATGATTGAAGAACCTTGGGTTGGATATGTACCTGTGTGGAGCCAAGAGATGAAATAATTACCTTTGAAATATTTTTTGCAGAGGAATGTGTTCCAAAGTCTCGTTCTGAATAAACTCCTCCAGCAAGACTTTGCAGAAAGAGACTGTGAAAACCAAGATATATGTTTGATACCCCATCCTCCAAGGTGTTTTGGTCGGGCTATATTTTTCCATTTCGTGAGGTGGTATCCAGTTCCTTTTTTACCTCCTTTCCAAATGAACTTAGAGATTGTATTATATATTCAATTTATGAAATCCATGGGGAATTTTACCAGACTGAGCCAATAGACTGGTATGCTTTGTAGTACAGAAGTTGCTAAAGTAAGCCTTCCACCTAGGGAAAGCCATCTGAAAGTCTAATTCCCTATTCTTTTTTCAACTTTCTTGAGAATCCACATCCAGTCTCTTACTTTATAGTTGTTTGGTTTAAGATAAAAACCAAGGTATTTCATGCCTTGTTCAATACATACAATTTGAACGTTGAAAATTGCCTTCAAATTTTGTTGCGGGTCTTGGTTTATATTTTGAACAAGAAAAGATGATTTGTATTGATTTATGATCATCCTCGTAGCAGAGAAAAAATTTGATAGGATGTCATTAAGGGTTGTCCAATACTCTAACTTTCCAGTGCCAATGATGAATACATCATCTATGAAAAGTAGATGGGAGATAAAAGTGTTTACAATGAATTTAAATCCTTTGAAAGATCTAGCATTCACAGCTTGGGTTAATAACCTGCTAAAAACTTCAACAACCAGTAGGAAAAGTAGTGGGGACAGTGGGTAGCTCTGTCGAAGCCCCCGATAGAATTTAAAGAAATCAGTAGGGATTCCATTGATCAAAACAACAGTATTGACCGTGGTGATACAACCCATAATCCATTGGGAAACAACCCAATTTAATCCAATCCAGTCAAGGAGTAATCTAAGAAATTGCCCACTGACGTTTTCATAGGACTTTTAAAAATCCAGCATAAGTAAAACAAAGTTTAGTTTCTTAGTCTTTGCTGTGTGTAGACACTCTTGAGTAATTCCAATTGCATCAAAAATCAGTCGGTCTTTGAGAAAACTAAATTGTTCTATGGAGATAATGCCGACTAGTTTCTCCTTGATCCATGAGGCTATGACTTTGGAAATAATTTTGTAGGCAAAATTGCAGAGTGCGATCGGTCTAAAGTCGTTAAAAGTTTATGGCTTGCTAATATTTGGTATGAGTGCAAAAAAAGTTCCGTTGAGAGCCCCTGGGTTAAAGCCAGTGATATGAGATTCTTCCACTGCACTTAATAAATCCTCACCCATGAGGTCAAAGAAATGAGAGAAAAATTCCTGAGACCAGCCATCTGGATCAGGACTTTTCTCTTTTGGCATTTTGTTAATTATAGCTTGTAGTTATGAAAGGAGAACCGGCTTGCCAATCTCCAAGTTATCTTCTTCATTGAAAAACCTAGACACAATCTTCAATACTTCAAGTTGAAGATCAATGTTTTTTGTGTCATGTGCTCTATACTGAGATTTGAAATGGTTATAGGCCATCTTCTTTAAATCAACATTAGTACAAAACAAGTTCCGTATTGTGGCTACTTCGCTGATTGACATAGTTGTGAAAAAACTTAGTGTTTTTGTCACCTTTCATATCCCAGATGGCGCAACTTCTCAATCTCCATGTAGCTTCTTCTACCGCAAGTACTTTTTATAAAGTACTTGCGATAATGTAATTATAATATTGACTTATTGAGAACCATAACCATGTCAATAAAATGTACTTTTTAGAAAGTGTTGTGGTGTTACTTTTATATTTGTATTTAATATGGAAGTAAGGACAAAACAAAGTTTAAACGTATGTGTTTTTTATTAAAATTTGTAAATCATATGTATATTTAATATTTAATGTTAGTATTATGAGAGTTTCGATGAGAACCATATCAAAATCCAACTATAATTTATTGCCAAACCAATATCATATTAGGTGGATTTATATTTTATATTAAGGTATTAAAAATAGTTAAAAGTTTTTTAATATATTGGACAATATTAAGGGGGTGAGGTGGTTTTTTAAATTAAAATAGAGATAAATATATATTGAGGGCAAGGTGGGGGAGGGAATGGAGGGTGTTACAAGGCTATATTTATCATACTTAAACATTCCATAGCACTCAAGAAATCTAGTCGATGTGTAGCACCAACATGACTTCACGAGTTGGGTGTGACCATTAACCAACTTGTATCACTCGAAATATGCCTAACCAACATGTCCTGGCCGAACCCAAGTCAGACCTCTTTAACTTTGAAAAAGTTTGAGTGTTTGTTTCACCATAGGTGATGTTGTACCATCACCACCCAACCATAGGAAACCTATTATCGCCTTCCCTGAATCAAGCATACTTGAACAACCGTCTGCCCAACATCCAATCGTGGTATCATCCATATAGGTCGACACATGATAGTCACCAAAGATCATGTTCCTTCTCGATAAGTCATTCACATAATTTCGACGCACATATCACCATTGTCGCCTTCCCATGGGTGATACACAATTTACTACATTTCCAAGTCGTGTCATCCTTCGTCAGAACCAACTATGCGACACTTCTCTAGTTGATTGTTTGTCTCATCAACAAGACATCCTTGGTCCTCCTATCCTATGTGCTAGTACGTTGTGCTAACTATATTTTAGTTTCCATCCATGAGTCAGTCACCAAGGCTACCAAAATATATGGACTCACTCTGCAATTTTCCAAATATGCCCAACACATCCCCCATCATGCCATTGCCAATGGCACCTCAAGTCGGGGTCCTTACATTCTTCCCCCAAACAAAATCGTTGATGTCCTTGTTAACACGACCCCTTTAGCTCATCCAATGACAAGGGTGTTAGCGGTGAAGAGAGGATTCTCCAATTCCCACATTCAAACATCTCTCTGATACCAATTGTCACAAGGATAGACTTATTGCACTTGAGCATCCCATACCACTCAAGAAATCTAGTCAATGCACGACACTGGCATGAACTCATGAGTTGGGTGTGACCATCAACCCCCTCATATCACTTGGAATATACCTAACCAACATGTCATGGACGAACCCAAGCCATGCATATTTAACCATGTGGATGTTTGAGTGCTCGTTTCACCATAGGAAATGTTGCACCATCACTACCCAACCACAGGAAACCTACTATTGCCTCTCCCAAGACAAACATACTTGAACAATTGACTTTCTAATGTGAAATCATGTTATCATCCATCTAGGTCGATACATGATAGTCATCAAAGATCAAGTTCCTTCTTGGTCAAGAATTCAGGTATCTTTGACGTACATATCACCGTTGTCACCTGGTCGTGGGTGATACAAAATATACCACATTTCCAAGCCATGTTTTCATCCATCGAATCTTTCTACGTGGAACCTCACCGATTGATCTTATGTCCTACTTGAAAATATGTCCTTGGTCCTCCTAGCCTATGCACTAGTACACCGTCCTGGCTGTCTTGCGACTGCCACCCACAAGTTGGTCACCAAGGCTACCAAAATATATGGACTCACCATGCAACTTGCCAAGTATGCCTAGCATGCCCTACATCGTGCCAGTGCCAATGGCACCTCAAGTCGGAGTCCTTACAGGGGCCCTATATAAGTTGCTGCAATTTTGGGGTGTAAAGCAAAGTGAAATGAGGAAATCCCAACATCAAAGTACAAAAAAATTCATCCAACCCTAATTCTAAATATTTATTGCTTTAGTAGAGGGATGATAGTTTGATTACAATTTTTTTTAATCAAAAGAACTTGAATTTAAAACTATTTTTTGCAAGTTGTTTGGATATGGCATCATATCTTTAAGAAGGAATTTGCAAATATTTTGATTAGATGATTTTTTAGTTAAAGGCCTTAAATGGGGACATCTTTTAAGTCACTAAAATTCAGAGCCAAGTGAAATATGGAAACTACAATAATGGAGTAAAGCTTTTGATTAGAAGATTTTTTAGTCAAAATAACTTGAATTTAAAACTATTTTTTGCAAGTTGTTTGGATATGACATGATTTTTAAAAAAAAGAATTTGCACAAAGTTTGAAGTTATTATTTCCATATTAACATATTTATAATGCGGAGACATTCATGAAATTTTGTAAAAATGATTTCATCTTATTGTGATGAATCTAGTTTTAAATATAAGTTATATTTTTTTGTGGTTTAAATATATTAACATATTTACAATATAGAGACATTCATGAAATTGTGTAAAAATGATTTTGAAATTATTATTTCCATATTAACATATTTATAATGTGGAGACATTCATGAAATTTTGTAAAAATGATTTCATCTTATTATGAATCTAGTTTTAAATATAAGTTATATTTTTTTGTGGTTTAAATATATTAACATATTTTGAAGTTATTATTTCCATATTAACATATTTATAATGCGGAGACATTCATGAAATTTTGTAAAAATGATTTCATCTTATTGTGATGAATCTAGTTTTAAATATAAGTTATATTTTTTTGTGGTTTAAATATATTAACATATTTACAATATGGAGACATTCATGAAATTGTGTAAAAATGATTTTGAAATTATTATTTCCATATTAACATATTTATAATGTGGAGACATTCATGAAATTTTGTAAAAATGATTTCATCTTATTCTGATGAATCTAGTTTTAAATATAAGTTATATTTTTTTGTGGTTTAAATATATTAACATATTTATAATATGGAGACATTCATGAAATTGTGTAAAAATGATTTCATTTTAATCTATATTAGTTTTAAATATAAATTATATTTTTTTTGATTTAAATAATAAAAAAATTTACATAAAAAATACTATGAGAAACTTACATAACTTTAACATGCTATTATTAAATTATTAATACTTTTTAAATTAGAATCATTAAAAACCTAGGCACACTTTTTAAATTAGAATCATTTGAAAAACTATAAATAAGTAGAAAACACTTTCTAAATTAGAATCATTTAAAAAACTAGAAACAAGTAGAGATAAGCATTGAATTAGCAATGCAAAAAGATGCATTACCCCTTAACAATAATTCAAACTGTTACCCTTAACAACAATAATCAAGGGTTATATAGTTTTATATGAACATTGACCTAGATGCATCTGGTCATCATGTAGCTCTCACTATCAAGGAATAATTAAGGGTTATATAGTTTTATATGAACATTGACCTAGATGCATCTGGTCATCATGTAGCTCTCACTATCAAGGAATAATTAAGGGTTATATAGTTTTATATGAACATTGACCTAGATGCATCTGGTCATGTAGCTCTCACTATCAAGGAGATTGGAGTTATAGGCGCTTAATAAATTGTTAAGCTGAGGGCATGTTCTATTATTGATAGTTCCTTTGGATTCATTGAAGAATATTCACTTTTAGAGGCTCCTAACAAATGTGCCAAATTTTCTATAATAGGGTTTTATAAAAAGTAGTGTAGGGTTTTATAAAAAGTCGTGGACTCTATAGGGACACTGAAATACAAAATTGATTGACGTGTCAGTAAGACGTGAACGGGGCATCTTTTCACATGCTGAGCACATGGTTTCTGTTCCCCTCAAAGCAAACACTGCCATTACAATTTACAATGAATCATGGCGAGCAATGCAATGAATTTAGATTTTTCTTCCAAATTCTGGACATGACATGAGCTCTGGGAATCATCTTGCGACAAGAACTAAATGTAAGACCGGGTGTGACCCTTGTATATATATTTATGTGCAGAGGAATTGACATGAATGGGCATTCTCAGGTGAATCAGAGTTCTGGTTGCTATTTGTGCTTAATACTGCGAGTTCTGATTGCTAAACAGAGGGCGGAGATGGTTTCCAGGAGATCAATAGACAGGAAGGAGGAGCCCAAATCGAAGAAGAAGGTGGAAAACCTAATCAAGTGCAACAACATGACAGCATTCAAGAATACAGTGAGGGGAGAAGAGACGACTGCTACAGGCATCTTCCTCGTCGCTTGCATTGCGTTGTCTGTATAAGAAATCCAGGCAGCTCATACATGACGATCAGCATATCATCATCATAATCAACGCCATTCTACTCAGCCGATGTTTCTGTTAATGTCATGTTTAGCAGATCAATTAAGCTGAGCATATTTTCGATCATCATGTAGACTGTTGCATGTATGCAGCAGCAGCTAGTGCTTTGAGGTTTCAGATGTATTCTAAGATCCTGTTAATATAAATTCTATTTCTGCCAAACTGACGGCTATTTTGTTAAGCGTTCCCTTACCGAGTGTGATTTGGGCTCCTGTTTTCAGAATTTTTTATATGATGTTGTGGAGTTCTCGTTTTTCTTCGCGTCCTGGTATATTTTATTTGCTTCTAGCAATCGTTCACGTCTTCCGGATATTAAAATTTCTGAATTGTCATTTAACTTCTTCAGATGCAATAATTCTCTTCGAGTCTGGACTCTGTACTCGTTTCATGCACTGTCTCTTTTAACTACAGTGTCTTATGGTTGTTATGTCTCACGAAAGAGATAACTACAGTAGTTTATTCTCGACAAGCGTAAAGTTGTTATATCAAGATCAACATCCATGACTATTCGTCCCCATTATATCACTTTACTATTGCATCTGCACTGGTATTCTGGTAAATTTGGAAAGCAATATCAACCACCCTCAGTTGGACTGTTGGAGATGGCAGATACGAAACATGCGTAGGTAAGCCTAATTGGAGTCACTGAAAAAGGCAACGATTTGTCATTGTTAAAGAAGAGAGGCTAAAATGTCCCAGGAAACTGAATAAACAAAGTTTAAGTATATTGGATTTTATATGTATATCTTCAGTGGCTAGTTGCTAGTCAAGCCGCAAATCAATATGTAGCTTGCTACTCAATATTCAATATAGGTCGTTAGATCTGAATTGCTTTAAGAATGCAGCATTTAATGATGAGGAGGTAGATTATAGATCGTTTCACGGCTTACCAATGCTACTTATCATGTGTATATTCAAAACATGTATATATATTCAGATCCAACTACCTATAATCCACCAACCTCAACATTCAATGCTATGCTAAATATTAACACCAATAAAAAGTATAATCCATATTTCATTGTACCAGAAAAATGAATAAAAAAAGTTTAAGTATATTGGACTTTTATATGTATCTCTTTAGTGGCTAGCCAAGAGTATGATCCATGTCTCATGCAGGCTAGGCAAGAGTATAATCCATGTCTCATGTCTCATAAAAGTATGATATAATGACATCAGTTTTCCTAGTTGAGAGTATAATCCATGTCTCGTCAAAATATAATATAACGACACTTTTTTTTAGTAAATGGCTACAAATTTCGAGAATTTGTCCTGTTCATCAAAAACATTTTGTTATTACAGAGTATCACTGTAGACCGAAACAGTAGAGTATCGTTTAAAGAGCGAATTCATTCCTATCATCATACTATTCAAATGAATTTGGTTTGGTCACGTGATGTTATGATTTTTTCATAAATATATGCACAGGTTTATTTTAAATTTTGGATTTATCAAAAACTAAAAGTTGCATGCAAATTTATTCTAAAATATAAAAAAATTTGAAATAAAAAATATTTTTTTTTTTGAAATTAGGAGAGAAATTGTTAGATTTTTAGATTTGATTTGAGTAATTGTATAATTTGAGTGTCTTAGAGGTTTTTCAGTATGCTGAATCTATATCTGCATTCAGAAATGAATTTTAAATAACAAAAACTAGTGATTTCGTTCAAATTTAAATGAAAAAACCATTAGTTAGACAACTCTTATATAAATGAAAAGAATTTGATTTTTTTGAAAAACTTGAAAATTAATTTTTTAAAGAATTTGATCTTTTAAAATTAAATTGAAATTACATTAATTCTATATTTATTCACTTCATTATTTAATATATACATTTCTATTTTATATTAATATAACAATTCAAATTTGTTTAAAAATATAGTTTTATATATTTTTATATTTTACATTAATATATTAATTTTTAATTATTAAATGATGTAAGTTATCTCTTCATTAAAATTGATTAAAAACTTTCTCTAAATAATTTCATCAAGGTCTAAGGTAGGGATAATACAATGATCAGATGCATTATGTTGGCATTGGACTTCACACACCATTTCAATGATTTTAAATTGAGAAGATGCAAGTATCTTTAGCACATAACTTAGGAAGTTGCCACCTAGGGATGGGAAACAACTTATATTTCATTTTTAGCATTATGACTTTCTTCTACTTTTTTGTGTTTCATTTCTTTATAATACATAGAGTGAGAAGTATTAGAGATAGCAGGAGAATCCATGGAACCTCGATTGGCTCTAATACCAATTTGCAGAGGCGTCCCTCGACCAGGAATGATGCTTGCTTTTTGCTTTTCACCTTCTTCCGACGTTATGAACTTCTACATGAACCCCTACATGATCCTTCAAGCAGACACCTTCTTATGACGTTATGAACTTCTACACGAACCCCTACATGATCCTTCAAGCAAATTCAACACCTTTCCTTCAACAAAGTTCCTGAGCGACTTCCTTATCTTAGCGGAAAAACATAAGGATAATAGTGCTCCAGAATCCTTAGCGTCCCTTGAGTGAACCTCGAATGAACTTTTACTCTGAAGGAATGATATAAAAACAAGCATTGCAGAAATATTTTTATTAATTTCAAAAAAATATTTAAAGAGCTTTTCAGACTTACAAACTCAAATTCACAGCTTTCAACCATAGCACATCTCAGGATACCTCAGACCTGAGTAGAATGTAGCTTGACCTCAGGAATTATCTGGAAACCCTTCGGCTTCTGGTGCTACTGGAAAAATCTTCAAACAAACTTGTGAGTTCTGCCACTTTAGTTCACAGGCTCTTAGCAGAGTAGTTCCTGCGCAGACTATCAAACTCACAAAAAAAAGACTCAGAGCTCATACATGAGGAAGCTCAGAAGACAAAGACTCTAAGACTCGATGCCTCAAATGAGTGCCCCCAAGCTTTATTTATAGACTTTCTCTAGACTTCAAACCGATGAAACATGCAAGAATTGTCCTAAATGGTCGACAAAATATTTTAGTACAAACTCACAATATTTTCTGTAAATGCTTTACTTTCCAATAGATTCCTTAGAATGTAGGTCAAACCACACCAAACTTTAGAGAAGTGCTCTGAGTTCTAAGGATTTTCATGAAAAAAAAATCATACGAAGAAGATATTAGTCATGATAACAAAACATTTCCATATTATATTGTTGGGAATAGCCTCCACCAGTTTACCAAGCTTTTGAATAAAGCTTATGTACTATGATGGTTCGTCCTTGGAATGATTGTGCAAATATTCTCGTTTTTACAATCCATTGGAGATGATGAGTTGCATACATTGAAAAGATCACGTCATCAATAACTATGTCAGATTCAAAGGGATCATAGATTTCTTTGAGTGGAATATCTTTGGCAGTGCATTCTATCTTTAAGCATGTAGGGTCCACTGCACTTTTTTTGATGTCGAAGTCTCTCCACCAATATGATATCCAAACATGATATAATCCCCTCATACTAGTATATACGATTCAAAGAGATCGTGGATTTCTCTGAGTGAAATATCTTTGGTAGTGCATTCTATCTTTAAGCATGTTGGGTCCATTGTGCTTTTGTTGATGTCAAAGTCTCTCCACCAATATGATATAATCCCCTCATACTAGTATATACACTTCCGAATTTCAATAATGTGAAATATGTCTTATTCCTATTCTCTTTCCTGAGAAAATGCAAGATACTAGATATAATAAATATGCAGAACATAAATAAAATGCTAGAAATGGCAAAATAACAGTAATATATCCAGCATAATCTCCACAATAACACGGAAATGATATAAGAACAACAACATAAATACACTTTGATTCAGAAAGCAATGTTCATGGGCCTCTTCGAGGGGGCAACCTCCATTCGAGCAGTGCTCTGTTACAATAATCTCCAAGCTAGGGTTTTCATACCCTCGACCCTTATTTATACTAAATATGTCTATCAAGAGAAGCATCTAGAGGAAGATCCTTCTAGAAGCAAAAGCTTCTATTAGGTCTTCTTACATCCACCTTATTCTATTTTATTGAAAGGCCTTATTAATATTGACCTTTATTACATCCCAGTATATTGATCTACCTATGTGTGGGTTAGGACCCTAACATGTCCGCCCCCTTAAAAACAACCGTGTCCTCAAGGCTTGAGATGTGGAAACTGCTGCAGAATGGTAGTTGGTTCCCAAGTGGCATCTGCTAGAGTCGTATCTTTCCATTGGACTAGCACTTCCTTGATGGTTCTCTGACATAGGCGACACTCACGCTGGTCCAAAACTACTTCTGGCTGTAGACAAATGGATCCTTCTTTAGCTAACTCTGGAAGGTTGGTTTGAATTTGGCACCTAGTTCCAATCACCTTCTTTAAGCATGAAACATGAAAAACATGATGTAGCTTCGACTGACTAGGCAGAGCTAACTGATATGCGACTTGTACCACATGCTTGAGAACTGTATAAGGACCATAAAGTTTGGGCGCTAGCTTCTGACAATGCTCGGCCTTGAGGGAAGTTTTCTTATATGGTTGCAGTCGCAGAAACACTTGATCCCCTTCTGCAAATTGACGTTCAGAGCGACCTTGATCTACTTGTTGCTTCATGCAATTTTGTGCCATGACCAAGTTCTCTTTAAGGGTATGAAGAATATCCTATTGAACTGTAAGTGTTTGATCAACTGCCTGGACCTTCGAGGTACCCGGTAAGTATGAGAGAACTGAAGGTGGCTTTTGTCCATATACCGCTTCAAAAGGAGTCATGCGAGCAACTGTATGGTAGGAAGTGTTGTACCACCATTCGGCTAGGGGTAACCATTGAGCCCATTGATGTTGTTTTTCAGAGGCAAAACACCTCAGATATGTTTCCAAACACTTGTTGACAACTTCCGTTTGACCATCAGTCTGGGGATGATAAGCTATGTTGAGATGCAATTGGGTTCCCTGTAGCTTAAACAGTTCTTGCCAAAAATTATTTGTGAAAGTTGGGTCACGATTAGAAAAAATAGAGTGCGGCATGCCATGAAGCTTGAAGACCTGGTCCATGAAAATTTGAGCCACCGTGGATGCAGTAAATGGGTGTTGAAGAGTGCAGAAATGAGCATACTTGGAAAGGCGATCCACAAACACCATTATGACTGATTTATTCCCCGATTTGGGTAAGCCGGTAATAAAGTCCATAGAGATATCCTTCCAAATAGTAGCTGGAATCGGAAGCGGTTGTAGTGTGCCCGGAGATTTGACTGGTTCTCCCTTGTTGCATTGACACACCTCACATTCAGTGACAAAATTACGGATGTCCTGTTTCATACCATCCCAGAAAAAAGAACGTTTGACCCTGTCATATGTTTTGGTGAACCCTGAGTGCCCCGTTGTGGGTGTAGCATGAAGCTCAGAAAGTACTGTGGATTTAATCTTTGATTGTTTACTTAAATAAAAATGACCTTTGTATCGAAGCTCATCCTGGAGCCAAGAGTACCCTGGGGGAGCTGGAGCCTTGGTCTGCAATTGCTAGATCAGATGCGAACTTTTGGGATCTTGAAGCCATTCATGGCGCACTGCTTGGAGCCAATCAGGTACAATGAAGGAACGAGAAAAAAAGGGATTCTTCTTCTTCATATTTTCAGGATAGTGCATCCGCCACTACATTGTCTTTGCCCTTCTTGTAAATGATCTCATAATCATATCCAAAGAGCTTAGTCACCCATTTTTGTTGCTCTGGGGAGGAAATGCGTTGTTCCAGAAAGTACTTGAGGCTTTGATGGTCGATCTTAATTTGGAAGTGTTTCCCCAAGAGATAAGGGTGCCACGGATCAACGACATGCAGAATAGCCAACATTTCCTTTTCATAAATGGGTTTTCCCAGATTCCTTTTAGACAATTGCTTGCTGGTGAAGGCCAAAGGTCGACCCTCTTGCATAAGGACAACGCCGATTCCTTTCCTTGAGGCATCACATTCCAACACAAAGGTATTTGTGAAATCAGGAAGGGCTAGAACCAGAGTGGTGCACATGGCCGTCTTCAAGGTTTGAAAAGCTTGAGCAGCGGATGGAGTCCAAGTGAACGAGTTCTTTTTGAGGAGAGCAGTGAGAGGTGCTGCAATCTTTCCGTAGTTCTTAACAAACTTGTGATAATACCCTATTAAGCCTAGAAATCCACACAAGTTTTTGAGAGTCTTTGGGTGCGTCCAGTCTTGCATAGATTCAATCTTTTTCAGATCCACCCTGACACCATCCTTGCCAACCAGATGACCCAAGTATTCTACTTCTGAGGCACCAAAAGCACATTTAGACTGTTTCAGGAAAAGTTGGTGCTGAGAGAGTAGATAGATAACTTGATCCACATGAGTAAGATGGTATGTCCAGGTTTTTCTATAGATGAGGATATCATCAAAGAAAACTAAGAAAAAATGATGGAGAAAGGGACAAAAGACATGATTCATGAGGCTTTGGAAGGTGGACGGGGAATTACACAAGCCAAAGGGCATGACCAAAAACTCATAGTGGCCCTCATGAGTGCGAAAGGCCGTCTTGGGAATGTCTACCTCTTTCATACGTATCTGGTTATAGACCGAGTGAAGATAAAGTTTAGTAAAGAATTGGGAACCACTCAATTCATCTAGGAGGTCATCAATGACAGGAATGGGAAATTTGTCTTTAATGGTCAGTTTGTTGAGGGCACGGAAGTCAGGACATATTCTCCAAGAACCTTCTTTCTTCAGGACCATGACTACAGAAGAAGAGTAAGGGCTCGTACTAGGGTGGATAATGCCTGCATTAAGGAGTTCTTGGACCATTTTCTCAATTTCATTTTTTTTTGAAAAGGGGTGGCGATATGGACGGATATTGGGAGGAAGGCTTCCGGGTATAAGGGGAATGGAATGATCATGAACACCGCAGGAAGGAGGGAGTCCTTAGGGAGTGGAAAATACCATTTGATGTTTAGAAAGGAGGGCTTGGAGGTCATGCGGTACTGGGGGTGTCTCTGTTTCTTGTATGGCATGGAGTTGGGAAATGACACCATAATGACCTTTTTTGAACATCTTTTCCATGCGATGGGAACTAATGAACTTAGATGAACCAACAGTGATGCCTTGGAATTTATATTGGTGGCCTTCCTGGTTGAATTGCATGGTTAATGCCTTAAAATCCATGAGAATGGGACCCAAATTTCTTAGCCAGTCTGCACCCAACACAAGTCACAACCACCCATATCGATAGCAAACATATGGGATTTTAGGTGGTAGTCACTGATTTGGAGGCACACATTTTCACAGCACCCTCCACATTTCATGAAACCACCATTGGCAATCATGATTTGGAAATTGTTGACAGCATGGATGTAGCAATGAGTTTCTTGGGCAATGCAATGATGAATAAAATTACAGGTGCTTCCACTATCAACCAGAATGATGACCTTCCGATGCTTGATGTAACTGATTAACTTGAGGGTTTGGGGAGCGGCGAAACCAGTGAGAGCATTGAGGGAAATGATGGGTTCTACTTCGGGAGGGTCTGAGGGAGGGGTTATGTCAGTGATTTCAGGTGACTCAAACACAAGGGGAGTTTCAACATCCTCTTCCGAATTATCCTCAGAGATGGCCATAAAAATCTTTTGTTCCTTACACTTGTGGCCCTAGAAATATTTGTCATCACAATCATAAAAAAGGCCTTTGAGTTGGCGTTCAGCCATTTCAGCCCTGGTCAATTTTTGGATCTTTAATGGGGCGGAGGGAGTAGTGGGAGTGACAGGTTTAGGGCGAGGGATAAAGGAGGGTTTTCGGTTTTAAGAGGATACAACCTATTGTGCTTCTTTATCTCTTTTAGTAGCCTCCACCCAACTCGAGGGTCGAGCCATGAGGACATGGGCCCGAATCTCCTCCTTGAGGCTACTGATAAAATGCTCTCGAAAGAAAGCATCAACCATGCCCTCTGTTCGAAAAGCCAGGTGCTCAAAGGCAGCTATGAAGTCTTATAATATTCTGGATTGTTTCAACTTTGTCAAACGACCCAAATGGTTGGTGTCTGTGTCAAAGCATTCATAAAGCTCAATCACAAATTGGGTCCAAGCAATATACCCTCGACGGGAAGTTTTTCTCCATTTCCACCATTGCCAACGTTCTTGATCTAGATGGAGAACACCATACCGGAGTTTGTCCAAGTCATATGTGATGCCGTATAAAGAGAAATAATCTTCCATTTGGGTTACCCAACCAATGGGGTCCGAGCCATCAAATTTGGTCACATCCACCCGCGGAAGGCGTAGGTCACGTTGAAAGTGATGGGGCTGAAAGGTATGGGAATGGGAGGAATGTTCGACTTCAGTATTTGGAGGTGCTTCAGAGAAAGGTTCATCTGTAGGGATCTTAAGTTTGGTGCAGAGTGATGCAAAGACAGATTCAAGCTGGGTGGTTAGTTCTTGTTTGACTTCCTCCATTGAGGACTGCATGGTTGTATTTATGGTTGTATTGATGGATGAATCGATGGAGGAAAAAATAGCACTGATTTGTTTCACTTATTTTTGGGTCTCGAGGAAACCAAATTGCAAGGTGTTGAAGCGATTTTCCAGATCTTGGCTACGGGTATGGGCCATGAGGATGGGTGAACTGAGAAGGGGCGGGCAGGGTCAATTATTTTTCCGAAAAATGATATGGATGAATGTGATAAGGGAGAAGAGATGAATACAATGGAATACTGTAGTGATGAAATCCCCAAATAATTAACCAGAAAGAAATGTGTATTTACTTGGCAACCCGGACACAGTTGTGCGGCAATAGATCTGGTCTGTTTTAATTTGTTTATGTTTCTGTCCCCCAAGGGTTAGGTATTCAAGGGTTCTACAGACAAGGGTTTGCCCTATGCTATAGCTCTCTGACATACATGCAGGGTCCAACAGTAGTACTCGACCCAATATCTCAGGGCACTAACTAAGGAGGATAGACCGTACCCTTAGCCGTACTACCCGACTACCCAGGTACTAGAGAGTATCTTTCTGAGTGTTGTTCTTGATGAAACTATAGCAGTCCGGTGGCTGATAGGTTTATCTAAAGAGGGCTTCAGGAAATCTAGGCTGATCCATACATAGGTGTTGTCTGATGCGCTACCACTTGAAGTGGTACCAACAAGGGTTACAAGGGTGGCCAACAGATGTGCACTTAAGAACCACTTGTATTTCCTACGTGTATGAATCCCTCAACCGTGGGTTTATGCACGTAACGGCAGATCTCTATGGCTTAAAGATGCCGGAATACATCTCTACCCTTAAAAAAAATTCCCACAATTTTTGCCAAGGAAAGTGCTCTGATACCACTTGCAAGATACCAAATATAATAAATATGCAGAACATAAATAAAATGCTAGAAATGGCAGAATAACAATAATATATCCAACATAATCTCCACAATAACACAGAAGTAATATAAGAACAACAACATAAATAACACTTTGATTCATAAAGTAATGTTCACTGGCCTCTTCGAGGGGGCAACCTCCAGTCGAGCAACGCTCTGTTACAATAATCTCCAAGTTAGGGTTTTCGTACCCTCGATCCTTATTTATACTAAATATGTCTATCAAGAGAAGCATCTAGAGGAAGATCCTTCTAGAAGAGGAAGCTTCTATTAGGTATTCTTACATCCTCCTTATTCTATTTTATTGAAAGGCCTTATTAAGATTGACCTTTATTACATCCCAGTATATTGATCTACATATGTGCGGGTTAGGACCCTAACAAAAAATTCCACCATTCCTTTTTGTATTCACTAGAATTCATGTATGTTCTGAAGAACTTTTGTGTGGGATCTTGATCTGGCCATAGAGCATAGGAGCGAGGTCTGTCAAGTGAAAAATATTGATGAAATAATCTTGTATTACTATTAAAATGTTGCCAAATCAAGTTTATATCTCTGAAGGTGTAGCATAAAGTTGAAGTAGCATCAACTTCAGTTCTGGTCTATCTATCATAAAGCATGTCTGGAATGTTTCCAGTATAAAATGGGATTCTTTTGAGTTCTGGAAAATAATTTGGGAGGATATGAATTGGCTGCAAATTCATATCGAGAAATTCATTTCTTCTGAATTTCCATGTAGGTTTCCATAATTGGGCATATACTTCACATTCTTCATTGTCTAGGATATCCCTTATATGTTCAGCTCCATTTTTCCATTCAATAACAATGACTAGAAAATGGCTTTCTGCATTTGATTTTTCTTGTTTTGTAACCATGTTCGCTTGTCCTCGCTCGCTTGTTCCCTCGCTCTCTTGCACATGCTCACTTGTTTTCACGCTCGCTTGAAGGTTTTCTCTACTGAGAAAATCAGAGATAGAATTTTCAGAGCCTTTGATATGTTCAATATAAAAATAAAAATTTGCAAATAGAGCTTGCCATCTTGCACATTTTGCTTCACTTGCTTTAGTGATTTTTTCATGTAACACCTTGTTCATTGCAACAACATCAGTTCTGAGTAGAATTTTTTTATTGAAGAGATAGATTTCAAACATATTAATTGCATTGAGGGCTACCTTTATTTCTTTTTCAATTGTTGCATAGTTCTTTTTGTTGTCAAGCCAGGTCCCTGAAGAAAATTGTATGATTTCTTCATGTGGATTTGATTTGCCTTCCTTAAATTGTTTAAGAATTTATCCCCGTCCTTGGTCACTGGCATCAGACTCAAAAATTTGAAAGAGTTCATCACTTGCAACATGTAGTATTGACAAGTGCCTGACTTTAGATTTTACCTTTCTCACGACCTTAGTGTGTGCTTCAGTCCAAGGCATAGGATCCATTTTGAGACTATCATTCATAATTTTTCTATATTTAGCACAATATTTATAAAAATGACTGACATAGCTCAAGCTTCCTAGAAAGCACTGGAGTTGGGTCTTGTTAGTTATTTTGTCTAGAAATTTTTCTGCAAATTCCACTGCGTGGGTTTGAAGAGAAATTTGGCCATTTGAAATTGTGTGACCCAGAAATTTGACAGAGGTTTTAAAGATCTTCATTTTCTTTTTAGAAAGAACTAGACCAGATTGTTTGATGACCTTTAAAAACATCTCCAAATGCTTGAAATGCTAGTCTACAGAATCTGAGAAGACTAATATATCATGTATGTAGAAAATTAGCTAGTCAAAATATGCCTTTAAATTATCATCCATAACCCTTTGAAAAATTTCTGGAGCATTCTTAAGGTCGAACGGCATAACATTCCATTCATAGTGACCTGCAGGAACACTAAATGTAGTTTTGAATTTGTCTTCCTCTTTTATAGCCACTTGCCAAAATCCAGATTTTAAATCAAACTTTGAGAATATATTTGCATTTCCTATTCTATTGACCATATTGGATTTGTGGGGTATAGGATAAGTATCATTGGCTAGGACTGAATTTAAAGGAGTATAATTTAATACCAATCTTAGGACTCCTCGAATTTTCTCAGAATTTTTATTAACATAGAATCCATAGAAATTACATGGGCTAATGGATTCTCTGATCAATCCTTTTTACAATAATCCTTGGATTTCTTCAAAACACAATTTTTGATATTTAGCATTCATAGGTATTGCTCTGCTTCTACAAGGTTTTCTCTCATAACTATTTTTGTATGGAAATTCAACAAAATGTGTTTTTCTTTCGCAAAATGCAGTTGGGAATTCTAAGCATACCTGATCTTCAAATATTTTTTGCAGTTGACTAATCTTGTCTTGAATCTTTAGTTCCTTGAGCTGTTGATCAATCCTCTGGTTGCTCTTAATTTGTTGGAGTTCTTGAATATTTTTCTCTTTCTCTATAATAGTATGAGACATTTGAACCATTGTGGACAACTTAGGGACTAAAACAAATGGGAGTACATTTTTTCTTCTTTCTATTGTAATATAATATCCAGATTTTCCATTTGGTAATTTTTCAGAACCATGTGGTTCAATGCTAACTAAAAATGGAGTACCTAAAAGACAAGGTACTGGAAATTCTGCAAGTGAAAACTTCAAATTCAAGAAGTAATGTCCAAAACATAACTTGACCCTTTCAACTTCATATTCCATCTTTAGGTTTTGATTACCTAGCCCAATGACTACATTGTTATTTTTTAACCAATAACAAGAAGGAATAAAATCTTTATTTAGGATGTTAAAATCTGATCCTGAATCGATTAATTCTTTCAACTTAAATATTTGTCCTTGAATATTCAGCTTAATCATCACATGATATTGTCGATGTTGGATGGTCATTATTCTCATAGAATTCAAACCTTCTATAGAATTTGTTTCAAATGTACTAATGTTGGCATTTTCATTTTGAGGTATTTCTTCTAGGAAAGGCATGAATTGCAGGGCCTAGATTTTTTGATGTAACCCTCTTATTCTTGTCTAGCCCATGAATCAACTTTGTATCCATCCTCAATTTTTGATTCTTTTTCAATATTTTCTAGTCTTTTCTTTATTTCTACAACTTCCTTCTTAAGAATATTTATTTCTTTCCTAAATCATTTATAGTCAAAGGTCTCATCTTATCATTTTGGTTTTGTCCAATAAATGACTTGGTATTTCTTTCAAAAGAATCATCTATGAAAAGTGGCTTCTTACCTGAGTTTGTAGTTGTTGTTGGATGTTGAGATTTTACCATTGTTTTTAGAAATGAATCTAAAAGTGCAACCTTCATTTCTCCTTCTGGAAATGCCTTGATTTGTGCTAGCATCTGAGCATATCCATCAAACTTATTTTGAGCCATACATATTTTAGGTTCTAGTTCATATTCATCTTCTTCTTCTTCTTCATATTTTGTTTCTTCATAACTTGAAGACTCTGTCTGAAAAATACAAAACTTTGGATCTTTATAGCTGCAATCATTTTCTATAAGTAACATTTCATCATAAGAGGATTCACTAGAGCAATATTCAAATTCAGAAGTGTCAGTAGATTGAAAACATCATTCTTGAAGCATATGAACTTATTCCCTCTTAGGAAAAGGATGATGTGGGCATTGATTTGTATCATGGTGACTTGAGCCACATCTGTTGCAGCGAATTGACATTAGTTTTCTAGAAGACTCAACCTTTTGTCTTTGTTGTGATATCTTACCTTTATTTTTCTTGGATAGTTCTCCATGTGGACATCTATTAGTCAAGTGTCCTGGTTTTCCACATAACCAACAGGTTAGGTTGGCCTTACTTTGTTGTTTGGAATATTGCAATTTGATGTCTTCCAGGGAGTAATAATGAGACTTTGTGAATTTCCTATAATGACTTATTTTCCTCTTATATTTTTGGTAAGATATGGGATTTCCATTTTCATATTTTTGGAATCTTTGTCTCATGGATTTCTTTGCCCTTTTCTTTCTTCTAACTGGGTCATCTAGGGTCATACCATATTTTTCGCGTATAGATCGACTATCTGGTAGTTTTGATATCTTTTTTATTGAATGTGTAACCTTCATGCTAGCACAAAATCCTACTAGGGAAGAGGTAATGATTGTGAAAATTTCTCCCCAAGTATAAAGCTCATAAGGCTAAACAATTTTTTTTTTTTTACTTTTAAATATTCAACAAATTTGCTAGGGAGAGAAACATGATATACTTGCTTCCAGAGAAGGTTTTTTGCTATCTTTTACCTCATATATCCTTTGGGTCCATTCTCTGTGAAAATCATCATAATCGGACATTCTCTTACATTTCATTCCCATTAGAATTATGGCATGTTTATCGGAGATTTACTATTATGTTCCAAACCAATGCTCAAGAATGAATGTAGTCAATGCACTTATCATATTATTTTCTCCTTTGCCATCTTCTTTAAAAACTATATCCCTATTCTCATCCTTAATGTGTTCCTTTTCCATTTTCTCAACTTGGGAAGGTGAAGACTCTATTTCCCACAATTTAGCCAAAGTTCATGTAAAACATTGTATAATAGACTTACATGCTTCTATTTCACTTTTACCTTTCATGCACATGACTCTGTAGGAAACATACATTATGTCTATAACTTGATGGATTTGGCCTGTGGCCATACTATGTATGTTCCATTCTGGGAAATTTTCATTTGTAAATGTTTGTGCCTCTAGTAGTTTTCCTTTTCCGTAAAGGTCTGGAGTTGGAAGCCTAGTCATGTTCCAAGGAACTGGTTATTTAGCAGGAAGAGTATGAGTCTGTGTAACCAGAAGATGAACTGAGGACAATTCTTCTAATTCTGGGGGAAATGGATTGGGAACTTTTTCTTCAAATAAGTTTCTTCAGGAATGTAGATTGTAGAGTTTACTGATGAGACCTTTTGTGGAAATAAGTAAGAACTAGGAATTGGTTTGTCAGGAAGTTTTCTATATTTTTATGATACTTTAATGATAGATTCCCCTATGTTCTTAAAATATTCACCTAATCCTTCCATTAGTTCTTCATGGTCTATTTTTGAAGAGTCTTTTTCACTTTCTAAAGTGTTTTTGATTTCAGATACTTGGGAATTGACAAAGTCTATACTGGAAGCAACTTGATTTGCAGAGAATTCAAGTTGATCTATTTGTTGCTTTCTATAATAGTCATCGGTTACAAATGTATGTGATTCCATCCCTCTTAGAGTAGTATTTGTCCAATTTAACTGTCCATACACACTTTGGAGTCTTTTCTCTGAATTTGTTTGCTGAGATTCTTCCTTGTGAATCGTGAGGCAAGTAGCCTTAGTTTGTTTTTCCTCTTCTCCTAGAATGATTCCTTTAAAAGGGGGAAAAGGAAAATCTGTCTCATCTATTTGTCCATCTAAGGCTTTCCATTTGTGTTTGGTACTGACACTTTCTTTGGCAGGCATCATTTGAATTGCTTCCTTTTGGGAAAGTTTGTACCATTCATAAAAAGATATCCACAAATTCTGTATTGTCATATATGTTTTCCATTGCTTAGATAAATCTTTCTTTAGTTCTGCAGAAGTAGTGGCATTAAATTCTTTGGCTTGGGGATGAGTAAATAGATCCCAATTTAACATTCTCTTAATCCAATCTATGTTAACTCTTCTTCTAGGACATCCATTCATAAGGGAAAACAATTTGTGAATCTCTGGGACTGATGGTTTTTGTAGTCTTGTGGGTAATGGATATTCAAATATGCAGGATGGAATTATTGCACATGTTTGTTAAATATACCCTAATCCATATCTTGGAGTTCCCGGTGGTCTACAGTAGCTAAATATTTCTTTGAGTCTAGGATCATTGGTTTCTAGCTCATGAATACAATGCATCATTAAGACATGGCTTTCATGTGGAAAATCTATGTCTGTTGTATCGAAACACTTTGGACGAGGACAACTTTCTTTTGAGATCGACGTTGGAGGATAATCACTTCTGGGATTATGGTTTTTATGTATAGGAGAGCATACTTGAGGTTGGGTATTTACCATCTTAAGGAATAGAGGACATTGTCTTGGAAGAATAGAAGGTGGTGCCATCCACATGGGTTCATGATTACAAATGGGTGGATCTATGTCTTCAAATTTTGGAGATGGAAAAGAAGGATCTCAAATTCTTCGAAAAATACCAACTTAATTATGAGATAATTGTTGTAATGTTTAATTTTTAAATTAATTTTAAAAATTTATTAAAGGACATCTATTTAATTGTTAAGTAAAGTTGTAAAACGTATCACCTATAAAGAAGAAACACATATTTTTAACCATTAAACCCACTTAAATTATATATATGTTGTATAAAACTTTGGAAAAAGAATTATATTTATAAGAATTTATATTTTTATACCATTATTACATTAATTTTATTTCCATTCACTTCATTATTAATAAACACTTTTTTATTTTATATTAATATTAACATATTGATTCAAATTTATTTAAAAATCTTGTTTTATCTATATTTTTATTTTATATTATTGTGTTAATTTTTATTTTATATTATTATGCTAATTTATAATTTTTTAAACTTTGTGTCTTATATCTTATTAAAATATTCTCTAAATAATATAAGAGGTTAGATAAATTTATATACCTTTATTAATATAAAATAATATACCCTTATTAATTTTTTTAACGTTGTGTCTTATATCTTATTAAAATATTCTCTAAATAATATAAGAGGGATTGAATATGTTTATTCTAATTTGTAATTAATTAGGACACAATAATTGTAATTTTTTAAATCTTTAAAAAAACATTAATTTAATTATTAGAACTTTGTAATTAAAATTTTTAAATAAATTTTACAAATCATGATGTGAAGAATGTTAGGACTTTTAGATACTTAGCACTTACTTAAGATCAACTTGCTTTAATGTGTTTTTAGGTAAAAGTGTGTTTTTCAAATGTGTTTCTTTAGTATGCATTTGTAGTCATGTTTATGCTAATATGAAAGGGTTCCAAGATGTTTATGCTAATATAGAATTAATTATGATGCAATAGTTGTAATTTTATTTTTATATTAGTTTTTCAAATTCTCCAAAGAACACATACTTAATTATTACAAAAAAGTTGTAATTTGAAAATTTTAATTAATTTTTCAAATCATGATGTAAGGAATGTTACGATATTTAGACACTAAACAATTATGATTAACTTGGTCTAAAGTGATTTAAGTAAAAGTGTGTTTCTTTAGTATGCATATGAAGTTATGTAATCCGATAGCCACAATATGTTCTAGCCATAAAGTGATATAATGATTCATATTCTCCTCGATGTTAATAGTGATATTAATATATGGATTAACACTCAATTGGTTCATGATATCTATTTAATGATCTGTAAATTGTCACGGGTGTTCCACAAGAACAATTCGTCACAAAAGATATTGTATTATACTTAAGCCTTTTATTAATGCATGTTTATTTCCTTAGATCTCAGATTTATTATCACTAGTTTATTGCACAAATTATGAAAATTAACTGAATACGAAAATGAAAGAACAAGAAAAGGAACACACCATCTAGACAAATGAACACAAGATGTATCTTGGGAAACCCAATATTGGAGAAAATCCAGCTAGAAGGTGAGACCTATGCTCTGCTCTCTTTTCTTTAGTTATGAATAAAACCTTCAAAGAAAGGGACACTCACTACATGGAGTTGTTCGACAACACATGTATTCCAACAAAGGACGAACACCTTCGATAACCACTCACAAAACCAGATCAAATATCAACACACTGATGTTTTTATGTGGTAAAACCCCTATGGGGAAATATCCATGACCCCAACCAACATGACCACCTAGAGAAATTTATTAATGCAAAAGAAAAAAATTACAAGAGAGTTTCTCACAATCGATCATACACAAATGACCCACCATTCTCTTTAAATATAGAGCATGGACTAATAAGGTTCTAAGCCATGGATCATTATAGCCGTTAATATTGAGGAGGATATGATTCGTCAGATCACTTTATGTCAATGACATACCGTGATTTTCAGACTACAAATGCATACTAATGCATACTAAGGAAACACACTTTAACCTAATGACACATTAGACCAAGTTGATATTAACTAACTCCTAAGTGTCTAAATATCCTAACATCCCACCTTAATAACAACTTGGCATAGAATTGAAGAATTTACAAAGGTGACACAATATGATAAGGACAGAGGAATCAAAGCCTATCCCCCCTTAATGACAACTTCCTAAACTTCTAACATAAATGAAAGTTTGGAAAACTTCACTTCTGTAAGAGATTTTGTGAAAATGTCTACAACTTGATCTTATGTAAGGAAAAATAGAACTTTAATAACTAGATCATGAATGAGCTTTCTAATGAAGTACATGTGTAACTCAACATGTTTGTTGCATTGATGTTGAACTAGATCTTTGGCGAGTTTGATGACACTCTAATTTTGGCACTAGGGGGTGGTCATATGTTATTGTTGGAATCCTAACTTTTAAAGGATCCGTTGAAGCCACAAGGCTTCCTGTCTTGCATTAACCGCTGCCCGATACTCTAATTCTATTGAGGAAACACCAATAGCCTATTGTTTCTTACATGCTTAAGTGTCAGGTCTTGAAACAAGGCTAGAAACATAACCTGCAGTAGAATTTTCAACATCATATTCGTCGACCCAATATGTTTAAGTGAAACCAACCAATAAAGGATTCCCCCATGAGATGTAATGTATCCCGAATTGAATTGTACCCCAAGCATACCGAAGTATCCTTTTAGCTTCTTTCCAATAGCTTTCATGGGGTGTTTGCGTATACCAAGAAACAATATAAAAAAAAGGAAATATATGGATTGGTATGAGTCAAATATAAGAGGATACCAACTAATTGATGACACAAAGTGGCATCAACTTCGGGAGAAGTATATAGGTGGTAGAAATTTTGACTCCAGACTGGAAGGGAGAAGGGCTTGTTTCAAACTCTTCCATGTGAAAGTGATGAAGAAGGTAACACACATACTTATAATAGGAAATGAAAATTCCCTACTTGGTTTGAAAAACTTGGAGGCTAAGGAGATAGTGAAAATAACCTAAGTTGGTCATTTCAAATTTATTCTTAAGGTTGTTTTACACATGGTTTAAAATTTTAGGGTCACTACTAGTGAGGATAAGGTAAAAAACATAAAGAAAAAGTATTATGAGATGGATTCCTACTTTTTTTGTATAGACATTTGGGTCAGAATGACATCTATAAAAGTTAGTGTCTAGAAGAAAGTTGCCCATTTTGGCATACCAAGCTCGAGGGGATTGATTAAGACCATAAATAGATTTATTAAGGTGACAAACAAGGATGGAGTCATTCTGCACATAGCTAAGAGGTTGTTCCATGTAGATTTCTTCTTGTAAATCCCCATGCAAGAAGACATATTTAACATCCATCTAATGTACCTCACATTTATGCTAGGTAGCAAGGGAAAGAACAATGTGGATGGAATTCACTTTGGATACAGGGGGAAAGGTTTCATTATAGTCAATTCCTTCAACTTGAGAGAATCCTTTAGAAACTAACCAAGCATTATGTCTTTCAAGACTTCCATCTGATGCATACTTAGTTCTGTAAACCCATTTAGATATGACAAGTTTGCCTCCTTTCGGAAGAGGTACACGATCATGTTGGTGGGGGAAAAAAATTGATTTCAAAATGAAAGAGAATTTCCCTATGGAAGGTCCCAAATTAGACCCACTCTCATTTGAATAACAACTTACATTGGTATATGGGCCTAACTACTGCTAAGTAAATAATTTGCTCCTCATAGAGAGACTTTCCATTAGAGCTAGGCTAGATTCTAAATCTGTGTCTATTCTAATATGCAAGTGAAATCATATTTCTAAAGAGCAGTTGCAGTCCTCTCTAACAGTAGCAGGATCAATTATAGGTCTATAATTTAATGTGAAAAACAGAAGTAGTCCTAATTTTTTAGAATAAAATTATATTACACACTTTTTTGCATTTAGATGTTCATAAGCATATTCCTATAATTGAATTCATAATTCATTTATAACCATTTTCTACAAATGAAAACTGGAAAAAATGACAAAATGAAACATTTGTAGAAAATAATCAACATTAGTGCACTATTGAATAAATGAACCATGAAGGTTCTTGCTATTATATTCCTTCAAATAAATGATTCATTGTTAGGAATACAACAACAAGCTGAGAGATTTCCTATTCACCTTTGAGTCCGATAAAGAATTATACAACAACCAATTTTGTCTTTCCAACCCCCCTCCTTCTCTTTGTTACATCGTAACTCCTATATATTTGAGGGTGGACTGTTGGACTTCCTAATTGCATGATTATTCAATTACAATTTCCCTAATCTTCCCATTCCCATTACATTTGAGTTTTTTGGAGCCACAAGAAATAATTACATAATATTCCTTCCTATTATGGTGCTCCTCGGGAAGGTGAGAAACTCTAAATTTAAGAAATTATCTTTGAATTGTTTATCCCTATACTGGGGAAGAAATTTCTACTTTTGCCTGATCATGGATTTAACAAATTATCTTTGAATTGTTCTTGGTGAAAGAAACAAAGGATCTTAGTCACCCGAGATGCACCACCATACCAGCTATGCTACCTTCTCACCTTCCAACATCAAATGGACAATATGGTAATTGATTTAGATTGTTGTTGGAGTACCGACACATCACCCCACTGAGGATTTTTAAAGGTATTGATACTAATTGGAAAAGAGACATTGGTACTGGATTCAACAAGATGGTTTATAATAGGTTCCTTAACTGAGTGATTCCAAAAAATTCCCATTTTTATCCAAGCAAGCTAAGGAAGAATAGGTGAAACCCAATTATAGCTAAGGTTAGGAATTTGAATATATGGATTGGTAGGGGGCCCGTTTCTTTAGCTAGTGAGGGATAAAAAAAATGGGGGACTTGTTGTGGCTATAATAGTTGGTGACACATTGGTAGAACCAATTGTATTCTTTATTAAATGTTTAGGCCTCTAGCTTTATACCTAATTGTCAGATTAACCCATATCATTGTAGTAGGCATGATCATAATTGTGGGTACAAAATGGATGTAAAATCGTTAAAAGATGTGATATTTTACCACAGATATTTATCTGACATTCCCTCTTCAACGAGCCAGTATATGAGGTAAATTTTAAATGAGTACCATGCTTAGCTTCGACTCGATAGTGGGTTTTGAAAATTTTAATTAGAATCAGACACATACATAAGTTTGTTCCTTGTCTCTATGTTCTCGACATTGCTTCGCTAACAAGAGTCCATAGCCCCGACAAAGTCACTTTGGTATCATATAAGCATATTCTCGGTCCAGTGAATGTCCATAGCCCCGACGAGTTTACTTATACTTCCGACACCATCAATGATGCTCTCAAATTCCATTTATTTTAAAGTATGGTTCACCCTTTGAATTTTTAAATATAATTATATGCATACTATGGTGTATGGGAAGCACAATGATACGAGAGTTACTTTGATATGCTAAGTATGTTTTGTTGATCTTGATTTTAGCCCATGAGTTTTGTCAGAAACTACCATTGTACACTCTTAATTTATTAAGTGGATGGGGATCCTAGAATAAGATAGGTAAATAGTTCTACATTGTATGGATCATCATGCACACATGTTGTTATCAACGGATTTGTATAGCTCTACATTGTATGGATCATCATGCATGCATATTGTTATCTCTAGATTTTTACTTGTGAAAATACCACCATAGGATCCCCAAATATTGTGTAACAATGGAAGAAACTACCATTGTCACCTTAGTAGGATTTTCCATCATTTTAGTGGTAGAAGAGATCCACCATAAGAGAGGATTCCCTAGTGACCTCAAGGGATCAAATATTAAGTTTAATATTCAATCCTATCGCCCCCTATCTTGGTCACCAATTGGTTGGTATATGTCTAGGAAGGAAAGAGAGGTTGTGATGTAGTTTGTTGTACCTGGCCAGAACAATAACATTTTGTAGCATATATGTAACACCTTCCAAGATAAAGTATGCAATAACAACCTTTTTTAGACACTAGACAAGTAATATTGCTATGGCTGTTGCAAATTACAGTAGTAAACCAGTCTTGTGACAACAATAATTAATTTTTAACAACAACAAGATAAAGTGCTCATAAATGTAGCAATTCAACATGAAAAGTGAGCATTCATTAAGCACAAAATTATCCAATTTCTAGAAGAAATTTATGAACAAGTTAGGTCACCTTTAGATGAGTGTATGCAACAAATTAATGTAGTTTTAGGTGGCCATAACAAACTTTTATGACAATAGCAAACAATACAGTGAGTTTTCTAGGGTTAGAGTTAGTAGGGTTAGTAGAACACTTGAGATAATTGTAAAAGAGGTTTTATCAATCACTTTCACCACAAGAGTTGCTTCTAGATTAATGCCTTTACCATTCTAGGGCTATGGAGTCTCAAATGTATCCAAGCTTGAAGGTTGATCTACCTGAAACCAAGATGTAGAGTCTAAAACCTAAGGTTCAAGCACATTTGGGCCTTAGGCTTTAGACTTTGAGGAGAAGAACATCTAGGGTGCAAGCACTTTTGGGCTCTAGATATCGTTTCTTCCTTCTTGTAGATTCAACTAGGTAAAATATCAATTGTCTAGGGATACAATCCTAAAGTTATAGAATTTTATGTATTTAGGGTTCTAATCCTAGCAAGGGAAATTCACAAAATTTTGGACAAGTATAAACTTGTGAGAGGAATAAGCATGTATGCTCCTCTCTTAGGGTTTCAACAAAATAAGACTTCTTACAACAAAATAACAATTTCACCATTTCCATCAACAACATTCCATTAAATTGCATAAAATTACATACTTCATCCAAGAAACCATGATCCTCTAACCCTAATTGCACAAATATCCATCCAAAATCAGCAAACCATCCACAAGAGATTCATTCCAAGCACAACACATGAGAGAGAAATACTAATAACCCAAAAGGGGTTGGAAATTTTAGAAGTATCTCTTAGAATGGTGAGGAAAATATGATGATAAATTGAAAGTGAGGGTTATCCTTTTTATATGAGGCTAACCTAACACATTTGTGGACATAAAGTGTCAACAACAAAATAAAAGTGAGGCCAACCCCTCATTTAACCCTTGCAAAGTATAATAAATGAAAAATACACCATAATGAGCCACACGTGTGGGATGTCAAGCCTCCTTAAGAAAGGAGGGGGCCTCTAAAGGCCACGTGATATAAATTCAGAGAAAGGTGGGAGAAATTGATGTCTCTCCTCAACAAAAGTCATTCCATGCATCATCAGTACCCTAGGAAATCACCAAACCATAGCTGCTTCAAGCTCTAAAAGGTGACATCATCCCCAAAATAGTTCCAACGTCCATGATCCAGGTGTTTCGTATAGGCCCCGGGGAGTTGCATCGCCTCTCTACAATGTCTCTAACTATATGCTACTACAACATCCATGATCCTAGTGAAAAATAAGTTATGGGGTACTCCGCCCATCCTATGGGCTTCTAGCCTATCTGTGTGCCACCATGACTGAATCTTCTCATACCAAGCCCATCTATCCATTGTTCAAGGCTTCAATAATGTGAGAGGTCATGTCTAAGGGTGGTGAGTCACTGAATGAACCACTTCTCGATCACACATGTCAAGGTCCTGTAATAAAGGAACAACATATTGGGTACAAGCCTAGGATGCCCCCAAAGAACCATGTGTTGGTAACTTAGGTTGACCTAGGTTTTGATCTCAATAGGTTTCCAAAAAAACCCTCAAAAATATCGAACCTCCTGGTAAACCAGAAAGAAACACTACGCATAGAGTGCACATCACAGTCTCACCCAAGATAGCTTTATGGGGGACTACAATAATCAACTGTTTGCAGTCTAGGAAAGAGTGGGGACTATCGTTTGATTCTTTTCCTTATCCATCAACATCATTAATCCTTCATCTACTTCTAGGATTCATTCATCATTAAACTATGCATGCATGTTGTTATAATTAGATTTAACCATTCATTCTTTAACTGGTGATTAAAAGAACAGTAAAATAAATCACTTATAACACATAGAACACGATATTTTATTGTGGTTCACCCCCTTGGGGCTATGTCCACACAATGGCTCTTCTACTCTTTTATTCATTCTTCTGCAAAATTTTCACTTTGTACATTACATCTTCAGGATTACAATCAAAACGAGGGTAAGTACCCTCTGGGAGGTTGACTAGATCACACTAGGCTCCACAACCTGTGACCTAACCCTAAGAAACTAGCTTATTTGACTCAAGAATACTAACAACCATAATAATCGATAACCAACTCATAATAATCACCAACCGAACCCTAACCTATATCTCCTAGGTCTTTATTTATACTACTCTATTGGCTTATAGTCATTACAATATTGTCAAAAAACCTAACCCTAACATGGTTAGGCCTGTCTGCATGCGCGACATGCTACTTTTCCTCCTCCATGCTGATTTTCCTTCTTTTTATGCATGCTTATTTTTTTCCTCCTAAGACATGTGCTCCAAAAATAGGCCTGCGCCCAAAATAGATCTTTCTCCCAAAATAGGCCTGTGCCCAAAATAAATTTCCTTCCCAAAATAGGCTTATGCCAACAGTCCCCCAACACTGACATGTGGCTTGTCCTGAGCCACTCAAGTGGTGTGTGCTCCCTACACAACCTTGTCTAAACTGTGGAACTTTCCTGCTAGTTCCTCCCCTCTTTCCTTCACCTTCATAATTTTCTCTGTTAATGCCTCGACCATCTGCACTGTAATATGTTCCTACAACACTGTTGCACTCTCTATATGAGTCTGCTACATCCTTTTCTTTTCTTCCTCCAACTCTGCAATGATATTCACTGATTTCTTGTAGAGGGGATCCAATTGGGCCTGCCTTGCCTGCTTATTTACCTGCGTTGTTTTCAATTCCATATGTAGGTTCTTCATCTTCTGCGTGCCTTTCAACTTGTCTGTGATACTCATTATATTTTGTCGCTACTTCAACTCCTACATTGTAGAATTAATTTTTTCCTCTTGTTGTTCCAACTATTGGACCTTCTCATCTTCCTCCAAAGTAGCCCATATGTGTGTAGCCTTGTAAAACAATTCTGCGACTTCCTTATCTTCCTACACAATACTGTTTATGTGCGTAGTAGCCTCTTGTTCCATTTTCTCTCTCAATTTTAGAGGTGTAGATGGATTCAGCTTCTCTGTGAGATTTGTAATCTCCTTTTGGTACTGATCCATGACTTGTGCAATCTTTTGAAATTTCCCTTCGAGTGTGTCCTCTGGCTCCTGCACGTAGTCAGGGATGTTGTTGTAGACTATTGTCAGTCCCTTATCCAATATTTCTGTTCTTTTATTCTCCTACTCCTTCCACAAATTCAATGGATCGCACGTGATTTGTATCATCTCTTTCACCTCCCTACCAACTTCTAAGTTGGTGGCATATGCGCGGGCTCTGGATTGAACTTCCTACATAATGCTTTCTTTTAATACATACAATGCCTCTTTAGGTATCCGCTCCATTACCAACTCAAGTCGGTTGATGTCCCCAACTGGTTTTTGAGATGTCACCTCATCAAATCAAAACATCTTCTAGGTGACCATGAAAGTGTTGCTTCCTAGTGCCATTATCTCCACTGTCTCCACTTGTGCCTTCTGTACATGGGGTTGCTGTGTTTTTTCCTGCTGCTGCGTTGTAGCGTGCTGCACTTGAGAAATATGCAGTCTTTGTAAAATATCATGGACTTCTACCAAATTTTCCATGATCTCTTCCCTCTACGTCTCAACTATGCATACCACATATTCCCCCCTATCTTGGACTTTATCTTCCACGAGCTCAACATCGTCCTCTATTAGGGTGATGACTAGAGGCTTCTTCGTGTATTTCACTTTCTTGTGTGTTTCCACCTCCTATGATGTAGTTCTTTTTTCCTTTGAGGGATGTGCACCACTCTTCGTTTTTTATTCCCCCTCATCTCCAGCTCGAGATATTTCTCCATTATTTTCATCCCCTTTGAATTCTACATTGGACCCCATTTCTTTCCTCCTTGGCCTCTTCGGCACTGCACTGCTTCCAGACGCCTAAGTACTCGCCGCAACCTTTCTGGTGTTAGAAACCAGGATATTTGTCTTTGTTGATGGGCCTACCTTAGCTTTCCCCTTGGGTTTGGTTGATGTCATTGTTGTTGGCTTTGTTGTTGGTTTTTCTACTAGCACCTTCCCCCACTCAGGCCAATCCTTGATTATCCAATCGACCTCTTCTCTAGTGACACAGTAATGCATATCCGACCATTTATTCTTTGGATCCCTTGCGGCTAGGATCCACATATGGTGCATGGATTCCTTAAACCGGGATATTCCTTAAGACTTCTAGACTATCTCCATCGAGATGCACCATATATTGGTCGTTTTGTATTGCATGTCTTCCAAAAACATAGCGAATACTACATTGTTTTCTTGTTAGTTTTTATTGTATTTTTCTTGCCACATGGATTCATATCGCACTGCATAGCACTTTCCCAACCTATCGAAAAATGATGAAAACTTTAGCTCCTACCACCCTGCCAAGTCTATGAGGACTATGAGCCAGGAATAATGGAACTTAGTTCCATGATCCTGCACATCCCTGCAGTCGATCAATAATTGGTTGACTAAGTATGGCTCCCAGCTAAACATTACCCCTTTTTCCCACTGTGCAGTGACTGCTATGACTCATGTTGGGGCCTCCTCTTTTCTGCATTTACTCAGTAAATTGAAAGCCATTAGCTTGTTGGTGAATCGTGTCGTAGGGTTTTTTATGTCCTTGAGAATGATGCCTATGTTCCCTCTGTTGGTTCCAAATTGTTCCTTGACTATCTCGACGATCTCCTTTTTGCGCTTTGTTGTCTAAGTATTCTTCGGATTGAGAGCCAATAGTGGGAAACCCTGTTATTTTGGCGATCAAAGCCACATCAATATGGACTGGCCTATCCATCCATAGGATTCCTCCATGCACCCTCGCCAAGATTTGTTTGGCACGCATGCCCACGTTATTACTGTGCCTGAAGTGCGGTATGTCCAAAAGGTTCATAATGCCAAAATTGTAGAGCCCTGTAATCCATTGCGTGGGCTCCATGATGGGTCTTCTGAGGGGTCCCATCTCCCATGTGTTTGCTAGATAAGTTCCTTCTACCAATTCTAGGAACTTTTTCATGTCGTGAACATCATGGTCCAAGTACCTTAGTTTAGGCACTTTCCCGAGCATGTCCTCCACTATTATCATTGCGTTCGGGATGTAGGAAGTGTGATTTTTGTGGTGTCCTGCACCTTTATTTTCTAGCCGATGTTAGGTTGGCCTTTCACCCTTGTTTCTATTGTGTCATCTTCTTCCCCCTCATATTTCGACTAGTTGGTGATGCCCTTGACCAACACCTCCTCTTCATCCTGGCCCCGTTGTTAGCCTTTCATTTCCTCGGGTTTAGTAGGGGTTTCTGGGTTAGGGTTTGTGCTTTCATTTGGGTTGGCAGATATCTGACCCATTTCTCCTTGTGCAGCCATCGATGTTTCCTCCTCAAACCTCATTGTGTTGAGTGACTTTGTCTCCAAGGTAGTAACATCCTTTAAGTCTATGACATTCTCGGGCTTTTCCATCCTTTCCTTTCTTCTTTGGCCCTGTCGAGTAAACCTAATGTATTGCCCTGGAGTGCCAAAATTTGGAGGTGTCATGTTGTCGTATAAGTAGTCAAGTGTTATTTCCTTTACGCAATTTCATCTAATTCAGATCTCTACAACTCTCTTTGTGCTCTAGAATGGCTAAGTGTCGACTAACCCATGCTCTCCATGTTTTATAGACCCAGTCATACATTTTTGGCCATATTTTTCACTTTTTGCGTGCATTTTCACTGTGTCCAATGTTTCCTACATGTTGTCTTTCCAATTTTTCACATTAGTTGTTGCGCGTGAATTTTTCCCCGTTCCTGCCCTTCAACCAACTTCCTCCTCTTTTTGTATTTTTCTTCTTTGTATGTTTTTGTATTACTTTTTCTTCTTTTTCTCCTGTTTATTTCTTTTTATAACTTTTATCTCCTAATATCTACTATAGTACATTGTATACATGGCTTTCTCATTGTGCTGCAACTATTGAGAGTTAGTCGGTCAACTGTCCCTATATAGTTTCAGTCGAATTCCATTCACCATTCCTTTCAATTTTGTTCCTGTCAAGTCCTGTAGCTGCACAGATCTTCCATCTGTGACATTCTTTACTTCATATGGTCCGAGCCAATGCGTTCTTAATTTACCAGGATGTTGTAAAAATTTACTATCATAGAGGAGAACTAGGTCTCCCTCCTTAAATATCTTCTTCTTTATGTGTTTGTCATGCCGGGATTTGTCCCTTTCTTTCTGCACCTCTTGGTGGAATCCTGCTAGAATCATGTCTTCTTCCATTTGCATTACTTGACTTAAACTCTCTTGTACTGCGCCTCTTTCTTTCAGATTGGTAATTTCTGCTATGTGCAGACTGGATACCAAAAATCCCAATGGCCCTAATGCTTCTTGTCCATACACCAATATGAATGGTGTATGTCCTCTCAACTTCTTGCATGTAGTCCTTTATTCCTATAATATTGTTGGTATTTTTAAATCCCAATCATCCTTGTTCACATTGCATATCTTAGTCAAAGCATTCTCCAAAATCTTGTTGAAAGCTTCTACTGTCCCATTTTACCGAGGATGATATGGTGTATTCTTCTTGTGATAGACTTCAAACTCCTCAGTCATAGCCTTGATGTTATTATTAATAAAATGGGTGCCTTGGTCACTCATTAGAATCCTGGGATATCAAAATATTGTGATCACCTGCTCAAATAAGAAGTGTGTTGTTGTCTCTGCATTGCAATCCTTGACTGGTGTTGCTTCTGCCCATCTGGATAACTATTATGTCGCAGTAATGATGTATCTAGATCTTAACCTTCTTGTTGGTGGATTAATAGGTCCTACAAAATCTATTTCCTACTTGTCAAATGCATGAAGAGTTACTTGTGGTCTTAGGGGCATCTCATCCCTCTTGTTGGGTTTACCAACTCTCTGATAGACATCACAGTTTTGGAAATATTATTTGGCATCTTTATATATTGTTGTCCACCTTGCACGATAGCTTTTCCTGCATAGTTTCCTCTAGATATACCTTCATGAGCTTCTGCTAAAACCATGGGTTGTTCATGTTCCAATACAAACCTTCTCAAGATGTTTTCTATGCCCATATTGTATAAATGACCCACAATGATTTGATAATATGCAGCTTTTACTACCATATTTTTCTTTTGTGCAATACTAAACTCCTTTGGCGCAACTCATGTACTTAAGAATTCAATGACATCATCGAAGTACTCGTCAACTACCTGTATTGAAAATAACTGTGCATAAGGGAAGTTGTCTTCCAAGTTAGTAGGTTCTTCTCCATTGGTTACCCTTGACATTTGATCAGGTCCTACATTCAGCTTCCCTGGTTTGACTATTACATCAAAATAAAATTCCTGGAATAATAAAAACCATCTACAGATCCTCCCCCCCAACAATGGCTTGTTGACTAGATATTTGAGGGAAAAATGATCCGTGAACATTTTAAAATGATTTCCCAATAAGTAATTTCTGAATTTTTGAAGTGTATATACCATGGCTAAGCCTTCGCTTTCTGTGGTGTTGTAATTCTGCTCAGATTCTGATAACTTCCTGCTTGCAAATGCTATATGATGATCTAAGTCACATGCTATTGGCTGCACCAGAATTGCTTCAAGTGCTATTGCTAATGCATCTACATGCACATGAAATGTATTTTCCCAATCTGGAAACACTAATATAGATTTTGTCATCATCTTCTCCTTTAAAGTATCCAATCCCTGCTGACAATCCTCATTCCACTGAAATATGTTGTCCTTCTTCAACAAATTTTCCATCGGTGTAGTAATCTACGCATACCCCTTGATAAACGTTTTGTAGTACCATGTATGTCCCAATGTGGCTCTTAACTAGCGCACTGACTTAGGTGGTGGAAAATTCACAATTACAACAATCTTAGTAGGGTCAACCAGTAAACCTTGTTTGCACACTATATGTCCCAACAGTATCCCAAAAGGTGTGACAAAAATGCATTTATTGATGTTTAGTGAGATCTGACATTGCCTGCATCTTTCCAACATTAGTCTTAAAAATTCTACATGATCTCTCAAAATACTAAACACAATCCATTCATCCAGATATACTTCTAAAAACTGATGTATGAACTCCTTAAAAGAAGCTATGAACACCCTTGAAAAGATAGCTAGTACATTCTTCAACCCAAAGGGCATGATTGTATATTGGTATGATCCCCATTCTGTAGAAAATGTAGTATTATGCCTATCCTCTAGAGATATTTTGATCTGATGATAACCTTTGATTCCATCTGTGAATGAATAGGCTTCCTGGCCTCCCACATTCTCCAAGATCTCATCTGTAAAATGGGTAGGGAAAGCATCTTGTAAGAAAGCATCATTTAGTTTCCTCAAATCTACACAAATTCTTATACCTCCTTGCTTCTTTTCCTGGACTACCATGGGACTGAGACATTCAGATTCCTCCACTGGTTTTATGATACTAGCTTCCAACATTCAGTCAATTTTTGCTTTCACTTTTTTATTATACACTAGATTCATCCTACAAGGTCTCTGTCTAACAGGTCTAGCATCTAGTTTTAGGTGTATCTTCATCTCACCTAGCTCACCTGTTATTCCCTTCATATATGCAAAGGTCGTTTGAAACATGTCATTGTATTTGCATAGTAACTCTCTTATCCTTTCTAGTGCCTGCTCATCCAAGTATTCTCCAATGCTTTCCATTTTAGGATTTTCTTCTGTCCCAATGTTGACTTTCTTGAGTTTCATTGGTGCAAAAAATACCTTTGAATCCAGATATGGACCATCCACCTCTCTCTATCCTTCAATATTTGTGATATGGATATTGCACAGATCATCTTCATCCGGTGCTTCCTCTGCAACGTGATAACATGAGAGAAAATATTTGATTGTCTGTCCATTCTATTGCTGATATTCTGTTATAATATCCACCTCAGGTTCCTCAAAGAATATCATTCCCTGTATCAAGTTTAGATTTGAATCAATGTTGGGGTTCTCATGCTCAAATGAGAAGGTTACCACAAAATTTTGTTGTAATATTGTCCATTCTGTAATGCCTCTGTGCATCTCCTAGTCTATGTACCAGTTCTCCGGGATCCCTTCCAATGTATGAATGAAGTGATGAGGTCATTCCTCTGGTGGTGTCATCCTCCATTGTGTTTTTCATTTTTCTAAGTGCTAACTTGGACTTCTTTTCCCATCATACTTATGCATTGTATTGCTCCCCTATTATGTACCAAATCTAATGCACAATAGCCTTTTGCACTGATACCAGTCCTAAATTGTTTCCTTATGCATGCCCCACCATCTAGCAAGTATTTCCTTGAGTGCAATATCCAGGGATAACAACCTCTAATTTTCCAAAAATTCCTCCTCATAACTTATCAAAAATTCCTCTAAGTCATTCAACCCATGAAAACTAGGAGGTTCCCTTATCTCTGTACCAACCCACCTTACTGCACAGTCTATTCTTATGCACCTCCTTGTTGAGACTTCATGTAGTCTCTACTGCCAGTTCTCCAGACCTCTGTTTGAGTCATAAGCACATGATGTAATGCTTCTCCAGTTGAGTACCCCATATGTAGTGGGTTTGACATAATATTCTTCTCATGCATTGGTTCTATATAACTGGTTTATTTCTTCCAAATCCAAATAGGTCACCTCTACAAACATTTCTCTTTATGAAGGATGGTGCAATAAATCTATATTCCCCTGATTCAAAATTCATTTTCCTTGTCTTCAGGTTGATTACAGCCTAGTTATCAAATGCCCAATCCAATCCAAGTAATGTTGGGTAGGGTGTTGTGCCATCTACTATCTCTATCACTTTGAAATATGCCATAGTGCGCACTCCATCCAAGTCTACTGTCACATCTTTGAGTCGTCCAATTGGTAAAACTTTATGTTGATTTGCTAGTTTCAAATGGAAAGATGAATATCCTAATGTGGTTTCCCCCATACATTTCCAGGTCTTCTTAGATAAGATGTTTACTTTAGAGCCTAAATCAATTATGATATCTCCCATATTGAAATCCCCAATGTTGGAATTTAGCCTGAATTCCCCGCTTGTTCTTCTTCTTGTATGGAGATGATTTATTGTTTTCTGCTTTAACTTCCCTTCTACTTCTATGTTGCATCTTTATAGAAAATTCTGTAAGACCTTAACAGATGATGGATCATTCAATAACTCAACACAAGATCGCAGAAAAGTCTTTATGATACTTACTTGGTCTAAAGGTTGTTCTTTACTGGTGTGATCCATTGAATATGAAATCTCGTACATCGGTGGATCCTATGTTTGTTGCGCAATTGATGTATATGAAATTTTCTCTTTGAGAATATCCTGTATGGCCTCCCGAAATGTTTCCTTTTCTTTCTGTGCATTGAAATATTTTTGTGGCTCAGTGTTCTTTTTTACCCACTAGTGTTGAGCTGGATCCTGTTTTGCCACATCAACTCATGTCTTGACTATTCCTTGAGTAACTATATTGATGTTTTTCCCATCATCCTTGGCTTCTTCAGAAATCCACTGGACATTCTGATTGTTCTAGATCCTTTTTTCCTATATTTTTCCCAAAAGTGTTGGGCAATCTTCTGTGTCATTGTCTGTTGCACAAAAATACATGCATGTCGTAGGTTGAACTGGAAAATCCCTTGCATACTGTCCTCGTTATTGATAGTTTTGGCAGACTATTGGCCCTCTACCTTGTTCAAGTCCTTCTCTGCCTCGGCCTCCACCTATGAATCCACCTCTATCTCCTCACGATGCATTGTATTGGGGTACCTAAATATACTACATGAGATTATATTATGGATGCATATTGTTTTACTACGGATGTGAAAGATTTAATTATTGTGGCACCTAGTTGAACTGAGGTGGATATTGAAATATCATCATCTCTGCTTGCACCTTGTAAGTGTCTGAATTTATTTCTCTCGTTAGTTCCACTGTTCTACAATCCTTATCATCATGACCCATTGATTTTCAAAAATTAAAATACAAACTTTTTGGTACTATCTTATACTTTTGCATCATTGGACAATGATATGGATCATGCCCATGTGTCTTACAAATCTCACACCATGGTCCTCCTGTTGGCAAGGGGTCTAGAACCCCTACTGCCAAGTACTGTGCAAAAGTTGGACATTCATTCTTATGATGTCCTTCTACCCTACATAACGTACACCAAAAATATTCTCTCTTCTCTTTTCCCTTATTCTGGTTCAGTTGAAATGTCAGATTCTTCAAATCCTCTTTCAACTCCTCTATTATTGGATATGTCTATTGATACTTGTTTTATTCCACCTACACAGTTGCTTGTAGGGCCTCTGTCTGAGTTTGGAACTTCTATTGTCTCAAAGGATACTTCAAGTGTGGTATCAGTGAGTTCACAAATAATTGTCTATGTTGCATGTTAGTAATAGAATAATTCAACTTACCTTTCAAAAGTTTTAACCTTTGATCAATTTCCAAGACAGACTCACCTTGTTTCTGCCTGATTTTGATCATTTCATTCATGTATTGGTATTCTGAGCATGGCTTCTGAAACTTGTTTACCAGTAGCTTTCTCACCTCTGCGACAGTCTTTGGTGCTCCTTATGGACTGTTTACATCAAGGCTCATGTACTAGTCCAATCCGTGGTCTCTGAGTGTTATAGCTAACTACGTTACTTTTGTATCCTCGTCTGTGAACTTATTTACTTCACAAATAAATATATACTTTTCAAGCTCCTTAGATGCCTCACCCCGAAACTCTAGTAATCTGATATTGGAATCTAGTCCTGCCATTTTAAACTATGTCAAACTATTACTTCCATGCAGTGTAGATAATTGATTGTTACTTCCTGAACTTTCTCCCCTAGTTGGTTGTCCTTGATTGTACCCCTGACCTTTTAATCCTCTTCCACTAAAATTTAGTTTTCTAAACATTGGTGTTCTTTCAAGTGTATTAGTCGCACATGGGGTCGTAGGTTCCACACTAACTATGGTCTGGACTGGTGTTCTGCCTTCTATTCCTAACCCCAGACCTCTTTTTTTCATTTCATATGTTGCGTGCATGATTTCTTCAATCTTCTTGACATCCAAGAGATCCTCTACCTCTTCTTCATCGCTCGCCAAGCCCTCTCTATTGGTTGTGTCCCTCTTTTTTTTATTCATCTTATATTGGTAGGGCCTTCCACTACGCGTCTTTCCATATTTTTCATTATCTTCTTTATCTGGTCCTCTTCCATCATTATTGGGTCCATGGCCTCCTTCTTCTTCCCTTCATCCATCTCCCCGTCCATGTCTCAAACTTCTGTCAGTGCTTCCCCCCTTCCCCCATGCGCGTAGGGAAGTTTAGATTTTTGATTCCATAGTCATCACACATTTTTCATATAATAAAATCTTGATAGAAGCATAAAGTGATATGATTTACCTACCTCTAGGTCCTCTCAAAAAATCCTACTCTGCAACAGTGTATGACTTCGCAGTATCAACACCAAATTCGGTGATAAACGCTACAATAATATTATCTAACCAAAAATCTATTGCACGTGTAAATTTATTATTATCTCACTACAACTGTACTATCTCCACAAGATGCCACTCTAATTTTCTGATCCGATTCATAGGATGATTATCCTTCATCCTTAATACCCACTCCTACAATAGATGTGGAAAATTTCATAAAAATACCTCATGCAAGTCGATGAACACATATTTGTCGAGATATTTGTCTAGAAAAATGTCTCACTCTCTGTCCACCCCCTCTTCCCTCCCACCCACTATCTCATTTCTCTCTCTCTCTCATACATATACCCGCCCCCACTATCTCTCCCCCCTTCCTCTCACTCTCTCTCTACCTTCTCTCTTTGTCTCCATCTCCCTCCCTCTCACACACTCAAACACTCCTTGTCCAACCCCCCTCTCACACTCAAATATTCTCTCTCTAACCCCCCCGCCCCCTCTATCTCTCCCCATCCCTCCCACTATATCTCCTCTCTTTCTCTCCTACATCCCCCACCACTTTCTCTCTCTCATTGTTGTTAGTC